>CP139505.1:376312783-376691135 GCA_021014915.2 Artemisia tridentata subsp. tridentata
TAGTATTGTTTGTTTCTGCCGATAGGGTTGATTGCTGCGGATAGTTATTGTTTGTTATCCGTATGTTTAGTATGGTTGTTAGATTTATTTTTAGAAGAGATTGATCTTTATCTCTTCACACATTTTCTTGTAAGACGGGTTAGGGTTAGGGATTCTTATTGTTATAAAAGAAACATCCCGTCCATATGTTTGATATACTTTTGACGAACACAATATTCAATAACACAATTCTTAGTTCATAGTCTGATCCATAGAGGATCATTGTCGTTTAGAGTTTTCTTCTTTATTATACTTGTTGTTTAGTTTCCGCATAAACACTTGTATTTCATACAGAGGTTCTCGTTTAACCAAGCTCAATCTAGCTCGAAGTACTCGATCCTACAAGTGGTATCAGAGCCTGGTGAGGATCTCTGATAAAGAAGGAAACATTGTTGAAGTGTCTCTCTTGAATCTTTTCACAATGTCGCTATCAGGTGATGGATTTGAAATGTGTGCAAGGAAGATTAGGAGTTTGTTCCATAATAAGTCTATGGAAATGCTGACTGATAAAGATGAATCCTATGAAACAAAAGAAAATATGGAAGAATATGCTCTGTTGGGATTCCCATCTCAGGTACAAAGATGTAATCCTGCTTGTCAAGAATTATACTCAACTCTTAATAATGAATACGATGACATGAAATCTAAGTATAATGAATACTTTATTAAGGTTCAAGCGTATGACAATGCAGTCAAAACATTAGAAAAACAAAAAGTTTGGTTTCAAAATAATCAGTTAGCTTATGAAGAAAAGATAAGGGTTTTAGAGAGAGACTTGAAAAACACCACTAATGAACTTAAATATTCTGAGTCTCAAAAAGCTAAGGTGGTGTTAGAGAAACAGGATTTGCAGACTAAACTAGATAATGCCTTGGCTAGGTTTGATAAATGGAAAGATTCATCTAAAAACCTAAACAAGTTAGTCGATAGTTCTATGTCTACAAAAACTAAAAGAGGTTTAGGTTATGGTAATCTGATAGGGCCAAATCAATTTTATGACCCTAATGAGTATAGTGTATTTAACCCTGAACCTGTAGACTACCAAATACCTGTTAAGTATGTGAAAGAAGGAGGAATGAATGTTGTTCCTCCACCTATCAGAGGAGTCTTTAAGCCTGTCCCTGTTCATTCAGACTCTGACATTAACTCAAATGAGTCACAAATTGTTTATGGTCAAAAGTTAAAAGATTTACCTGAACCTAATGATTGTGTCTCTTGCTCTACAAGTGACAAGTCCTCAGAAGCAGAATCTAAAGACTTTGTTTCATGTGACTCAAGTGAAAAATCAACCACACCCAAATATCATAAGCCCTCAAGTTCAACTGATGATAAATCTGCTTCTAAATCAGTCTTTTCAGATAACAGCTCAATTAATTCTGTTAAAAGCAAATGTGTCTCTAGTTCCACTAGTGATAATGGTGTCTACATTAAGAAAAGTTGTAGTAAGAACAAGTCTGTTAGGAAGAAGACATGTTTTGTGTGTGGTAGTCAATATCATCTCATCAAAGATTGTGATTTTCATGAGAAAAGAATGAAAGGTGGGCAACAACAGACCAGATCATTGTGGAAAAATGTTAAACAAATACCACCATATGTTCCACAAGCAGCAGGAATGAACTTTTATAGGGCTCCCTTTCCTGCTGATAGACCTGTTCCTGCTGGTTCCTCTGTTTCTGCTGATATTCAGGGAACCATTCCTGCTGGTACCTCTTCATATTTTCAGAGGGATTTCAGGCATGCCTATTCTAATCAAATCTTTGGAGGGGGGATGGCTTACTCTCCATGGTATCCTTGGTAATTGTCCTGTTTGGTTAATCATGTTGTTGTAATTGTGTTTGCTGGTTTAAAGGGTGTCATTAGCCTAAGGGGAGGCTAATGCTTGTATTTTTGTCTTGTTTTTCATTCATGATTATGCTTGTGTTTCTCTAATTTTGTTTTGCAGTGTCTTTTGTTAGTTAATTTTGTTTTGCAGCTCTCCATATCTTATTGCTTGGAATTTTAACTAAAGACAGTGATTTTCATTCATCATGAGAAAGAAAAGAACATTCAGTTACAGGGTTCAAAAGCTACTTATCAACATCAATCAAAACATCATACCAACCTTCAAACATCAATCTACCTAAATTCTACCACCTATTCCATCTTCCCTTTACCCTTACCCATATTATCAGGCATGAACCTCCTTCCTCTCTGGCGACAGATCTCTTCATAAACATGGAGGACTGGAAGGGCTAATACCACTGGAAGTGGCTGTCTTGGTTCAGGGGCTGGAGTTGAAGTGCTTGAAGTAGTTTGCCTTTGATGTGTTCTGGTGCGTGTCCTTGCAGTTGGATGGCTTGGTTGTGGAGTAGGGTTACTTGATTGTGGAGCTGGCTGGCTTGGCTTAGGAGTTGATCTGATGGGATTCTTTCTTTGTCTTGGATCTTGGCCTTCACGTTGTCGACTGTCTCGACTTCGAGGGTTAGGTTTTACACGGCTAGAGCCTTCTTGAAGATTAGCCTTGCCTTTTGGTACCGGTACTTTATAAAAAGCTGCAGTTGTCCTTTCCATCTCTTCAGTTAGCATAGCCTCAGTTGCCTTCATCTGTTCCCTTAGCTCATCTGTAATGGGAAAATTGGGAGGGAAAGTCTCCCATTCACCCTGACAATAAACCAAGGACTTCAACTCTGATGAATCTTCATCATCAGAGCTAAAGTACTCAAATGAAGAAGGGGTAGAAGGAAGAGGATCAGATGAATCCTCCTTAACCTTGGCCTTACCTTTGTTTTGAGAGGATGATGTTGTTTTGGGAAAGTAGTTTTTCCATCCTGAGTCACTGGAGGAGGAAGAATCTGATGAGATTTCAATCACTGGATTTTTAGATGAACTCATGATTTTGAAGATTTTTTTTGGTTTGATTTGTGATAATGAAGTAATGTGATTTGAGGATTATATAATGATATAGAGATTAGTGCAAATAAATTGGTGGTTGGTATTGAAATTTAATACGGATGAGTTATTCTTAATGACTAAGTTCGGCAGGTTGACTTTGGTCAAACCACCTCATTCCTGCCGAATGGTCAAACCTCTTATTGCTGCTCATTGACCAAGTGTTGCTGCCGATTGGTCAAACCTCCTTAAGTCGATTGGTCAATGTTACGTGCGCAGAATTGCAGCAATTTAAAGTGATATATTTAGAAACCCAACCTAAAATTGCACTTCTCTCCTATCAATTTCTCAAATCCTATCAAACCCTAATTTTCTTAGAAGAACCCTAGATCATTTATCCAACCCAATGTCAACTCTTCGCTACAAGGATGATCATAACAAGGTTGCATACTTGGAATCGTCTTCAAAAAGTGTTGGTTATGATGAGGTGCTAGCGTTTCTTCGTGGGTCAACTATTTGCTTTGCACTCACTTATTGTCCAGTGAAGGTGTATGATTCGTTGGTTAAGCAGTTTTGGGAAACAGCTAAGGTCAGACACATTGTGGGAAGGGAGGACGACATCGTTGCCACAATTGATGAGAATGAGGTCATCATTACGGAGGAGTTGATTCGTGTTCAGCTTCAATTTCTTGCCGAGCATGGAGAATATGATCTTTCAAGACAAGATATTACTAATGGTATGGCTGCTATAGGTTATCCTGTCACTGGTAGTTGTACTTTCTTGAAAAATAAGTTGTCTCCTCAATGGAGATTTCTGATTCATACTTTACTACAGTGCATGAGTGTTAAGACAGGTGGTTGGGATCAATGTCCAAGTCCTATTGCGTCTGGTCTTGTGTGTCTATCTCAGGGTAGGATATTTAATTGGGCAAAATATATCTTTGAGGGTATGATTGAGAATATCACTAATGATAAAAACAGATTTTTGATGTACCCTAGGTTTCTTCAGATGATCTTAGGTGTACAGACCATTAACACATCCCCTAAGATAGTTAATCGATTGACTCCTAAAATGTTTGCCCTGATGAAGATGAATTTTGTAGGCCAACATTTGCCTTTATTACCTGCCATGTTGCAAAATGCCAATCCTGCTGACAACCTTGATCCTGCTGATCCTGTCAGTATTCCACCCTCACCCAATACAGCTGATGCAAATGCATCCAATGCTGCTGGTGAAGGGACTTCAGTTGCTGCTGATGCATCTGCATCAGTTGCTGCTGATGACCCATTACCACCATCACCTAGACTAGTGACACCTACACCTGAATCTAATGATCCTGATGAGCCCAATGAACAGACCATCACAGTTGAAACACCCATTGTTCAGCCAACAGCTTCTGTGGACTTACCTTCTTCTTCAAGGCTTTCATCTCCTAGTCCTACTAGGCAGCCGTTTAGTTATGACACCAATGCAGGGGAAGGATTTAATGTTTCTCCACCCAGAGCCAATGAAGCTCCTAATACCTCAGGTATTCCTGCTGGTGGAGCTGAGGATGCTGTTGATCTCACCTCTATGTCCCAGTTACTTGACAGATCTGTGAAGAAAATTGAGGCATTGGAGTCAGAACTTAAAGAGACAAAAAGGGTTTTTAGTGAGAAAGTGGAGAATTTGGAAAAGGAACTCAGGGATTCTAATGAAGCTTTTAGTAGAACTGTCCAAGAACTAAATGAAAGGATCAGCACATTGGAGGCTAGTCATTTGCAAAAGAAAAGAAGGGTTATTCTTTCTGAGTCTGAGGAAGATCAGGATGATATGATATTTGATGGGCTTAATGTGCTAGCAGCTGTTTCTCTTGATGGTGCAAATACTGAAGTACCTACCACTTCTGAGCACACTATCACTACTCAAGCTCAGGTCTCCACTGGAACAAGGACCATTGCTGTTGATGTCTCTGGTGTTCCTGCTGAAGTTGGTAGTATTTCTTCTGAGTCTAAGGTTCCTGATAATACTGCTGAGAGTCCACTCATTGCTGTTGAAAGTAACACCATTCCTTCTGAAGTTACTCAAAATGATGATGAGATAGTTAGACAGATCCAAGCACAAGACATTGCTGCTGAACAAGCTAGGCTAGCTCAGGTTGCTCAAGATGAGGAGCTTGCAAGGAAATTGTCTGTTGATGAAAGGAACATTGCTGGAATTATGAATAACCCAAGTTCAGAAGATCCCACTTCAGAAGAGTTCAGTGAGCAAGTTGAATACTTATTGGCTACTGACATGATTATTAGAGCTCATGGGTTTATGGTTCTTCAAATGTCAGAGTTGGATTCGGATGAAAGATCAGATCTGCTCAAGGCATTCATCTTAAAGAAACATTGTGCATCCACATGGAATGACTTGATGCAAAGGATCAGTGCAAGACAAAAGTCAGGATTTAAGATGCCTACAAACAGAGATAATGTCAATTTTATGAAGGTGTATCTGAAGAATGAAGCTAACTACAAGCTAAGTGACTTCAAAGGTTGGACTGATGCTGCAATCCAAAAGTTGTTCCTTGATACCTATGCAAGGATAAATTCTTCAGTTCTGACAGATATTTTACAAAAGAAGAAAAGAGAGCCTTCATTTTTAGAATCTGATGTTGCAAAGAAAATGAAGTCTGGAGAGACATTATCTGATGCATCCTTCTTTGTTCCTGCTGAAGGTTCTCAGACAGCCACATTCATTTCACCAAGTCATAATGTAGATGCATCTGAGGTACCACAAGAAGGTCTTGTTTCTGCTGATATTCCTGCTACTAATGTTTCTATTCCTGCTGAACCATCTTCCTCTGTTCCTATCCTTCAATATGGTCTAAGGACAAGGCAGAAGAGTCATTCTCACTACTCTTCTTCTGTGGATATTTCTGAAGTGGATGATCATGATTTGATTAGGGTTGATTCTGAAAGTGATTCAGATGGTGATTCCATTCATTCTTGGGGTCATATTGCTCATTGGGAGCTTAGATCTACTTCTGAAGGTGAAGTCAATGTTTGGTTTTCTCTTGATGGGACAGTCAAATTCTTTACATTTCTGAGGGAGATCTTGAATAAGGTTGAAAGAAAAGATTTGGAGCATCTTTATAAGATAGTGGATAATCATTATCAATCTCATACTCCTACTGGGATTGGCCTACTGCTTTGGGGAGATTTACAAGTCTTGATGAATACATTGGATGGAGACAAGGCTAAATTGGTGTGGGGAAATCAATCTACCTGGAGAGTCTTTTCTTGGAGGTTATATCCATCTTCCAATGTTCATGTTGTAGAGCTCATCTCTGGCAAGTTCCTGACTATGTTTGTGGATGTCATTTATCCATTATCTGAGGGACTTTTGAAGAGGATGCTGACACAGAAGGTTAGAGTTCCCAAGCATACAATTGGCAATGATTTAACTATAGCTGAACAATTGGTTAAATTCATCAAAGATCAACTAGCAGCTAAAGGATCATCAGATTAAGGGGAGGATTGAAGCTTAAGGGGAGGATGTTTCTTGTTGTTGTTGTTGTTGTATATTTTTCTGTCTTTCTTTCTTTTGGTTTCTTTTCTTATTTTCTTTCTTTTCTTTTGGTGTGTTTCTGATTTCTTTTTCTTAGTTAAAAAAAAAAAAAAAAAAATTATTTTGTGTGCTAATAAATTGGTTTTGAGCAACACCTTGCAGGTACAGTGTTGGTGTTTACACCTACACAACAAATGGTGCTCAACTCACCATGTCTTGCAGACAAGAAAGAGTTGGCTCACCATGAGGGTACGGCTCTGGTGTGATAATCAAATCCGTTGATAGCTGTAATAGCTTGCTCATAGCTATCGGGTACTTCAACTCACCCATGATTCATTTCTGAGAGTTGACAATGGTTCTCAATTCACCATGGATGTAACCCTTTATGGGATCCAAAGGATTGGCTAGTCCACAAAAGTATGGTTTGTGGTAAAGACACTTGGTATCCATATTTGGTATTCAATTCACCAAGGTTTGCTATAACCTAAGAATTGGCTAGTCCTGAGCAAATGGCTACAGGTAAAGACAATTCAAATCCGTTTATAGTTGCTGATTTGCTAATAAATCAGATGGTTATCAATGTACCATGGTCTAACACACCTAAACATTGGCTACTCCAGTAGTGATGGCTATTGGTAAAGAGACATCAAATCCATTAATTTTCAATGATTCACCTCTCACAGGAGTTAACACACCTGGATGTGATGAGAATAGTATGAAACTTAAAGTGATTTGATGTACATATTGTCATAGTAGCAGCCAAATTCAAGTGACTGTCATGGTGACCAGTATACATGTTTTGAAGAAGATTTCCTATTCCTGCTGAACTATTGAAGTTGCTGCTGGATGCTATAGAGGTTGGAATCTTGCAAGTTATGGATGTTGCTACTGGTTACTACTTATTGCTGCTGCTAAGTCGCAGTCCTCAAGCCTGAGAAGTTAAAGCTCTATCACATTGGAATCTTGCAGGTTAACCTAGTCAACCTCAAGATTAGGGGAGGATTGTTAGGATCTCTGGGAAATAAGAGTTTCTCAGTGATGGGAGGATTGTTGAGATATGAGAAATAAGGAATTTCTCATTGCTGCCGATAGTGAAGCTGGTTCCTGCCGATAGTGTTGCATTGCTGCTGCGGTTGGTTCCTGCCGATAGTATTGTTTTGTTTCTGCCGAGTTGAGATATGAGAAATAAGGAATTTCTCATTGCTGCCGATAGTGAAGCTGGTTCCTGCCGATAGTGTTGCATTGCTGCTGCGGTTGGTTCCTGCCGATAGTATTGTTTTGTTTCTGCCGATAGGGTTGATTACTGCGGATAGTTATTGTTTGTTATCCGTATGTTTAGTATGGTTGTTAGATTTATTTTTAGAAGAGATTGATCTTTATCTCTTCACACGTTTTCTTGTAAGACGGGTTAGGGTTAGGGTTTCTTATTGTTATAAAAGAAACATCCCGTCCATATGTTTGATGTACTTTTGACGAACACAATATTCAATAACACAATTCTTAGTTCATAGTCTGATCCATAGAGGATCATTGTCGTTTAGAGTTTTCTTCTTTATTATACTTGTTGTTTAGTTTCCGCATAAACACTTGTATTCCATACAGAGGTTCTCGTTTAACCAAGCTCAATCTAGCTCGAAGTACTCGATCCTACATGATGTGTTCAAGTCGAATGAAAAAAGAAACAAAAGAAGACATAAAAACCTGGATGTCGACTACAAATAAACTGAAAGGAATCATGACACCAGGCCTCGTGTTGGGTTTTGAGATTCTGCTGATTGAAGATTTGTCTAAGTGTCAACCTGCTGCTAGACTAGTGGAACCTACTGCTAGTTCTACCAATCTACTGCTAGACAATTTTGCTGCTCGAGGTTGATTGAATCTCCTGCTAAGTATGGTTGATCCTGCTGCTTATGTGATAAGACCTTGTACGCGTTTAGATAATTATAGAAAATATATTGTGTATATCTTATTTGAATAGAAGATAGTTATCTTGTACAGGACTCCTTAGTCTATAAAATGGGATCCTAGGGTTAGAGTTTATGTACTCATTATCATAGAGTCGTTTCACTTCAAGGTTGTAAACCCTAGCATTGTTGAATGCTCGTATATCTAATATATTGAAGTGTTGTTTGGTGAAAATATTCTTCTCAAGTTAAACATTACATTCCGCATTTTGTTTAAAGTTATTGTTATTCTAAGTCAGCTTCTATAAGATCGTTTGCTCAACTGGGATCAACAAGTGGTATCAGAGCTTGTGATCTAGAAGCTGTGATCGAGAAGATTTTGTGTTTACTCAAAGATTTGTTCTAAACAACTACTGAAGTCATGGGTGATGAAACACACATGGTTACTGCATCAAAGGTGCCAATGCTCAAGCAAGGAGAGTTTGAGCTATGGAAGATGAGAATGAAGCAGTACATCAGAATGATTGACTACAATATGTGGGATGTCATTCTGAATGGGGATACTTTGCCAGCAATTGTTGATGGGAAACCTGTGCCCATTAAATCTGATACTGACAAGACTACTAGGAAGATGGAGATCAAGGCTCATAGTATTCTTATGATGGGAATACCTAATGAGTTTCAGTTGGACTTTGAAAGCTGTGAAACTACTAAAGGTCTGATGGATGTTGTTGAAACAAGATTTGGAGGCAATGCTGCCACTAAGAAGTCAAGGAAGAATGCTTTAAAGCATCAATTTGAAAACTTCACTACTGCTGGTAGAGAAAAGCTTGATGGCACATACAACAGGCTTCAAAAGCTTGTTAGTCAACTAAAGCTTGTTGGGTGCATTGTTCCTCAGGAGGATGTTAATCTCAGGTTTCTTAGAATTTTGTCTGCTGATTGGGATATGCATGTAGTTGTATGGAGAAACAAGGCTGATTTTGATACAATGAGCTTGGATAATCTTTACAACAACTTGAAGGTGTATAAATCAGATATGAATTCAACATCTTCATCCTCTAGTGCTCAGAATTTGGCTTTTGTGTCCACCAAAAGTAATGGTTCTCATGAAACTCACTCTGGTGCTTATGGAGTCTCTGCTGGTGGTTCAAGTGGATCTGCTGCTGGACCATCTAGGAATGATAACATAAGTGATGCTGCTATTTGTGCTTTTCTGGCTGACCTTACAACAAATACTCAAGTTCTAAATCAAGATATGGAGCACATTGATCCTGATGATCTTGAAGAAATTGATTTGAAGTGGCAGATGGCTATGCTAATTATGAGAGCTAGAAGGTTTATGAAAAAGACTGGAAGGGAGCTTAAGTATAAGAGTCAAAACACTTTGGGTTTTGACAAATCAAAAATGGAGTGCTACAACTGCAACAAGAAGGTCACTTCGCCAGGGAGTGTAGGGCTCCAAAGAAGAATGGAGACAAAGGAAACAAGTTTTTTGAAGAATCAAAGCCATCTACAGCTTTGGTATCTTGTGATGGCTTGGGTGATTATGACTGGAGTGACATGGCAGAGGAAGATGAGCCCAATCATGCTTTGATGGCTGCTGTGGAGACTAAAGAGCATAACTTTGCTCTTATGGCATATGCATCATCATCATCTGGATCAGATTCGGAGGTATCCAATGAATTTGATAGTTCTACTTGTTCATTTAAATCTTGTTCTGACACTATTGAGATACTTAAAGCTAGGAATGAAAGTCTTATTAATGAAGTTGAGAAGCTAAAACTTGATAACTTAGGTTATAAAGTAGGAATGGAAAATGTAGAAAGAAAGCTAGAGTATTTTAAAGAGTGTGAGTTTCAATATATTGATAGAATTAATATACAAGATGGTCAGATTTTTCTTAAGAATAGTGAGATTGAGAGGCTTAAGAAAATGTTAGAAGAAGCTGAACAAGCTAGAGAAGCAGCTTTAGATGAGAAAGATAAGCATATAATTAGAGTGAACAAACAAAAATATGCTACTGCTGTGATTGATAAAAACATTGAGCTTCAATTGATGAGGAAAGGTAGTGGAATTGGCTATAATGATGTACCTCCTACTCCTTTGAGTGCTCATGCACCAGTGGGAAAACAGTTGTCTTTCTTAGAAGATGTTGATGGTAACAAATCTGTAGGTGAAACTAGTAATAATGAGTCACCTAAGGCTAATAAAGTATTTTCTGATGCCCCAACTATTGAAGATTGGGTGTCAGACAGTGAAGATGAATAGATTGAGTCAATACAAAGTGTTAAAAAGGAAGAAATTCCTAAAGTAGTTAATTCTAAAGTAAAACAGGTTAGGTTTGTAAAACCTGTATTGGGTCATTCAATCTCTAGGAAAATGGTAGAATATAAAGAAGTACCTAGAGAACAGATGAAGAAAGTTTGATAACAGGCCTAGGGGTAATCAAAGGAACTTTAATAACCTAGTTTCTCATAAATTAGGTAATAATTTTCAATTAAGAAAGAAGGCTTGTTACACTTGTGGTAGTTTTGAACATCTTCAAGCTAAATGTCACAACTATCAAAAACCTGTTTGGAACCAAAACAAAAGGGTGAATCATCAAAAGTTTTCAAAGTATACTCACCCTCATCCAAATGTAAACATGGTTCCAAGAGCAGTGTTGTTGAGGTCTGGTGAAACTAGATCAATCATTACTGCTCAACCAAAAAGGCCCTTTCAACATAATAAAACTGTTGTTGTTGCTAAAACAAAAGTAGACTCTACTGCTAAGGAAAAAGTAGACTCTGCTGCTGAGCCAAAAATTGTCACAGACACAGTTGTGGGCAATCATTTTTATGCTGTTAAGGCCTCAGCTTGTTGGGTCTGGAAACCAAAGGGAACTGTTTTAAATCAAGTTTCCAGAAACAACAGTGCATCAACAGACTTAAAGAAATTTGATTATGTGGATGCACAAGGTAGATCCAAGTCAGTAATGGCTTGGGTCAAAAAGAGAAACTGATCTCTTTACTTTTCATGTGCAGGGCAATCTACAAGAAAAGCTAAAGGATAAATGCATTATTGATAGTGGATGATCTGGACATATGACTGGGGATGAAAGCTACCTGGATGATTTTGAACCTTTTGAAGGAGGATATGTAGCTTTTGGTAATGATCCCAAGGGAGGTAAAATTGTTGGAAGAGGTACTATGAGAATAGGGAAAATGGATTTTGAAAAGGTGTACTTGGTTAAGGGACTTAAGTTTAACCTCTTTAGTGTCTCACAAATGTGTGACAAAAGGAACTTTATTCTTTTCATTTATACTGAATGTCTTGTGTTGTCTCCTGACTTTAAGTTTCCAGATGACAAGTTTGTGCAACTTAGAGTCCCTAGAACAGAAAACATTTACAGTGATGATATAAAGAACTTAGCTCCTAAAAGAGCTTTGACTTGTCTTTTTGCCAAGGCCTCTGATGATGAATCCAAACTTTTGGCATAGAAGACTTGGACACTTAAATTTCAAAACAATGAATAAATTGGTAAAAGGTAATCTTGTGAGAGGATTTCCATCAAAAGTTTTTGAAAATCATGACACCTGTGTTGCCTGTAAGAAGGGTAAACAGCACAGAGTGTCTTTTAAGTCCAAAGCTGTGAATTCAATAACCAAGCCTTTACATTTGCTTCATATGGATTTGTTTGGGCCAGTTTATGTGCTTAGTTTGAATAAGAAGCAATATTGCCTGGTTGTCACAGATGACTTTAGTAGATTTACATGGGTGTTCTTTCTAGCTTCTAAGGATGAGACAACAGAGATCCTTAAGGTGTCATAACTAGAGTAGAAAACTTAGTAAATCACAAGGTTAAAATAATCAGATGTGACAATGGAATTGAATTCAAGAACCATACAATGAATCAGTTTTGTGTTGGTAAGGGTATTTTAAGAGAGTATAGTGTTGCTAGAACTTCTCAACAAAATGGTGTAGCTGAGAGGAGGAATAGAACATTGATTGAGGCTGCTAGGACTATGTTGTCAGATTCTAAGTTACCTATACCTTTTTGGGCTGAAGCAGTGAACACTGCCTGCTTTGTGCAAAATAGAAGTAAGGTAGTTAAGCCTCATAACAAGACCCCCTATGAGTTGTTTCATGGTAGGAAACCTATGATAACTTTCTTTAAACCATTTGGGTGTCCTGTTACTATCTTGAATACTAAGGACCAACTAGGCAAGTTTGATGAAAAGGCTGATGAAGGTTACTTTGTTGGATACTCAGTGAATAGTAAAGCTTTTAGGGTATTCAATAAGAGAACTAAGCATGTTGAGGAAAATTTGCATATTAGGTTTGATGAGTATAAAACCAATAGTGCAAAAGGACCAGAGTGGTATTTTAATATTGACATGCTAACACAATCTATGAACTATGTACCAGTGATTGCAGGAACAGACACTAACAATTTTGCAGGTACAAAAGCTGATGATTCTGTGTCTAAGCCTGATAAGGAGATTGTGTTTGTTGATAAGTGGAAAGTTAGTTCAACTTTCACACCCATTGTGGAGAACAAGGATTCACAAGATGATGATGCTAGAAACAAAGAAGGTGTGGTTGAGACTTCCAATATTGAAAAGGTGATCAATGTAGAATCACCTAGAATTGAAAAGAATCAGGATGCTGGAAAATCAAATTGTGCAAAAGCAGGAGAAAGCAGTAGAACATCTGACTCTACTGCTACACCAAAGAACTCTGCTGCTGGGCAAAAAGATCCTACTGCTACACCAAAGTATCCTACCGCTGATGAATTTAGAAGATCTTTTGCTGATCCTTTGTATCCTGTTGATCCTGATATGCCTGGTTTGGAGGAGATTTATATTGATACTGATGATGAAGTTCTTGAAGGTGAAGCATTTGGAGCAGAAGTTGATTACAACAATTTGGAGCTAAATGTACCTGTTAGCCCCACAAAGACAACAAGGATTCACAAGCATCACCCCAACGATCAAATTTTGGGTGATCCATCATCAACTGTACAAACCAGAAGAAAGACCAAAGAGCAGCTAGATCAAATTCATCAAGGTTTCTTTACTAGATCTCTTCATCAAAGAAACACTCATAAAGATCTACAAAACTGCTTATTTGCTTGTTTTCTATCACAAGAAGAACCCAAGAATGCCTATAAAGCTTTACAAGATTCCAGTTGGGTGGAAGCTATGCAAGAAGAACTTCTTCAGTTCAGAATTCAAGAAGTTTGGACCCTGGTTGATTTGCCAAATGGAAAAAGAGCTATTGGAAAAAAATGGGTTTTTAGATGCAAAAGAGATGAAAGAGGCATAGTGATCAGAAATAAAGCAAGATTGGTTGCTCAGGGATACACACAACAAGAAGGCATTGATTATGATGAAGTATATGCACCAGTGGCAAGAATTGAAGCCATCAGATTGTTCTTGGCTTATGCTTCATATAAAAACTTTGTGGTGTATCAAATGGATGTGAAGAGTGTTTTTCTGTATGGGAAAATTAAAGAAGAGGTTTATGTTACTCAGCCTCCTGGTTTTGAAGATACAAATTTTCCTGATAAAGTTTACAAGGTGGAAAAGGCACTATATGGGTTACATCAAGCTCCTAGAGCTTGGTATGAAAAGGTGTCCACTTATTTGCTTTCATGTGGATATAGCAAGGGGAAGATTGATAAAACTTTGTTTATTAAAAAGAACAAAGATGATATCTTGCTAGTCTAAGTTTATGTTGATGATATCATTTTTGGATCCACAAACAAAGTTATGTGTGAAGAGTTTGAGAAACTTATGAAGGATAAGTTTGCTATGAGTTCTATGGGTGAACTCACATTCTTCTTGGGACTACAGGTCAGACAAAAGGAGAATGGTATTTTTATCAGTCAAGACAAGTATGTGACTGATATTTTGAAGAAGTTTGGGTTTGAAAATGTGAAGCCTGCAAGGACAACCATGGACAAAGAAAAGAAGCTTGTGAAAGATGAATATGGAAAGGATGTGGATATTCACTTGTATAGATCAATGATTGGTTCATTGATGTATCTTACAGCTTAAAGACCAGACATTATGTTTGTTGTATGTGCTTGTGCAAGATTCCAAGTTAATCCCAAAGAATCACATCTCAATGCAGTTAAGAGAATCTTTAGATATCTGAGGCATCAACCTACATTGGGGCTTTGGTATCCTAAAGATTCACCTTTTGATTTGGTGGCATATTCAGATAGTGCCTATGCTGGGGCTAGTTTGGATATGAAATCCACAACAGGAGGTTTTCAGTTTCTTGGAAGCAGGTTGGTGTTATGGCAATGCAAGAAACAAACAGTGGTGGCAAATTCTTCAACTGAAGTTGCGTATGTGGTTGCTTCAAGTTGTTGTGGTCAAGTACTTTGGATGCAAAACCAACTGCTGGACTATGGGTATAATTTCATGAACACCAAAATTTACATTGACAATAATAGTACATTGTGCATAATTAAAAATATTGTTTATCATTCAAAAACAAAACATATTGAGATAAGACATCACTTTATCAGAGATTGTTATGAAAAGAAGCTAATTCAAATTGTTAAAATCCATAGTGACAATAATGTTGCAGATTTACTCACAAAACACTCTGATGTGGGTAGGTTTGAATTTTTAATTGCCAATATTGGAATGCTTAATCTTTTAAAAACTTATCTCTTTGTGATTTTGTAATGTTTTGTAAAGTATTTGTACTGTTATTGGTCTTAAGTTTGTTTTTGTTGCCAGTTACTGAATGTGTTGCTAGTTATATTCATAGTTGTTTAACTCTACTACTATATTATCATTCAACTGCTGAGTATAACTAGATTATTGTGACTTGTGTGCATTGGAACATGGTATGTTTTTGTGTTTGGACTAATATTTTGAAGGATAAGCTTATATTGAAGATGGTTTGCTATTTGTACAATACATTCTTAACAAAGGAACAATTGACTTTTATTCATTAAAACTGCAAAAGTACATAGAAGAAGAGCCAACACAAAAGATTAACTACATCAACAGCATACTACATATCTACTCCATGGGACCTTTTCCCTTATTCTTGATGTCAGGCATGATCTTGTGGTATCCACTTCCCTCATTTGACTCCACACTAGCTGACAAGCAAGTCCAAGTACTTGTTTGGGAGGTTTCGGTAATGAAGCAGCTCTTGTCTTCCTAGAGGGATGTCTAAGCAAAGGAGACCCATTTAATTTTTCAAACATGATTTTGGAGGGAATGGTAAAGAGTATTAAAGAGAAAGGAACACATTGGCTTTATCCTAGATTTGTTCAACTCCTTGTGGAAAACCAGATTTCAAAAACTAGAACTCATAAAGCCATCTATACTGTACCTAAAATGGTACCTAAAATGTTTACATTTTTACAAAAAGATGGAAAAGGTTTTTCAGGCAAAGTTACACCACTTTTACCTTATATGGTGGAACTTGTGCAAAATACTCAGGGTGAAGGATCAGATACTCCCACTGACTCCCAACACACACCCAATTTTGAAAGATCATCTCACACCATCAAAAAGACCTACAACCGTAAGAAAGCCTCAAAGAACACTGAGCTACCTTAGGCTAGTGTTAGGATGGAAATCGATGCAGATGAGGCTGTCATAGGTGATGGAGATGACATGTTGGTGAGGGCTGCCACTACTGCTACTAGCTTAGAAGCAGAGCAGGACAGTGGTAACATCCATAAGACCCAATCCAAAGCAACATCTAATGTGGAAGGTTCAATTGAACCTAAAGCAGGTGATGGTAACCCTAGCCACATGGAAAATATAAGGGGCTCAGGTGATCAAACTAGGTTTGATACTGGGTTTATGTCCCAAGATTCACCTCTCAGGGAAGGTTACACATCTTGAAGTGATGAGGACAGACATGAAACAAATGAATTGATGGACAACCCCAATGTACAAAATGCCAATTCCAGTGATCCACCTCTCGGACCAGTTAACACAGGTCGAAGTGGTGAGGATATCATTGAACTTATTAAGGAATTGACGGTTACATGTACCAACTTGGAGACCAAATGCACAACACTTGAGTCTCAAGTTCTTGATCTACAGTCACTTACAACTTCACAGGCTCAGGAGATACAAACTTTGAAGTTGCAAGTCAGATGTTTGGGAGGTGTTAAAAGGTCAAGAACAGCTCTTTCAAAGAGGCTCAAGAGAAAGGTTAAAGCTCAGTTAGTTGGTTCTTCTGAAATTGCTGCTGGTTTGGGAGAGGATGCTTCCAAATAGGGGAGGAATAAAACTGATGGTTCAGGGGAGGCAAATGATCTGGGTATAAGTGCAAATTTGGATACAGTTGCTGATATAGGTAAAGTAGGTGATGGGGATGCTGGTATAGCTTCAGGGGAGGCTATGGGTCAAGATGAGATGGATGTTGACAGTGGTGATAATGATAATGATCAAAGGTTTGTAGTTGCTGATAAAGATGGTCAAGAAGTGGTCATGGAACAAGCTTCTCAGGAAAGAGTGGTGGAGAAACTAAAGGATTTGGAGCCTGAGCAAGTAGTTGAGGCTTCAATTCAAATGACAAAGGCTGTTAAAAGTTTGGGACAAGTTGAATCTGCTGCCGGTGATCATCATTCAGAAGTAGAGAAAACTAATCCAAGTGTTGCTGATTCTGCTGCAAGTGAGAAGGTTGCAGAGGATTCTGTTGTTGTGAATCCTGCTGCTAGTACAAAAGACTCTTCTGCTGCTGGTTCAAAAGATAAAGATGCTGCTGAAGCAATCATTATGCTTAGTAACAAAGATGCTGCTGAACCAACAACAACAACAACACTACCACCACTACCACAATCAAAACCAAAAACACAACAACAATCATCAAGGCCACCAGCTAAAGGCATTGTGATTAGAGATCCTATTCCTCAACAAAGAAAGTCTACTTCTGTTGCTTCAAGTACAGATAAGGGAAAAGGAAAGATGATAGCAGATCCTGAGGTTGATTCTGATGAGGAGCTATTGGCTAACATTCCTTTTCATCTTTGGCCAAAGGAGAAGCAAATAAAGTTTGATGAAAAAGCTGGTTGATTCAGATGATAGAAAATCCTGAGGTTGATTCAGATGAAGAGCTGTTGGCTAACATTCCTTTTCATCTTTAGCCAAAGGAGAAGCAAATAAAGTTTGATGAAAAAGCTAGCAGGAAGGCTCAAGAAGAAGAATATCAGGCTCAGAGGGAACTTCTTGTAAGAGTAAGACTTCAAGCTGAGAAAGAGTCTATGGCTAGAAGAGAATATGAGGCATGGGAGGAAGAAAAGATTAAGACTGATGCTGATATTACCCTCATGAAGCAGATCAAGGAAGAGTTGGCAGAACCATTTACACAAGAACAAATTGACAAAAGATGGAAAGATCTTAGAGCTGAAAGAAGAAAATGGTATTTGGCTGACAGAAAGAAGAAGAAACTGCTTAAGGGTCCAATAGTGAAGCAAGAAAGAGCTCATGCATGTCAATACCTCAAAAATGTTAAAGGATGTACACTTGCTAGTTTAAAGAAGTTCTCAGATATAGAAATCTTCAAAAATTATGAGATGGCCAAGAAAGAAATGGATCATTTCATTACCAAGGGATTTTTCTTGGGATCTAAAGAAGGTGAAGATGCTATTGCTGAGATGAACAGAAAATACAACAAAGCTAAGTCAAGTGCAAAGGAGGCAGTTGAGCATGAGGTAGACAAAGATAGTAATAAAGCAGAGGAGAAAGAGCAAAAGGTTGAGAAAGAGAGTCAACCAGAGAAAACAACTTCTTCTGATCAAGGTGTGAAAAGGTCAAGGTCTAGGAAAAAGACTGTGGCTAAAAAGAAGAGAAAAGTTGTTCTTGAAAGCAATACAGAATTTGAGGAAGAAAAATTAAAGGTAGATGATGAAGAAAAAGATGATGCTGAATCTGATGATACGGATGAACAAAGAGTAAAGGCTTTCACAGTTCTTTCAACATACTCAGAAGGGTTAAATGTTGATCCATTGGAAGTTAAACATCCTCTAGTATCTTTTACTGTGGGATATAGAGATGGACCATAAACCATTTGATCTCTTAAAACCCCACATGATTCTTTGTCCTTTTGGTCCATCTACTATTCCTGATCTCTCATGATCTCTCAACATACTACTGTCTGCTATTCCTGATGGTCACCTACTAAAGTTCCATGATGCTAAGGATGCAAAGCAATTATGGGCTACGATCAAGACAAGATTTGGAGGTAATGATGCTTCAAAGAAGATGCATAGAAACTTACTGAAGTAGCAGTTTGAAACTTTTACTGTTGGTGAAAGAGAAGGTCTTGATGCTGCCTATGACAGATTCCAAAATCTACTTAGTATGCTAGAGTTGTATGGGGCAGAGGCAATAGTTGAAGATGCAAACTTGAAGTTCTTAAGGAGTTTTCCATCTGCCTGGCATGTGGTTGCTACTATGATTAGAGGACAACCTGGATTGGATTCTATGGACTTTGATGATCTCTACAACAATCTAAAGGTGTACGAGCAAGAGATGAATGGTCACAGTTCTCAGAAAACTCACAACATAGCTTTTGTGTCTTCTGAAAACAGAGGCAGTACTTCTACTAAAAGTACTGCTTATCATTCTCAAAGTACTGTTGGTGATAAACAGCACGTATGCACAACCATGACTACCACCACCTCATCACCAACAAACAACACCAACTCTGATGATGTTGTATGTTCCTTCTTTGCTCAACAAGACACTCTACCAGTTACCTATCAAGAAGACTTGTTGCAGATTGAAGAGGATGCTTTAGAGGAGATTGACATAAGATGGCAAGTTGCC
The DNA here is from genome assembly GCA_021014915.2 of Artemisia tridentata subsp. tridentata. Lineage (NCBI taxonomy): Eukaryota > Viridiplantae > Streptophyta > Magnoliopsida > Asterales > Asteraceae > Artemisia > Artemisia tridentata. The sequence continues at coordinate 376,331,932 of CP139505.1, forward strand.
ATGATCACTTCAAGGATCAAGAAGTTCATGAACAAGACAGGAAGGGGTATTGATTTCAAAGCCAAACAGGGTATAGCTTTTGACAAATCCAAAATTGAATGCTTTAATTGTCAAAAGCTTAGACACTTTGCAAGGGAATGCAAGTTTGAAAAATATCAAGCAAACAGAATGATTGAACAACCCAAAGTTGAAAGAAAGGAAGTTCCTGTTACTAAATCAAAACCAAAAGCTTTGGTGGCTCAAGAAAATCTAGCAGAGATTGACTGGAGTACTGAATTTGATGATGAACCTGTAACCTATTCTATGGTTACAATGGAAGAGTTTGATTGGAGCACAGCTTTTGATGAGGAACCAGGATATGCTGCTTTGGAATGAAGAGATGGTCTTGGAAGCTTTGATTGGAGCATGGAGGATGAAGATGAACCTGTTCAGATTGCTATGGTAGCTACTTCACCAAGTTCATCCACTGTCTCTGAGGTATGCTCTAAGTGTAATGATATGTATCAAAAGTTGCTTAAAGATTATGTGACTGAAAGAGATAATTGTAGAACTGCTAGGTTTGAGGTAGCTGGTTATCAATTGACTTTAGAGTCAATGGAAGCCAAAATATTAACACATGAAAATAATGAAATGGATTGGGGAGAAAAATATGAGCAACAAGACTATCAATTAAAATTAAGTGAATGGAAGTTAGGATGTAAGGTGTCTGAATTAGAAAAGATAACTAAGGAAAGAGATACTTTGTTAGAAAAACTTGCTAGTATAAAAAAGGCTGGTCTATCACATGTTCAATTTGTTGAAAAACAAAGAAGAATAAACAGTAGAACTGGACTAGGCTATGGTATTGAGGATAGTAGATCAGATGAGATTCCATCTAGTGAAAAGGAACCAGTTAGTTCAGAGGAAATCTCAACTAGTGATGATGAACTTACTAGCTCAAAAGAAAACACATCTAGGAATGAGGAACCAATTAGTGAATCACCTCCTGAGTTTAAGAAAGATAAGGAGTAACACTCAGTTCCTGCACCCACTGGTAGGCTTCAACCACCTAGGACAGATGTTTCTTGTTATGGAGTAGACAACTTAGAGTTTAGAAAGAAGCTTACTGGTCAATCTAGTTCTGAGAAACCTAAGGATGATTTTCAAAGGGGTAATGATAAAAAGTTTCCTACAGCCTTTCAAAAACAAGCAGTACCTCCAAAATCTTTTCAAAGTACTGCTAGACATTCAGCAGTACCTCCAAGAGAAACTTTTCAAAATTCTGCTCACTATAGGAAACCTTTTAATCATAAAAGAGGATTTGGGAATATGAAGCAAAAATTATGTTATGTGTGTTATAGTCCTGACCATTTGATTAAGCACTGTGACTTACACTCAGAATATTTAAGTCAGTTCCCAAAGTATAAACATGTCAATCATAAGCCTAATGAGAACAGATGATGAACTCAAATAAGTACATTTTATTACTATCATTTATCCTATTTATTTAACTTGTTTTATTATATTATCTGTGAGAATTGATACTTAATCATTTACTTTTGTAATTCTCAGGTTAAAACAAGCATTTGGTGAAACTTGGCGATTTTGGACTAATTATGGAGCAAAACAAGCAAGAAGTTAAGAGTCTACTGAAATGTACAAGATCAAGACATTCTGCTCTAGATGCGCCGCATCTCACTTATTACATATGGCGCATCACTATCAAGATTTCACAAGATACGATCCAAGATACAAGAGGACATGCGCCGCATCTATAAATGGAGTTACGCCGCATCTTCTGGCGGTGTACGAATATTCCTGAATATATTAATCTTGGACCCCACGCGAAGTTAAGTCAATGCGCCGCATCTACTTATTAGATGCGCCGCATCTTACCTCAGACAGAAACTATAAATACCCCAAAGTCAGACGACTTTAAAAGACTTTCGAGACTTTGGTGACGTACAACCTAGGCCGAATTCAGTCGTGATAGCAGCACAAGACACACCTTGAACGAAGATACGAGAGCTGTAAGAAGGTCCTGCATGTATTCAATTCATTAAGTAGTTTTGTTTTATTGTATTAGTACACTTTAATTGATCAGGATTGATGGGCTTGTGTTATGTTATCATTCACTTCAACTCCCCTTAAAATTGCTTTCCCATTAATTAAAGTTTATATGTTGATGTCTTTGGTGACTTTTATTAGTGCATTGATAACCTCTGTGTCTAGCTGAGCATTGCTTGGGTCGCCATGCCCCTTCCTCGCCTATTTATTAGATCGCCTATGCATTCTATCATCTTTAGAAAAGTAGGAAGAAAGATAAATGGGATAGTCATAAGTAATCATTAAGGGTTTACTCGCCGATAAGATTAGAACCAACGAGAAAGGACTTAATCTCGGTGCGTTGCATCGAACTATACACTTCATATAAAACTAGCAATAAAACAAGTGACAAGCTACTTAACGATCAGGACAGGCCTTCTTATTGTCTCGAGTATTTATCTGTGTACGTGTGTGCTATTCGCTGATTCGTGCCTATTAGTTAGTTTATTATTTAATTGCAACCAAACCGTGCCAGTCTCTCAGGCTGAACCCCCTTGCGTTAAATTAGGTTGTATAGCTAACTTAAGATATTAAAATACTGATTAGAATAACTAGATAATACGTTCCACTCTTAGTGATCGACACTCTACTTACCATTATATACATACTGACCGGGTACACTGCTCGTTAAAGTGTGTGTGTTATTGATAAGTCGGCTAAATATAAATTTAAAACTTGAATACTGCTAAAACCACAACGACATACCGTGGGTATAAATTAGAGCACTCGCACGCACGCATCAAGTTTTTGGCGCCGCTGCCGGGGAGTGAATTGTTATTATCTGTTAATTTGATTAGTATTTTAATTAGGTTTTTCTTTTTAATTTTTAATCTAACTGCTAACTGTGTTGTATATTAGTTAATTTGCATTCATTGTATCATTTGCATATTTTCTGTTTTGTGTGTTAATTGTTTGCTTTTATTTGTGTTTATTTTCGTTTGTGTTTATTTGTTTTTATTTTTCGTATTTTTTGTGTTCTGCTATCGTTGTACTGAGCTAAATCGAACGATACGGCGCATCTGATTTATCAGATACGGCGTATTGCGTTTAATTTTTTTTATATAATACAACGCGTTTAATTAATTCGATACGACGCATCTTTCCCCAAAGATACGACGTATCTGTTTTTAATAAAAAAAAAATTTCTAAACGTTAACGCCATACGACGCATCTGCTTTAGCAGATACGGCGTATCTATTATTTTAATTAAAAACAGTTTTCGAATTATTAAACAGATACGACGCATCGATCTCTGTCGATACGGCGTATCTTCTGAATCAAAAATCTTATATTTTGAAACGTAACGAAAATACGGCGCATTAACTTTTGTTAATACGACGCATTTAATTTTAAATAAATATCGATTTTTGATAATTAAAACTGATACGGCGCATTCTAATTTCTAAGCGGCGTATCTATTTTCTGAATAAAAGTCTGATTTAATTTTAACGATTATAAGATACGGCGTATCCAACTTTTTGGATACGGCGCATCGTCTGCAGATATCAGTAACTTTAATTTTTCGTATTCCGTTTTCGTTGTTAATTTTCTGATATATTACTTTCTTGAGCATACCCTACTGATATTTTTGTGTTGATTTCAGGAAGTGCATGACCAGGAGTTCTACGAAGAACTTGATTCAACCTTTCGAAGATCCTGAACGAGTCTTTCATTCGCTTAAAAGGCTTTTCAACACAAAAAGCTTTGATATTTCAAGTTCATTCGAGCTTGATTATTTTTCTGAAGAGAAAGAGGAAGAAGAAACAGAAACAATGGGCGAAAACACAACTATGGAGGAATACATGAACAGTACCCGTGCTGATTACACTTCAGGAGTTGCTAGACCAAAGTTTGATGATAAGTCAAAGTTTGAATTGAAGGGTCAGTTTATCAAGGAGCTAAGAGAAAATGCTTTCAGTGGATCGGAACATGAGGATGCTAATGAGCATGTTGAAAAGGTCCTCGAGATTGCAGATTTGTTTACTTCTGAAGGAGTCACTGACGATCAACTCATGCTAAGAATCTTTCCAATTTCACTTAAAGGAGCTGCTAACAAGTGGCTAAGGAATGAACCGGCTAGTTCAATCACTACATGGGAAGATTTAAAGAGCAAATTCCTGAAGAGATATTGTCCACCTGCTAAGACTGCTAAAAAGATGGAGGCTATCAACAGTTTCAAGCAAGAGCCTGATGAAACTCTTTATCAAGCTTGGGAACGATTTAAAGACTTACTGGTGAAATGTCCTCAACACTATCTAACCCCAATGCAGGAGATAATATTATTTTATCAAGGATTGGACGTGCCTACTAGACAGATTTTGGATGCTAAGGGAGCTGTGCCTCAAATGAGTGCAGCTAATGCTAGGAAAGCTATCCAAGAAGCTGCGGATCACTCTCAAAAATGGCACGATGGGACCTCTACTAGATCTAAGAGTAGCACTAATTTTGACGGGTTTGCTGCTATTCAAGCTCAATTGGATAAAATTAGTAGAGAGATGAAGAAGCGTGATGAAAAATTGTATGCTGCCCAAGTTGGATGTGAAAAGTGCGAAGGACCTCACTACACTAAAGATTGCCCGAATAAGAATGAAAGTGAGACGTTTGAAGAAGCATATTACACCCAATTTGGACAACCATTCTGACCTTCAGGAAGATTTAGGTAAGCCACCCCGGGATTCTATCTAAAGAACAACTTCAATCCCGCTTATCAAGAAAGGAGGCAGACTTTAGATGACACTCTAAAGCAAATCATGGCCGATGCTGCTAAAAGACATGAAGAGAATACTGCTATGATCAAAGAAATCCGAGCTTCAACGGACACTACTACAAGAAATCAAGGAGCTTCGATCAAAGCATTGGAACAACAAATTGGTCAAATGAGCAAAGTTCTTCAAGAAAGGGGATACGGAAGTTTACCTAGCTCAACTGAAACCAACCCAAGAGATCATGTCAAGGCCATTAGCACCACTGAAGAAGTCACTCCTAACATTCCTTTTCCTAAAAGACTGATGAATGGTAATGATGGTGCAAGACCCGAATTTTTATTTAATTCTTCAATCAGTTTAAGGAGGTTACTAAAAGAGAAGACGAAGATTGAAGAGGAGATCAAGGCAACAATGAGAGAAGAGAGCCCTGCAACCGACTTAAATGCCTTGCCTCATAAAGAAAAGGACCCAGGAAGTTTTACTTTGCCTTGTTCAATTAACAATATATCTTTCAATAATGTGTTAGCTGACTTAGGAGCTAGTGTTAGTGTTATGCCTCTTAAGACATTCACTACCCTAGGACTAGGAAAATTAGCACCAACTAAATTACTTATTGAATTGGCTGATAAAACGGTAAAACGACCTGAAGGGATTGCTAATAATGTGCTAGTTAAGATTGAGAAGTTTATTTTCCCTGTAGACTTTGTTATATTGGATATGCCCGAGGATGTTAAGATTCCTTTAATCCTTGGAAGACCTTTCTTGTCTACTGCCCACGCTAAGATTGATGTGTTTAAAAGAAAAATCTCGTTAAGGGTAGGGAATAATAAACTAGTCTATAAGTGCCAAGATACTGTTAAAAGCATAATTAGAGGTGTCTATGTGCTAGGATTAAGAGAACGTATGGACCTCGATCTTGAAGCTAGGCTTATGGGAGAGACATTGATTCAAAACAACTCAACTAATCCTAATCATGAGAACTTTGAGGAATTTATTGACCTTAATGTAACTACCGAACTTAGACGCAATATTGTTAATGATTCTGATGATGAGTGGTATGATTGCGTAGTAATTAACAAACGTAGGAGAATAATTGAGGAAACAAATTTGAATAATGATGTGTTTATTGAACTACCACCCCACCTTGCTTATTTATGCCTATATGATAATAAGAATTTCCCGTCTATCATTTTGTCATCTCTGCCCGAAAGGGACAAAACTTTATTTATACAGATATTAAAGAAGAACGGCGCGGAAATTAAGGACGAGCAAGGAGTGTTCAATATTACTGAATTGGCAATGAGGGAGCGCGATGTTTCCGACTCCTTCAATGATCGCTATTGATGAGCTGAACGTGAGTCTAACTTGAAGACTCTGGAATAAAGACAAGTGCTGGCCGGGAGACAACCTGGAATTATCTTTTATATTCTATCTGTGTCGAGTCAGTCAGGCCCGCAGAGGATACGGCGCATCTCAATCCTGAGATGCGACGCATCTCCTGCACTGGTCATATCTTACTTTATTTTTCTGCATTTTTTATTTTCAACTTTAAAACTTTTTATCAGTTTATTTTAATGCGGCGCATCCCTGGTTAAGGATGCGACGCATCTTCTATTCTGATCCGTATTTATTCCAGGCTCGATACGGCGTATCTTCTTCCATAAGATACGGCGCATCGACTGACCTGATGATTTTCATTTTAATTTTTATGTTTTATTTTTCCTAACTACTAATGTATTATGCAAGTTTGAACCTTTCTTAATTTAGGTGTGTTTAAAGCCTTGGTGGTATTATAGATTCCTGCATTTCCTGTGGATACATCGATTATGAAGCTTAAACGTTCTCATCCACAAGAAAGATGATTTTTGCTCTTATACTAATGGAGGATCATACCGAGCAAATCTCAGGGGAGTTTTTCTGTTCTAATTCTTTTATTTTCCAGTTTTTAAACCTTTAATACAAACAACGAGGACGTTGTTTAACTTAAGTGGGGGGATTGGAGAATTAGAACACTTAACACTTACTTGTCCTGAACTTTTTCAAAATATGCTTAATATATCAAAATTTAAAAAATTTTAGCATGTTTTTGTTTAAAGTCTAAATTGCATAGCTGCACACATGACGTTATTTTCAAAAATTGTGATTTTTCAAAAATTCACAAATCTATGAGTGTGCCGGTGACTTGTAAACTTTAGAACTTGGCTTGTATACTATTCGAGACCACCATAATAAGTATTATTTTTATAATTGGAATGACTTGTCTAAATTGGTAAATTTCTAGGATTACACCCAAATAGCCTTTATATGTTATGTGTTATTAGCTAACTACACTGGTTAGTTAACCCCCGTAAAAACCCTTTTGTTACTCTCATTTTTAGAGTAAGATACCCCTAGAAAAACCCTCAGAGCCATTCCTTTCGTTTCTTACACCTTCGTTAAAATGTTTCGTTACACCCTTACACTTTAGCCTACCCTGTAGATTAAAATCCATGGTTGGTTAATTGCTTTAGGCAAAGTGTGTTTCCTTACATTACCTGTGTTCGCGTGCGTAATTCATTATCTATGGTTAGGTCGGGAAATTGCACAATGCAATTGGAGTGAAAGTAAATATTGTATATCTTTGAGTCTTATTTTTCGTGTGTTTACTACTTTCACTATTACTATTATTTCTGAAGTCATGAAAAGAATGGAAAAATTATCCAGAATTATCATTAAGTGATGTGGTGAAATTTTACACATCTTTGTTTATGTTAAAAAAAAAAAAAAAAAAAAAAAAAAAAAAAAAAAAAAAAAAAAAAAAAATCGAAAAAATAGAAAAGAAAAAGAAAAAGGAAAAGTTGGATGTTTGTTTTAACCAACTTATGTAAAGTTTTGTATTAAGTGGTCGATATCACCACTATTTGTTGTATATTATATCTATGGATTGAATGGGAGTTGAACGTTATGGGAACGTCAACTTAAGGATATTCTTTGATTAAGATCTTGTTGAGTATAATTCGTGTCTACCTAAAGCGTGTGTTTCAAGTGTTAAAGCGTGAGTTATTCTATGATATGAGTCTTATTCACGGGATGGTTGGGATAGTGATTAACCACACTTAGGATTTTAATTTATTTGTTTCGTTTATTTTTCATTTTACACCAATTTATATCCCAAATATTATCCATACCCTATATTATTCTTTATCCAAACCTTTGATTTATTGAGATTAGGGATTTGAGCAATCTTAAGTATCGTAGTCGTGGATTCGGCTATGTATTTATGATTTTGTCACCCTTTTTGATATAATATTATTGGTGAAGATTACTTGGTCCTATCTTTAGCCTATTCGAGTTAAGGATTTGAGCAATTGCAAGTATCGTGTTCGTGGATTCGATCATGTATTTGTGATTTTGTGGCCTTTTCTGGAATTTGAGATCGATAGAGATTAAGGAGAATGATTAACCCTTAAGCCTCAAAACCCTTTTTACCGCTTTAGACTTGTTATTCTTTGGCTTTAGTGGGGGAGATGTGTATACTTGCCAAGCTTATGATAGAATATTCGTCACGACTGGACAGTTAAACGATTAGATTTGCTTTTATCGAAATTATTTTATTTTACTTCTAATTCGTTTAGTGTCTGGATGTGTGATTACGAGAAGAATGAATACATGCTTAAATATAAAAAATAAATCCTAATATCTTTTAGGATACATTTTCATAAGATTAATTCTAAGGTTTACTTGAGGACAAGTAAAGTTCAAGTGGGGGGATATTTGATGAACTCTAATAAGTACATTTTATTACTATCATTTATCCTATTTATTTAACTTGTTTTATTATATTATCTGTGAGAATTGATACTTAATCGTTTACTTTTGTAATTCTCAGGTTTAAAACAAGCATTTGGTGAAACTTGGCGATTTTGGACTAATTATGGAGCAAAACAAGCAAGAAGTTAAGAGTCTACTGAAATGTACAAGATCAAGACATTCTGCTCCAGATGCGCCGCATTTTACTTATTACATACGGCGCATCACTATCAAGATTTCACAAGATACGATCCAAGATACAAGAGGACATGCGCCGCATCTATAAATGGAGTTACGCCGCATCTTCTGGCGGTGTACGAATATTCCTGAATATATTAATCTTGGACCCCACGCGAAGTTAAGTCAATGCGCCGCATCTACTTATTAGATGCGCCGCATCTTACCTCAGACAGAAACTATAAATACCCCAAAGTCAGACGACTTTAAAAGACTTCCGAGACTTTGGTGACGTACAACCTAGGCCGAATTCAGTCGTGATAGCAGCACAAGACACACCTTGAACGAAGATACGAGAGCTGTAAGAAGGTCCTGCATGTATTCAATTCATTAAGTAGTTTTGTTTTATTGTATTAGTACACTTTAATTAATCAGGATTGATGGGCTTGTGTTATGTTATCATTCACTTCAACTCCCCTTAAAATTGCTTTCCCATTAATTAAAGTTTATATGTTGATGTCTTTGGTGACTTTTATTAGTGCATTGATAACCTCTGTGTCTAGCTGAGCATTGCTTGGGTCGCCATGCCCCTTCCTCGCCTATTTATTAGATCGCCTATGCATTCTATCGTCTTTAGAAAAGTAGGAAGAAAGATAAATGGGATAGTCATAAGTAATCATTAAGGGTTTACTCGCCGATAAGATTAGAACCAACGAGAAAGGACTTAATCTCGGTGCGTTGCATCGAACTATACACTTCATATAAAACTAGCAATAAAACAAGTGACAAGCTACTTAACCATCAGGACAGGCCTTCTTATTGTCTCGAGTATTTATCTGTGTACGTGTGTGCTATTCGCTGATTCGTGCCTATTAGTTAGTTTATTATTTAATTGCAACCAAACCGTGCCAGTCTCTCAGGCTGAACCCCCTTGCGTTAAATTAGGTTGTATAGCTAACTTAAGATATTAAAATACTGATTAGAATAACTAGATAATACGTTCCACTCTTAGTGATCGACACTCTACTTACCATTATATACATACTGACCGGGTACACTGCTCGTTAAAGTGTATGTGTTATTGATAAGTCGGCTAAATATAAATTTAAAACATGAATACTGCTAAAACCACAACGACATACCGTGGGTATAAATTAGAGCACTCGCACGCACGCATCAACAGACCTGCCAACCATAAGCCAAAAGAGACTAGACCAATTTGGAATCACTCAAATAGGGTTAAACATAGTAATTTCTATAAAGACTATAGGTACCCTCACCAGAAAAGACCTTTTTCCAAACCACCAGTACCCTCAAGTACTGGTAAGTCTCAAGCAGTACCCTCTAAAAGTACTGCTAGGTTTTCACCCAATCATGGTACTGCCAACACTTTTTCAAATGTAAGACCTAGGAGGTTCAATTCATATAAACCTAGAAGACCTTACACCTCATATAGAGTACCTAGCTCAAAGAAACCAAAACAAAGTATTAAACGTCACTGGGTTAAGAAAGAAAGTACTTATGGGGGATAATCAGTACTTTCACAAGATAAGGGTGAAACAGGGAGTGTTGTTGAAAATACAACACAGGACATGGGACCAAAGCAAATAATTATTGACCATGCCTTTAAAACCAGTGGAGATTACATACTTAAAGAATTCAAGTATGTCACTCCACAAGGGGAACACAAGTCAGTAATGGCTTGGGTTCCTAAAAGAAACTAACTCTTTTCTTTTACTGTGCAGGGCAACCCAGAGGAGGATATTAAAGATCATATTATTGTTGATAGTGGTTGCTCTGGCAGCATGACAGGGGACAAGGAGATCCTGTCAGATTTTAAGGCATATTATGGAGGAAGAGTTGCATTTGGTAATGATCCTGATGGAGGGAGAATCACTGGCAAAGGAACTATCAAAGCTGGATGTATTGACTTTGAGAATGTTAGATATGTGAAGGAGCTCAACTTCAATCTTTTGTCAGTTTCTCAGATTTGTGACAAGAAGTACCCCATTCTGTTCACTGACACAGAATGTCTCATTCTCTCTCCTGAGTTTAAATTTGTTGATGATCACTTGGTAACATTGAAAGTACCAAGAACCAATAATGTGTACAGCTTAGACTTAAAGAGTCTCAATTCTGCTGGAAGAGCAACATGCTTAGTAGCAAAGGCATCCTTGGAAGAAGCACATCTATGGCATAGAAGATTAGGTCATGTAAATTTCAAGAACATCAACAAATTGGTCAAAGGCAATTTAGTTAGAGGTTTACCTTCCAAAACATTCAAGACTGATCATTCATGTTTGGCTTGCAAGAAGGGTAAACAACATAAAGCTTCATACAAAAAGCTTGAGGAAAGAGATAAAAGGGAGCCTTTGGAGTTACTACATATGGATCTGTTTGGACCAGTTTCAGTGGAAAGCTTAAACAAGAAGAAGTACTGCTTAGTTGTAACAGATGATTGTAGCAGATTTAGTTGGGTCTTTTTCTTGGGATTCAAAGATGAAACCTTTGATGCTATTCATGACCTGATAGTAGCCCTTGAAAATCAATTGAGACTCAAAGTAAGAGGTATTAGATGTGATAATGGGTCAGAATTCAAAAACAAGCATATGGATGAATTTTGTGCCAAGAAAGGAATCAAAAGGGAGTTTAGCATTGCTAGAACTCCACAGCAGAATGGTGTTGCAGAAAGAAAGAATAGGACATTGATAGAAGCAGCTAGAACAATGCTTGCAGGTTCCCAATTACCGATTCTCTTTTGGGCTGAAGCTGTAAGTACTGCTTGCTATGTGTTAAATAGAGTATCAGTGACTAAACCTCAGATGAAGACACCATATGAGTTGCTCATGGGAAAGAAACCAAACATATGTTTTCTAAAACCTTTTGGCTGTCCTCTGACTATTCTTAATACCATTGATTCTCTAGGAAAATTTGATGGTAAGTCAGATGAAGGATATCTATTGGGTTACTGTACCAATAGCAAAGGATTCAGAGTATACAACAGGGGTACCAAAAAGGTTCAAGATTGTCTTCATGTTGAATTTTTGGAAGACAAAGAAACTCAGAGAGGTAAAGGTCCTGATTGGATGTTTGATCTTGATCTCAAGTTCACTCCATCTATGAATTATGTGCCTGTTAGAGAAGAAAATCAAGTTGATCACAAAGAAGATGATTCACAGTACATTGTTCATGGAGTTAATGTTAGACCAGAAGATGTTCCTGATGAAGAACCTGCAGTTATTGATAAGGAACAAAGTACTGCTCAACCAACCTTTGTATCTGATGAAGATCAAGCCATACAAGATGAACTTAATAGGATGCTTTTTCAAGAAACTATAGCAAAGTCCTATGAAGATGAACAAAGGAGGGCTTATGAAGCTGCAAAGAAAAAGGGTAAATTCACAGATACTGCTGACAGTACTGTTGATCAAAGTACTGATGATCCTTTTGACAGTACTTCTGGTGGATTAGAACAACCAAATTGGAACAATGCTGATGATTCCAATGTTGATGAAGATGATTTGGATAATGCTAACATTCCCGGGTTAGAAGAAATTGATGATGAGCTCAATCATGAAGGTATTTTCTCAAATTCCAATGAAGGTCCTGACTTCACAAATTTGGGATCTGATCTTGCAGTTCCACCAACTCCAACATTACGAGTTCATAAAGCTCATCCTCAAAGTAATATCATTGGATCACCCTCTTCAGGAGTAGTTATAAGAAACAAAGCTAAAGGTCTCTCTAAGCAACATACTGCTTTACTTAGTTTTGTTTATAAACAAAACAGGATGAATCACAAGGATCAACAAACATGTCTGTTTGCCTGCTTTCTATCTCAAGATGAACCTGTGGAAAACTAGAAGGGGGGTTGAATAGTTTTACGTCTTTTTAAATTTATGAAAACTTTGTTTGATAAAACTTTCGATTCGAGTTTATGTGAATTCAATACTTGCACTATATGAAAAACTATATCTAACTATATAAGCAAATATAAAATAAGTATGAAAGTAATGAAAAGATAAAGTTGGAAAGATCTAACCACAACACAAGGATTTATAGTGGTTCGGCTATAAGGACACCTTCCTTGCCCTACTCCACTCCCCGAGTCACCTACTCGAGAGTTTTCTTCACTATGTCAACAAACTCCCTTTTGGCGGAGAAAACCTTACACAACGTTGCTTACGCGGTTTAACGACACAAAGCTAAATGTCAAGTTCTAATGGTAGCTAGAACCAATCTCACACCACAACACGACTTAGCACGACTTCTTCACGACTTGTACACACCACGACTTAGCACAACTTCTTCACGACTTGTACACACCACGACTTAGCACGACTTCTTCATGACTTGTACACACCACGACTTAACATGACTTCTACACACCACGACTACTACACACCTTCACAACTTCACTACTTCACTACTTCTTCCTCTTCACAACACTACTTATCCTAGACTTAAGTATATACTTTCCTAGATCTACTTATTACAATCACAACACAACTATACAAATGATATACACAATATACAAGACTAATCTTCAATACTTCTTGATTTGAGAATGAAGGAGTATTCTTCTTTTGCACTTTGAGAGATGAATGGATGAGGGATTGGATCACTTGAAACAAGGATTAACAATTATGTGATCAAAGGGTTTTTAAAAGGATGTTTAGAGAGATTTGGATCTGAAAATTTTCGTGCAAAAGGTGAGAAAAATACCAGGTTTGAGGTGGTATTTATAGGGAATAATTTCTGACAGAATCTGACATGGGGAGCGTGCCGGCCCCTTTAATTCATGGCCGGCCCCCTTAAAATTAAGGGGGCCGCCCCTTATAATTAAGGGGCCGCCCTCCTGTAATGGCCAGAATGTCTGTCTTTTAGTGGGGAAAGTTTATTTGGTGAAAAACTAACTGATTTTGGTTAAAAATTTGAATTCATATATTTACTATAAATTAAACATTTTCCTTTATTACCAAAAATGTTTTTCAAAAATATATAATAAGTTTATTTAATTTTATAAACTTTGTAGTATTTAATTAAACATCCCTTTGATCATAAAGTGTATTAGTCACTTGTTTATTCATACCTTAAGTGATTATGTTGGATGAGATGATATAAGCTTGCTTAAAACTTGTTTACGTATTAAGTTTGCGTTTAATGTTTTTATATTTTGTGATCGTCAAAACTTAGGGATATCGAAAAATATTAATAACGTTTTTATACATTATTTATATCAACAATCTCCCCTTTTTGATGATTACAAAATCTAAACTCATTAAACTAAAAATTAATATATATACAAGTTTTTAGTGTGAGTTTATATCACTTCTCCCCCTTTTTGTTAGCATCAAAAAGGTTATCCCGACGAGCGTAGAGCTCCCCCTTGATGTATACTCCCCCTCATTTTGAGGTCATAAGAAGAAAACGAGATATCGAATGCTTGCAAAAATATTTAGAGCACATGCACTATATATATATATATATATATATATATATATATATATATATATATATATATATATATATATATCTTAACTATATATAATGCATCTATGGTCAACCCTTTGGTCAATGTCTGAAAACTGAAAACTGAACTTTCATAATACCGAATTTGCCCTTCTTATTAAACCCCTACAAAAAATATCCCCCACAAACTCACATTTCATTTACTTTCAAACACACACTACACAACTACACAAAACCCACTCCCCCAACCTCTTCTTTTTCTCTCTAAACCAAAAAAATTCTCGCCGGAAAATGTTTTAGTTGCCGGATAAAGTTACCGACACCGAATCCCACCACCACCAAAAGCCCGCCACAAGCCGACACCCCCGTCACTACCAAAGCCTCATCACCACAGTATCCCTCCACCGCCGTCACCCTCCACCGGACGTCACCACCAAGGAAACCCCACGAACACAGAACCACCGCGACGAGGCACCAAGACCCTCAACCACCGTTTTGAGGTATTTCTTTTTAGGTTTATAAATCTTCATATTTTATTTGTAGATCTATAAGTTTTTTATATAGATCTATAGATATTAACATTTTTTTATTTGTTGTTACAGCCGCCTCTGTCACCGGAAACACTGCCACCGACGCTCAAACAAACTGCCATCGCCGGAATAAGTTAATTTGTATAGATCTATTGTTTTTTTATAAATCTATATATTTTGTATGTAAATCTATTGTTTTTTTTATAGATCTAACGTTTTTTGTATTTTTTGTAGATCTATTGGTAGCCGGAAAAAGCTTCCGCCACCGCAAGAAAATTAAGGTATTTTTCGTTAATATTTTTCTGCCGGAAAAATTATTTCTCGCCGGAATATTTTTATTTTTTCGTTAATATTTCTTGCCGGAAAATATTTATTTTTTGTTAATATTTTTCGTTAATTTTTTCGTTATTTATGGATCTATGTGTTTTTTCGTTATATTTTTCGTTAATATTTTTTCGTTAATATATACATATTTTTTTATTTATAGACCCGCTGGGAAATTTGCTGCCTCGCCCGAAAGTTTGCTGCCTCGCCGGAATTTGTTACTTTCGCCGGAAATTGTATGCTTTATTTTTAAAATTGTCGTTAATATTTGATATTGTGGTTGTTAATATTTATTATGTTTTAAAGTTTATGTTGTAGATTTTGTTATAAGTTTATATTGTATAAACATTGTTTTGAAGTTTATATTTGTTCCCTGCATAGTCCCTAAAGCCATTTACATTTAAAAAGTATGATTATTATATTTCTAACATCACATGACACATGCATCCATTATTGACTAACACATTAGATAATTTCGTCTTTTTTTTCTAATTTGCATGTGACCGAGTAGTTGTTGGTTGTTTGTCATTGGGTTAAGAAAAGAAAAAAAAAATATCATGTTAGATTTAATATTGCTTAGGTTGTTAATTAATTTGCATTGAGCCTTTAAATCTTGATTCCTGGCGACTTGGGTGTCATATTCCTAACAATTGTGTCGTACAACGTGACCTCTTGGGAAGGGAAATGAGCTGCCGCCGCCACTTAAAGGAGTGCCGATTATGGGGAGTGATATTTGACCGAGTATTATGGGGTGAAGGAAAATATGTATTAGGCGTGCTTATTGTTTATTCAACCCAATGCAACTTTGTTTTGTTTAAATTGAGTGGGAGACAAACACAACTTTTATCCCACGTTTTCTGTTTTTATAATACTGCTATTTGTTGTAAAGTAGGAGGAGAGGGTTTTATTTATGGGCGGTTGTTTAAATTGAGTGGGAGACAAACACAACTCACCATGTACGTACTTTTTATTGTTTAATAATGATGGAGGCAAAACCAATTCATAACTCACGTTCTTTGCTACTTTTGATATTACTTTAATGAATATAATAGAATGAAACATGTGGGTCGGTCGCTTATACAAAACAAAAGGAATCTTGGGGTGTTGATGAAGTTCAATTTTCAAAAAAAAAAAAGATAGATCGATTATTTAAAACGGCTAGGAGTAAAATTATTTGGTCTTGAGCCTCACAAGATGCTTGCCTTGATTTTAGGTGACTTTGAGTACCCAAACTGACACAAGATGACTTTGTATTCTTTGTAAGAGTTTTTATAGTTATAGAAGATGTGTTTTGATTACTTTCGGTTAAATCAATGAACCGAAAATGTGGTGACATTTGTTTATTCAATTGTGTGATACCACAAAGACCTAACTATTGCTACTTTCATGTTATTATAATGTATTAGAGTGTTATAGGTTGTCATGGGGAAGGTCACTTGAATATAGAATTCAAAAGCACAAAATTATTTGCAATCAAGTTGTATTAGTAATATACCACATGTGGCTCCATTTTATACTTTGTGTGTTATTTGATAAACGAGTAAAATAATTTAAGCATGTAAAGGGAAAGTTTCAGTAAATCGGCTAAATATGTTTGTGGCGTGGGACGGTGACCTTTTGAATTTTGAGGGAGCATTTGTTGCTGAGAAGTTTGAAATATTTTGAATTTTCTAAAAATATTCGAAGTTTGAACTTTTTAAACAGTTCGGAATTAAAAAAAATGAAATATTCCCATTTATTTTTATTTTTTTTTATTTTTTTTTTAAATTTTCTAAACTTTCGAAATTTATTGTGATCATATCAATAATCTAAATGATTGTGACATGACTATCATATTATACTATAATTCAAATATGGACCCAACACCATGATACAACAACAAACCCAGTCCCAAACCCAATCCCGCTGGGTCACATACCAACACTATGATGGATAAAGGAAATCTCACGAGATGTTGCTTGGACACATATATGCACATATTTGTTTGTTAGTAAGAAGACTTATTATGAAACATCCTAAAATAACATTGTGAACTCTTAATCAAGAACCGCGAGACTAAATCCTGCTGGGTCACATACCAACACTATGATGGATAAAGGAAATCTCACGAGATGTTGTTGGGAACATATATGCACATATTTGTTTGTTAGTAAGAAGACATATTATGAAACATCCTAAAATAACGTTGTGAACACTTAATCAAGAACCGTGAGAGTAAATACATAGATGTTAGGAAACATATTTAACGAAGGCAAGAGATAATCGGAAAGTTAAGATACCACCCTCCCTATAAATCCATACTCAGTGTCCCAAAATTATTGTTTATAGATTAAAAAAAAAAAAAAAAAAAAAAAAAAAAAAAAAAAAAAAAAAAAAAATACAGTTTAAAGAAAATAGCATCATTACATTTGTCTCTTCTTTACTTTTTGCAGAATAATAATGTTACCAATAACTAATTATTTTAAAACTTCTTGAATGTTTGTAATAATAACCTCAAGTGTGGGTAATATGGTAAACTCAAACTCTCGAACCAAATTCCCTATCTATTTTAAGTGGACAATTAATTTAGAATAATCCGAAATGAAAATATGGACAATAAATATGAGACGGAGGGAGTATTTTACACACATAACTAACTGATTCTCGATAAAAATAAAGCTAAGACACACAAAACAATTGCAACCACACACGCACGTAATGACGTAAAGAAACACACAAAATGACGCAATAAAGACACAAAATGGCCACAATGAAATTAAGTTGAAGGCTATGAACCACCACCATAATGGTTTATCTTGAGAACAAAAGCACACACGCACAAATATTGTTGCAACCAACATATGACGCAAACTATAGAATTTTGTTCTTAATTTTTTGGTAAAGAATACTAACGCTAATAATACACTTTGTCGAAAGAAACTATTCGCCGCCAAACTATTGTCGAAAACTGGACACCGCTGCCGCTAGATAAGAAAGCCAACAAACTCTACGTGCTCTTGCACGACAAACACTTACCAGAATATCGCATATCGTTAATTGTCTGCCGCTAGGAACCTCCGTTGCTATGCACGGGTACTCGCCTAGTATATATATATATATATATATATATATATATATATTATATATATATATATATATATATATATATATATATATATATATATGACAAGCAACTAAAAATCACCATTTCTATTAGAGAACAAGCAACTAAACATGGTTAACAACATAATACATTTAAAATGCATTTAAAACAACCAAGCTAACTAATGCCCAAAAGGCTTACAAGCATACATAATGCAAACAAACTAACTAAAAACTAAAGCTCCAACATTAGTGTTCTTCCTAGAGCTTGCCACCAAAATGGTTTAAACAAATTTATTTCCCAAACATGAATCATCCCTAGTTTGTAGAGGATGATGGTGGAGGTGGAGATGATGGTGGTGGTGGAGGAGGTGTAGTTGTTGTTGGTGGTGGAGGAGGTGTAGTTGTTATTGGTGGTGGTTGATGAAACAAGTTTTCAATGTGTGAAAACATGTAATGTATCTCATCTCTTAGACCGAAAATGATGGTTCGGTTATGGATGCAACAAAGGCATGTATCACCATGGGCTTCAAGCAAGCTCCATGGGATGGGATTGAAGTTTGGTGGTTTAATTGGTGATGATGAGAAATGTGCATCAAGAGGTGTTATGGGTGATAATGAGAGTGTGATGTTAAGAGATGCATTTTCAATGGTTGGTGGTGGTGGTGGAACTCTTGATGGAGGTGATAAGTGGGTGTTAATGTAGTCATTGATTGATGATGTTGATGGTATGGATGAGGTTGAAGTTTCATGAGTGGATGGTGTTTTTGAGGGTGCATTAGGAGCACTTGGAGATGAGCAATGAGGTTGAGGTGATGGAGTGGTATTATCTTCATTTGTGAGGTCAATGAAGAGTTGTTTTGGTGGTATGATAACAAGCTTTTGTTTCTTGGCTTTGTTGGAGGTGGTGGTTGTTGGTGATGACATGGTGATTATGTGAGGATTTAATGAAGGTTAGGGATGGTGGAATGAGAAGTAAACATGTAAGGGAATTATATAGGATGAAAACATGTTTAGAAGTGGTATTAATTTGAAAATATATTGTTAGATTCCAAATTCAGTTTAGTTTTTAAGGGAAATGGTAGCTGGGACTAGCAAAAGAAGTCACAAGATGCAAAAGAAAACAGTGTAAAAACTGTTCCAGGAGGCCGGTCCCCTTAAATAGAGGCCGGCCCCCTTAAAATTAAGGGGGCCGCCCATCTGGTAAATCCCAGATGACAAATTTTCAAAAAATTTCTGGAAAAGGTTTGTTTTTGTTTTGTGTTTGCAGCAAGCTCTATTGGAACATTTCATATTGGATTTGGTCTATTATTAAAGCATATAGAACATATATATAAAGAAATATAAAGCATGAAAACATATATTTAATCCAAATAGCTAATCATGCATATTAGGTAGCATGCATTGAGACTAAGTAATTAAAGTTATCATCCTAAACAAAATACAAGATAAGTCATAAAGATATCCGAATGCAAATAGGAAACATAGCACATAAGCAACATATTTCATATTGTTCAACAAGAGTAATTAAGCTAATTCCACAATCTTCATCACTACTTTTTCTTCCCTAGCACCCCTCCAAGCGCCATGGCAAATGACTATAGGTCCTCCTCATCATCATCCTCTTGAAACGAGAACGAAACAAGAATGCTAGGGCGATTAGGTTTAACCTTATGAGCTTTGCAGTTTTGTTTAAGAACGAGATGACGGAAGGTAGGATAGATGGATTGATAAATACTATTATCGAGATCGGGATAGTTTTGTATGACATGATGGTAGAGACGAGTGAGAAACATACCGTACGGAAGATAAGCTTTAGGATTTGCTCTTGCACATTCAATACGCTTGATAAAGAAGTAAGCCAAATTGTAATGTTGTTCGGCAACAATACAATACAACATATGAGCGAGGCATGCCGGGAGATGATCACGGTGTTCTCCGGAACCGAATGCATTCTCACGAATGAGTTCTTCCCAATGCCTCATGTCGTGCCTTAATTCTTTAAGAGGAATTTGGTTTACAAAAATAGAGACATGTTTGGATTTTAAGGTTTGGGTGGTAGTTTCACATTCCAACCCGAGCATTTGGCGAATTTCATCGGAAGATGGAATTTCGGAGACATAAGGACCATTAGTAGGACGAGAACGTTGGAGAGCACCAAGATCCCATTCATTAGTGAATGCGGATTGACCGGAAAAAGAAATTTGAAGGATTTGACCAAATTGTGTAAGAGTAAGAGTAATGAAGTGATGTTGGATCATGAAGGAAATGAAAATGGAACAAAATCATCGGTTTGAACCGTGACTTGGCTATAGAAGTCAAGGATAAACCGAGGAATGATAGGCTCATTGATTTGAAAAAGACATTCGAGACTGATGATTGTGAATAAATGTTCAATGTAGTTGGATTGATAATAAGCTTGATCTACGATTCGACCCTCGTGAATATTTCTATCCACGATTTGTCGATAGATACGAGCTATAGAGGCGGAAGTAGAAGGAAGTTGAGAGACTTTTGGGATATAATTTTTGGTTGGGAAAGGTCTTTGGTAATAGCTTTAGGCATTTTCACCTATTCATGATAACAACAACAATATATAATCAAAATAAGAACAAAGAAAAAAATATGCATATGTTGTCATGACTTATGTGGAACGTAAACACACTTCGACTCTAAGACCTTATTCCTAAGAAGTAGTTTACTATGTCCCTTACTTTTATTTTTAATTCGGATTAGATATATTATATGATGTTTAGCAAGTAGTTATGGACTAATCCAAACACCCCTTTTAACATCTTATTATATCTCGAAACTATGCTAGATATACATTAGATTGTACGACTAGCTATTTCTTATGAGTTTCTTATGCAAGTGATTTGTTTTGAAAAAGAGGTTTTAGTTTTTGACTCAAAAATTTCGTTTTACACTCTAAACCAAACGCTCCTTTATCTAGACACTTTGTGACTAAAATGTCAATATATATATGAATTATATATCTTGACAACTCTATATTACTAGTTTTATGTATCTAAAGTTTACAATATGTTGTAGACATTATTTCGACTTAATTTTGACAACTTTTGGACATAATCTGAACATCCTCTTGTTGTTTACAAATTTATTTTTAACGAATCGAAAAATATATTTCTATGATTAATGAGTTGCAAAAACTTAATGTGATTAGTTTTTAACAAGTTTTTATGACATTATTTAACAATGTGTTAAGAAAAAAATTTAAAATGAGGTGTATGAACATTTTCCAAAATTTTCAACAAGAGGGTTTGAGATTATATGATGTTAGTGTTAACTGTATATCCTAATCTTATGGAGAGCATTTAGTTATTGAAATCCTAGACTTAATTGAGCAAGAAAATTGAAATTGGCAAAATTGACATAAAAGCCTAATCTTGATTATGGACCAAATTGGATGAAATTAAGTGAAATGTGTTATGAAAAACTTACAATAATTGTTGCTAATCGTGTTAAGAGTAAATTCCATTTGCTAATTGACCTTGATTTGATGTTTTGAAAGTGGGTTTTTGAGGTTTTGGGTTTTAAAAATCGTCACAGCAGCAATAGGTGTGAAGAGATGAGTGGAAATGGAGTGTTTGGTAAAGGAGTTAAGGAGGAAAAACGGGAGAGAGAGAAACAGATGGCCGGCCCCCTTAAAATTAAGGGGGCCGCCCTATATTTTGGCTGCCGGCCCCTTTAAATTTAAGGGGGCCGCCCGCCCAATTTTGGAATTTTGCGGCTTTGTTTTTGAAACGAACAAAATATATTTATATGTATATATATTAGATTTATATTTAATCAAAAATACGGTGGAGATTGTTCGCACGAAAGGAATTACTTGACACTCTTATTTGACATTTCATCAAGTAAAGTTTCCTTGATAATTTTGGATAAAATTAATCAAGTCGTCAAGTCGACAAAGGAATGGTGGAAGGTTTATATATATATATATATATATATATATATATATATATATATATATATATATATACATATATATATATATATATATATATATATATATATATATATATATATATGTATATATATATATATGTATATATATATATATATATATATATATATATATGGGTTTATAAGAAGAGAAAGTGAGAGGGAGACGAGCGCCAAAGACGACGGGAGTTTGTTTCATCCATAGGTTGATCAATTTCATCTAAATGAGCATTGATCATCGACTATTGAACGTTAAAGTTCAAGAGGGCCAAAGGGGGAAAGAAAAGGTTCGTAAACGAACAATTTCCTTGAGCTAGAAAATCAACAATTGATTTTTCTAGGTTATAAGATCCTATAATCTATTAGGTATATATGTATATATGTATATATATTATATGTATACTAGTTAGTAATATACTATAAGCAAACATAAGCATGTATGAGTTATGTGTGGAACGGTTTTGTTTGTTTTGAGATATTTATGTATTGAATGTGTTTAGCATGCGGAATCTACTACAACACACTTAAAAGAACACAAGGTGGTGAGTTTAAGTAAACGTGAGTATGCAATGAACAAAGAACACAACTTTGGTTAACACAAAACGATTCAATATTATTGATGAAATAATACGGATGATCTAAATATCACTGGGATTACAAAGTAATCTTGAATCTAAGATAATAAAAGGATTTGTGAATTGAGTAACTAAGTTACTTGAGAGATAGTTCGGTTTTGGTTAATAGTTGGTAAAGATGCATGCATGAAGTGTGACTAAGATATCCTTTTATAAGATAAGGATATCTTATTACAAGATTGTCAAGTGGTTGAATATAAAACTATACTTTGACTATATTAGCGCCTACAATTAAATACAACTACCAATGTACAACTCTGCCATATTCTTCTGTGGTTCACAGAAGACTAAACTACTTCTACATAACGTATAACAATGTACAAAGACTAATAATTCAACTAAATATCTATTACAAAATATCTAATCGACTTGACACAAGCTTGGCAGGCTCTTCATCAGCTAGCAGTACCTTCTACCCAGAAGGTACTGGTAGAACATCTTCATACACTTCAAAATCAACTAGCAGGCTCTTTAACATCTTTGGCAGGCTCTTTGACTTTGAACATTTTATTCCCAACAATCCTCCCCTAAACTTGTTATTTCCATTAAAATACACAAGTTTCTGATGAATAAAATACATACCTTGAGGATTTGAGGGAACTCTTCCAAAAACCTTCACTCTCTGTTCTTCCTTTTTCTTTCATATTGCTCAGATATGCTCCTCAACAAACTCTGAACAATTTCTGAATTCTCTTCATCTTTGTCACATCTTAATCTCTTGGAGATCATAGTTTTAAGCACTTCATAACTAAGTGGATACTCTTTCTCAGCCAACATAAAGAGTTCTATCCCACTCTGTGTGTAAAGATGATGAATATTGCTATGGCTTAGAAATTCCCATGTTGTTGAAGGATCATAATAGGGAAATTTCCAATGAACATCTTTGGGTTCAGGATCAAACATCCTATTGAATTCTACCCATAGTTCCTGTTCCTTAGCATCTGAACTAGAAGTTGTGTCTAGCCTAATCTGCACTAGATTCCACAATTCTTCCAAGTCTGCTCTGTCACATGCTCTAACTAAATTTTCAAAATTCTTAAAGATAGCAAACTGTCCTCCAACCCTTGTTATTTTCCATGATTTTCCTAATCTATCATGGTTGATCTCCCAATCAATAATAGGTCGTCTACAGCTAATTGGATCAGCATGTATGATAGTAGTCAAAGTAATCAACATTTTACTTACTTGCTCTGTGTCCAATTTTGCTACTTCTTTCTTCTGAGCATCCTTCTTCTTCATTGAGGGGTGTACATCAGATGGAACTTTGTAGTAAAGACTCTTGTAGGCTTGTAGATACAGGAAGAAGATTTCATCAGCAGATTTCTTCTTTAGTTGATAATCAGTCCAATTTGCCTGACCTTTCAGAAATCTTTTCATAAAAATCACCTGATCTTTCTGAGATTGACCTACCTTAAAACCTCTTTTCTGACTTTCCTTCATCTTTTCAAAAATGTCAGCCAAAGCTGCTTCTTTATACTTCTTGTTGATGAAATATTCAAGTGCTTCTGTTTTCTCATCAGAATTGAGATTCTTGTCATTTACTATAATTGCTGCTTGACCTTTCACAATTGGATCATTATTGATAATCCATAGCATCTGTGCATCAAAGGTTTCTTGAGCAATTTGAGTATCAAGAAGAGTCTGAGCAGCATCTTCAGCATCTTTCTGCTCTTTCATTACTGCAAGCATTCTTGAAGCTTCAAGTGCTTTTAGCTCTTCTTCATGAACCCTTTTGGCCTCTTCTTCTCCTAAAGCCATCTGAATTTGCTGTGTTCTTTTCAACTTCTTAGACTTAGGCTCATCTTCAATCATAATGCTTTTGCCCTTATCCTTTGGAGTTGGTTTTTGTGATGGAGCAGAAGATTGCTCATCAGCAACAAACAAATTCCCTTGAGGCTCTAAACCCCTCTTTCTCTTGTACACTTTCTCAGCAGACCCTTTGTACCCCATAGCCAATAGCCTTTCAATCCTAGCAGGCTCTTGTTCTGGCCTAGCAGGCTCTTGCTCTTGCCTAGCAGGCTCTTGCCCTGCACCAGCAGGCTCTTCATCATAAACTTGAGTTCCATCATGGAATTCAAATTGAGCCTCCTCTTCATCTTCAGAACTATCTATCCTCCCCTTTTTGGAAGAGTGACCTATCCTATCATCATCTGACTTTGAAGAACTAGATAAAACAACCTTTGCAGATCTTTTACCCTTTAGCTTCTTCACTCTATCTTCCAATTTCTTTACCCTCTTTACTAATTTGATGTTGATCTCAGAAAACTTCTTGTTTTGACTTTTAAGAGCTTCTTATAAGATCTTCACCTTCTCCTTTAGTTCTTGCATTGTCTGAGGTGATTGGGTTTGTGATACATGATGTGATGATGTTGGTGGTGTTGCTGATGGTACTGGAGATGGTATTGGTGATGTTTGATGTGTTGGTGAAATGTAACCATGTGAAGAACTAGATGATGGTGTGTCAGCTGATTGTGTTGGTTCTTCTGGATGTTGTGGTAACATTTCATCAAATAGTGGTATATCTTTCCCTCTAAAACCAATTCTCATATTTGAAAATACTTTGTGAGAAAGTTTTGGTGTGTCATAAATTGAGTCTGTGGGAAGTAACAAATGTTTTAATTTTCCAATGATGCACCCAATAAATCTTGGATACATCAAAAACTTTGTTTCACTTTTCACATTTTTAATCAATCCCTCAAAAATATGTTTTGAAAAATTGTATTTTCTGTTTGTAGCTAAGCAAATGAGAGCAGAAGCCATGTTTCCACTAAATTGCTCCCAAGAGGTTTTCTTCTGGCTCAAACAGTGAAGGATTGTGTGAATCAAAAATCTCCATTGTGGAGTAAGATGCTTTTTCAGAAAAGTGAGTTTGTTAGACTCAGCATGATATCCCATTCTTTGTAAATTTTCAAAAATTTCAGTATCTGGTAACTGACTAATACCATCAGAATCATCCAAATGAAGATGTCTTCTTATGGATGACTCAGTAAGAGTCAAATGTTTACCATCCACTTTGGCCTTAATTCTTTGTTCCCCATTTTCAGAAGTTACAATTTTAGCTGTTTTCCAAAATTGTGAAATTTGAGTTTCATAAATAGTGGGATTGACTAGCAAAGCAAACCTGATGTAGGAGTTGTTTAAAAAATCCACTACTTGATGAAATGAGGCATTATCCTCTGACTTCTCCAAAAATGCTAATTGATTGTGACGTTGGACAAAGTTTAGAACAACTGTGGAAGCCATAATGAAAATTTTGAATATGATGGTGGGATTTGTTGGTAGTACTGGTAGAAGATGAAAGGTGTATGTGAATTATGATAATGACTGATGAAAGAAGATTTGTGAGAATTACTTTTAACCGACAATAAGAAAGATTATAATAAGTAAATGTATAGGCGGTTAAAAAGATCTTTTATATGTGAAATATAATATAATAGAATCATCAGTAATTTACATAACTACCCCAACGGCTAATTTTAACTACCAGGCTAAACGGCTTAAACTTTTTCTGACAGGCTCAACGGCTATGTAGCAGTACCTTTTTACACTAGCAGTACCAATTTTGAACTACCAGTACCTTTGAAAGTTTTATAAAAATCCCTTATAGTTTTTAGCAAACTATCAGTTATCAACGGATTTGAGTTGTCTTTACCAAAAGCCGTTTGCTTAAGGACTAGCTAACTATTTACAATTAAGTATGGTTAGTTAACAACCATATAGTTTTTGGTAAACTATCAACCATCATTGGATTTGAGTTGTCTTTACCAAAAGCCGTTTGCTTAAGGACTAGCTAACTATTTACAATTAAGTATGGTTAGTTAACAACCATATAGTTTTTGGTAAACTATCAACCATCAACGGATTTGAGTTGTCTTTACCAAAAGCCGTTTGCTTATGGACTAGCCAACTCTTAAGTTTGTAAAAACTTGGTGAGTTAAATACCAAAAGCCATGATGGCCCAAAGATGGTGCAATTTCCTTGGATGGAGGAAATTAAAAAGGCAATGATGCTGTGTATCTTGGATGATTGGTTCAACAAGTGAAATCATCTAATAGCATGCCTTTGAGTTGAAACTTTCCTTAGTTTGATCTAGATAGAACTTTCTCCTTTAGAAATGCTTCATCCCTTCTAGATATGTGATCTAACTCTATCTTTTTCAACCTTTGCATCATCTTGTATGCTCTTGTCTTTTCTTTCATAAATTGGTTTCTCTTCCATTCTGAGCTATTATATCCTCCCCTGAGATGGTTATATCCCCTGAGATTAAAATAATATTGGTTGCCCCTTTTTGTTTGAAAGATCTCTTGTTTTGTTATTAACCTGAAATGTGTTAGTTACAAACCAAAAGAACAAAGTGCAAAGCACTTGATCTATAGTATTTTAAACATTCAAGCATCAATATGAACAAAACATAGGAATTTTATATCAGCAGGACCAATTATGAATAGACAGTACCTTTGACTAACTATCAGTACTATGTTTAAAAGCTAATACCAGTTAATTTTATGAACAAAAACACATGTTTTTCAAAGATTTATCATTCCAATACCTCCTACAAGGTATTTGAATCTACCTAAATCAAAAGCTTTGGTGAGAAGATCTGCATAATTCTTTTCAGAATCAATTTTAACTACTTGAATTAATCTTTTCTCATTGCAATCCCTTATGAAATGGTGTCTTATTTCAATGTGTTTTGTTTTTGAGTGTTGAACTGGGTTTTTAATGATACAAATAGTACTGCTATTGTCAATATAAATAATGGTGTTAAGAAAATTGTACCCATAGTCAAGCATTTGATTTTGGATCCAAAGAACTTGCCCACAACAACTTGCACCAGCAACATATTCTGCTTCAGTTGTAGAATTGGCCACCATTGTTTGTTTCTTGCATTGCCAAGAGATTAGTTTGCAACCAAGAAATTGACATCCACCAGTTGTGGATTTTCTGTCTAGAGTTGCACCAGCATAGTCACTATCCGAATAAGCCACCAATTCAAAAGATGATTCCCTTGGATACCAAAGACCCAACCTAGGTTGACCCTTAAGATATCTAAAGATTCTTTTGACTGCTGTAAGATGAGAGATCTTGGGATGTATTTGAAACCTTGCACATACACATACTGAGATCATGATATCTGGTCTTGATGATGTAAGGTACATCAAAGACCCAATCATTGATCTATAATTGTGCAAATCCATATCTTCTCCTTCAGCATCCTTGAGTAGCCCTTTGTCTGGATCCATTGGTGTACTTGCAACCTTAGAATCAGCAAAATTAAATTTCCTTAGGATCTCTGCTACATACTTATCTTGGCTGATAAATATGCCTTCTTTGGATTGTTTCACTTGGAGACCCAAAAAGAAAGTAAGTTCCCCCATGGAACTCATTTCAAACTTACTATGCATAAGTTTTTCAAATTCTACACACAAGTCTTGGTTTGTTGATCCAAAGATAATGTCATCAACATAAATCTGCACTAGCAAGATGTCTTTCTTTGTTCTTTTGATGAACAAAGTTGGATCAATCCTGCCTCTTTGGAATCCACTTTCTAGTAGAAAACAAGCCAATGTTTCATACCATGCCCTAGGAGCTTGGTGTAGACCATACAAAGCCTTGGTAACCTTGTAAACCTTGTCTGGATACTCTGCATCAATGAAGCCTGGAGGTTGAGATACATATACTGGTTCTTCAATTTCACCATATAAAAATGCACTCTTAACATCCATTTGATAGACAGTGAAGCCTATGAATGAAGCATAGGCCAAGAAAAGCCTAATTGCTTCAAGTCTTGCAACTGGAGCAAACACTTCTTCATAATCTACCCCTTCTTCTTGAGTATATCCTTGTGCTACCAATCTAGCCTTGTTTCTGATCACTATACCCCTTTCATCTTTCTTGTTTCTGAATACCCATTTGGTTCCAATTGCCCTATGACCTCTGGGCAAATCAACCAATATCCAAACCTTCTGAATCTTGAATTGGAGAAGCTCTTCTTGCATAGCTTCCACCCAACTTGCATCATCTAAAGCTTTGTTTATGTTTTTGGGTTCAGCCTGAGATAGAAAACATGAAAACAGGCATATATTGGAAGTATCATTATTCTTTTCTTCATAAATAGAGGAGATAAACCCTTCTTCATCTGAAGATAAGACTTGAGATAAACCAACTTGAGATCATGTTCTAACACCAGAATTTATGCTTCCAATCACATCATCAGTTGAGTGATCTTTGAGAATTCTAGTGTTTGGTGTTTTTGGAACTTCATAGGTAGATGGAAGATTGCTAATTCCCACCTCTTCTGTGAAAGAATCATCTATTTGAACATTCAATGGCTCAACAGTATCGATACTTGAACTAGCAGGACCATCTGATAAACTAGCAGTACCATTGTCATTTGTACCACTTTCTTGATTCTCTTGATTCTGAGTTCCATGATCTTCTTCATTGCCTTCATTTGTTGTGTTTGAAGGTTCTTCTTGACTTGAAGATAGATCCAAACTTTTCCAAATTGGCATCCTGATGTAATCTTGATCTTTAGGAGTTTCAACATTGTCTTCAAAACCTGCATCATCATTAGTATTTGTACCTATAAAAGGCACATAATTCATAGATTCTGAAAGCCTATCAATATCAAACATCCAATCTGGTCCAATTCCTTTCACATTTGTTAGTTTCTCTTGAAACTCTATGTAAAGATTCTCTTCCACTAGCCTAGTACAAGTGTTAAACACTCTATAGGCCTTACTCTGCAAGGAATACCCTATCAAATAGCCTACATCTGCTTTTCCATCAAACTTGCCTAAATGATCTTTGGTATTAAGAATAGTGACATGACAACCAAAAGGTCTCATAAAACTTAAAGATGGTGTTCTACCAAAGAAAAGTTCATAAGGTGTCTTTCTATGTGGCTTTGTCATAAGAACCCTGTTTTGTACATAACAGGCAGTACCAACTGCTTCAGCCCAAAATGAAATAGGCAACTTAGAGTCTACTAACATAGTTCTAGCAGCCTCTATAAGTGTTCTATTCTTTCTTTCTGCTACTCCATTTTGCTGTGGGGTTCTAGCTACACTAAATTCCCTTTTTATGCCTTTTTCCTTGCAAAAGTCATCCATAACTCTATTCTTGAACTCTGTCCCATTGTCACATCTGATGACTTCGACTTTCTTATCAGATTGGTTTTCTACCTCAGTGATATATGTTTTAAGTATCTCACTAGTTTCATGTTTAGATCTTAAGAAGAAAACCCATGAAAATCTGCTATAATCATCAGTAACAACCAGACAATATCTTTTACCATTCAAGCTGCACACATTAGTAGGACCAAAGAGATCCATATGAAGCATATGTAAAGCCTGAGAAATAGAGTTTTGGGTCTTGGGCTTACTAGAAGCTCTATGTTGTTTGCCTTTTAGACAATCAACACAAGAATGGTCGTTTTGGAAAATCTTTTTGGGTAAACCTCTTACTAAATCATATTTTGCAATAGTGTTGATTGTTTTAAAGTTTACATGACCAAGCCTTCTATGCCAAAGCATAGATTCATCCAATGATGCTTTTGCTACCAAACAAGTTAGACTCTCCTTAGGATCAATGTTCTTTAAATTGACACTGTACATATTGTTCCTTTTTGGAATTTTAAGAAGGATCAGACTCTCATCAGGCATCTTAAAATCAGAAGAAAGAACCATACATTCATTGTCAGTAAATAGAACATTGTTCTTTTTGTCACACATTTGTGAGACACTAAGGAGATTAAACTGAAGTTCTTTCACAAAATACACATTTTCAAAATCTAGTTTACTGGTTTTGATAGTACCTTTACCAGTGATCTTTCCTTTTATTCCTCCCCCAAAGGTAACATATCCTCCATCAATTGTTTTGAAGTCTGAGAGGAATGACATGTTGCCTGTCATGTGCCTTGAACATCCACTATCAACATATCCTTGATCTCCAATATCAGATGAATGTTCCTGCACATGAATAAACATATTAGTTTCCTTGGGGTACCCAAGCCATGACAGACTTGGGTTTGCCTCTAGCATCAATGAAATCAAACCTTTTCAGGATTGTTGATGCACCTTTTGATTGGATTGGTTTCCAAATCCAACATGCTGAGGACTTAACAGCACTTTCCCTTTTAATCCATTGAGTGGTCTTTGGTCTATTTGTACCAATTTTGGTAATACCAATCTTGGCAGTACCATTTGGTCTAGCAGGACCTTTGGTTTTTGGTTTCCAAATTTGTGTTTTGACCACAGATTTCTTTTGAATAGGACTATTCTCAACTTTTGGTACACATTTGAAAGTGTTTCTTGTACCCTTATCAGTTGGTTTTGTAATAACAGGCTTATGTTGTCTAACAGTATCTTTAACTTTTGTGGTGTTAGACTTAACAAAACTTTTTCTGGGGTGAGTAACATTTGTTTTAGACTTTGATTTACTCCCAGAAACCCATTTATTACAATAAGCATGAAGATGATTAAAGCTACCACAATAATAACAAGCCTTATTAAACATAACAAAGTCATCACCTAGTTGTTGTGACTTAAGGTTGTTCCAATTTCTTTGGCTTCCCCTAGATTTGTTATTACATTTTTCACAAATTTCAACTGTTTTCAAAATAGCTTTAGTCTTAGCTTTAACTTCTACTCTCTTAGGACTGTTTGGTCCTACTTTGATTCCTTTGATAGGAATAGTCTCATCGTCATCATCATCAGATACCCAATCCTCAATAATTAGGATATCTGGTCTCTTATCAGTGAGCACCTTGGAGAGTGAGGCATTCTTAGCACTCTCAGAAGGTTCACTTATCACTACAGGTTTAGCTAATGGTTTGTTAATAAATTCATGTAAACCTGATGCAGCAAGATCACTACCTTGGGGACAAGGAATTCCTCTATAAGGAGGTGGACATTTATTGTATCCTATCCCTGATTTTATTCTCTTATTCATCTGATTCTCAACTATGCTTCTAGTGCATTCAGAAGCAATTTCCAATTTGGTAACAGTCAGTTGAATATTATCTCTAGCCAATGTCACTTTTGTGCACTCAGTCCTTAACATTTCTATTTCTGAATCTTTCAAAAATATTTGTCTATTAAGAGCAGTTTTAGCATCAGTAAAGGTGAGTTCATTTTCTCTATAGTGAATGATTTGTTTTTCAAGTTTGGCCATACCACACTTATAGTCAAATAATGTTTGACTTGTCTTTCTATGTTCTAATGTGAGTTCATCATAACATTTTCTTAAAGTTTGCAATTCTTCAAAAACTTCACATGTATTTGAACATTTAGAAATTTTTACCTCAGGAGTGGAGAATGCCATCAAAGCCAATTCATCAGAAGTTGACTCATCTTCACCCATGAAACTCCAATCAAAACCCATGCCATCAATAGCAACCATTGCTTTTGGCTCAGCAACTTCAACAACCTTACTCTTGCTTTCAAAGCTTCCTTTCTTCTCAAAGCTTCCTTTATTCCTGTTGTCAAACCCTCTACCCTTGTCATCCTGCTTCTTAGGTCTTCTACACTCTCTAAAGTAGTGACCCTTCATGTGGCAGTTGTAACACTCCACCTTTGACTTATCATAGCCAGCAGGCTCATTTCCATTTATCATTATCTTCTTGCCAGTCCTCATCAGCAGCTTCTTAGCTCTAATGCTCAAAAGTGAAAGTTGCCACTTTATGTCCATCTCTTCAAGATCATCAGGATGAATCTCTTGAAGATCTTCAAATGTTAATACGGACCCATTGTGTTGAGATGTAAGAAAAGCACACCCAATTGTTTCATCTAAAATGGATTTAGTACTACTAGAAGTACTAGCAGTACTAAATGTTGTGTTGGCAGTACCTTCTTCTCTGCCACCTTTTTCTTCATTATCAACCTTTGAGATGCTTGGTGATGAAACAAAAGCCATATTTCCTGAGCTTGACCCAGTAGTCTTCTTTACTTCATGCTCTACTATTTTGAAATTGTTGTAGAGATCATTAAGACTCATTTGGTCAATATCTGGCTTGTTCTTCCAGACAATGACATGCATAGACCATTCTGAAGGTAAACTCCTAAGAAATTTAGAGTTAAGATCTTCTTGAGTTATCATCACTTCATGGATGGCTAACTGACTTGCAAGCTTCTGAAGTCTATTGAACATACTGTCCAAAGACTCATTGGTTGTGGCTGTGAAGTTCTCAAATTGTTGTTTGAGAAGCATTTTCTGTGTTTTCTTGGTAGCATTATTACCACCAAATCTAGCCATAATAGCTTCAAAAAGGGTTTTGGCATCTTTGTACTTGTTAAAGATCAAAAGCTGATCATTTGGAATAGTCATCAGTAACATACTCCTTGCTTTTAGATCATTTCTCTTCTGAACTTTTTCATCTGCATTTGATGGTTGTTCTTGTATTTGTGTTACAAGAGCATCATTTACTGTTGTAGTGGTGATTGAGGGTTTAAATGAGTTGCCTTGTTCAATGATCTCCCAAAGTGCATAGTCCTGCACTTGAAAGTATTGTTCTACCCTTAGTCGCCACATATCAAACTCATTTTGCTTAAGTAATGGAAGTTTAGCTGCAACATTTGTTTGAATATGTTCAACATCCATTGTTCTTTTAAATTAGTAAATATCAAGCCTAGCTCTGATACCACTTGTGGAACGGTTTTGTTTGTTTTGAGATATTTATGTATTGAATGTGTTTAGCATGCGGAATCTACTACAACACACTTAAAAGAACACAAGGTGGTGAGTTTAAGTAAACGTGAGTATGCAATGAACAAAGAACACAACTTTGGTTAACACAAAACGATTCAATATTATTGATGAAATAATACGGATGATCTAAATATCACCGGGATTACAAAGTAATCTTGAATCTAAGATTGTAAAAGGATTTGTGAATTGAGTAACTAAGTTACTTGAGAGATAGTTCAGTTTTGGTTAATAGTTGGTAAAGATGCATGCATGAAGTGTGACTAAGATATCCTTTTATAAGATAAGGATATCTTATTACAAGATTGTCAAGTGGTTGAATATAAAACTATACTTTGACTATATTAGCGCCTACAATTAAATACAACTACCAATGTACAACTCTGCCATATTCTTCTGTGGTTCACAGAAGACTAAACTACTTCTACATAACGTATAACAATGTACAAAGACTAATAATTCAACTAAATATCTATTAAAAAATATCTAATCGACTTGACACAAGCTTGGCAGGCTCTTCATCAGCTAGCAGTACCTTCTACCCAGAAGGTACTGGTAGAACATCTTCATACACTTCAAAATCAACTAGCAGGCTCTTTAACATCTTTGGCAGGCTCTTTGACTTTGAACATTTTATTCCCAACATTATGTACTTTAATCTAAGCATGCATTCTCTACAAGGAAAATTAAAAGAAAATGTGTACCTTTTAGTCTTCAATAATCTTCTTTTCAAAGTCTTCAACAAATCTTGAGATCTTGTGAAAGATGATGAATTATCCAAGCTTGTATGACGACTTCATCACGTTGATCACCATTGTCTTGTTTGACCAAAGTTGTTTGGTCCGAACATGTTGTGCATTTGACTCGGATGCATATATGGTGGCATCATTCCCCAAGGATTGAAACTCCACATTTGATGGTTGTTGTGAAAGTTTCGTTTATTTTGATTTACTCTAGGTTGAGGTGTTTTAGACCTAGGACGAGGACTACTTGGTTTTCTAGGTGGTGGAGTTTTAGACCTTAATTTTGGTTTAAAAGACTCGGACTCGGTTTTTAGAGATGATTTTTGAAAACTTTTAATTTCTTCATCACTATCTATAGGTACTAATCTATCTTTTAAAAGTATGTACTTTGGTTTTGACTTCAACGTTTTTAACTCACTAGTTTCACCCTCAAACTTGACACTTTTAGTTTCACTAGTTGGCGTTCCGGTTGAATTATATCCTAACCCGGTTTTATCTCCGGATATTTTCTGACTACTAATAAACTCCCTAAGTATTTGACTACTATTTTCACATTTCTAATGTCTAGTTATTTCTTCTTTAAGTTGTTTATTCTCATTTTCAACAACTAGACATTTTTTACATTCCATAAAGCTTATTTTACCTTTTTCTAGGTTATGTAGTTTAACTTTTAATTCTAGGATTTCGTTTTTTAATTGATTGTTAGTGTGTTTTAGTAGTTTATTTTTAGCCATGACTTTTTGTCCTAGTTTACATAACCTATAGTATTCATTATCTAAATCTTTTTCATCTAAGGATAAATTATCATCACTATTGTGGAAAACTAGAAGGGGGGTTGAATAGTTTTACGCCTTTTTAATTTTTTTTGAAAACTTTTGTTTACTTTTAAAAACTTCGATTCGATATTATGTGACTTCAATAGTTAAACAATATGAGCAATTGTAAACAAATATAAATAAGTAATGTAAGTAAAGTAAAGTAAATGAAATGAAGGATAGGGATGGAAAGATCAAACCACAACACAAGGATTTATAGTGGTTCGGCTACAAGGACACCTTCCTTGCCCTACTCCACTCCCCGAGTCACCTACTCGAGAGTTCTCTTCACTATGTCAACAAACTCCCTTATGGCGGAGAAACCTTACACAAATTTAGCTTACACCGGCTTAACGACACAAAGCTAGATGTCGAGTTCTAATCGTAGCTAGAACCAATCTCACAACTTATACACGACTTATACACAACTTGATCACGACTTCTTCACGACGGCTTCACGACTTCTTCACGACTTCTTTTCACGACTACTTCACAACTATTTCACAACTACTTCACAACTAATTCTACACAACTTCTTTACAACACAACTAGTTACTAACACTAGGATCTACTTATCACAACTATACAACACTTTACACAACAATACAATTGAATGAGCTAAGTAATAACACTTCTTCACTAGTTGAAGTAGAGTTCTTCTTTTGCACTTTTGGTGGTGGAAGCTTGGATCACTTAGAAACCAATGCTTAAGAAAATATGATCAAAGGATTTACAATGTTTAGAAAGGTTTTAAAACAGAAAGTTTTAGTGTGCAAAAGGTGAGTAAAAGTCCAGGAGAATACTGGTATTTATAGGAGAAAAATTGGACAGCTGGAGGTCTACTGGAGCGGGGGCGGTCCCCTTAATAATTAAGGGGGCCGCCTAGCAAAATTAAGGGGGCCGCCCCTACTGGCCGTTGGCCAATTTTGTCCTTTTGTGGGGAAGGTTTTCTGGAACATTTTAACTGATTTTGGTTAAAAATTTGAATTCATATTTTTATAAAAGATTAAACATTTTTATTTAATACCAAAAATGTTATTCAAAAATATATAAAATGTTTTTGATGTTTTATAAAAAATCTAGTTATTAAGAAAATGTTCCTTTGATCATATAATGCATTAAGCATTAGTTCATTCATACCTTAAGTGATTTGAGTTGTAGAAATAGATATTTACAACTAAATACTTGTTTACGTCATAATTTTCCGATTAATGATTTTACATTTTGTGATTATCAAAACGTAGAGATATCGAAAAATATTAATAACGTGTTTAGGCATTATTTATATCAACAATCTCTCCCTTTTTGATGATTACAAAATCTAAACTCATTAAATCTAAAAATTAGTTTTTAGACAAGTATTTAGTGAGTTTACATCTATTTCTCCCCCTTTATGTAGAATCAAAAAGGTTATGCCGACAAGTTTTAGAATCTAAATTTGTCGGGACGATAACTCCCCCTTGATGTGTACTCCCCCTCGTTTGGGGGCACCAAGGAAACGATGTATGGAATTGATGCGTGGTTTTGCGACCTTACAACAGGTTTTACCTCTCGAGGGATCTCAAGAGGCTTACAACCCCACCAGGAAGTGTACCTGACCGATGTAGTATAGTGTAGTGGTAAGTACAGGGGATTGATCGTTCTCCACAGGGAATAGTGTCGTTAGGATTGAAAAACTACTCTAATAGGTCTAAGGGTGAGAGAAGATTCTTTTTGTGTTTTTATATTTTTATGAAAGCAAGTAAAATCTCGGGTTTGAAGGAGTGGGTGGAATTAGTTGCTAGTCAACTAACCCAAGTTACTACGAATGCAAATAAAATAAAATAACTGAAAATGAAAAGGAGGTAAAACTTATATGGAGAGAAATGTGTTTACTTAGATTTCCTTACTCCCTAACTATCTTTTACCGGTTGATTAGTGTGCATTAATTGCGTGGATGACGGGTGTATTCCTTTATACCAATCGTGGGGTGGCGTACGTACTTCCCCAACTCTATGAGCTCCTACTTCACTCCTATGTCGAGCCGGCTAAGAAGCTCCTAACATGGGATCACTAGAATTCGCTCATGCATTAAATACAACCATAAAAACCTTAGTACGCATTGGTTCATGTTTCTTAAGACGTTCAAGCAAGTTACCGAATAGGAGGTTAGCCAGTTTTCTTAAGCCTAACATAGATAAACAATCATCCAATACAACTAATAACACACTAATAACCAATAATCAATAGCTAGGTTTCATTAGATCTAAGCAAACACAAGATAAATCTAGCCTAGCATGTTAATCAAAAGACAAGAACAAGATGTAATCAAACAACACATAGACATATTGAATGATTAAATAATCACTTATCTTCAATTAAACATGGGAGATCCAAGGGTATGAAAACCCTTAAAAATGGCAGAAATTCGTCTTAGGGTTTCTCCTCCAAAGTTACACACAATATGTTCCACCCTAATGACAAAAAAATTGCAAAACTATATATAGAGTTTAAGGGCTGACGGCGTCACGTTATAAATCCTAACGCCGTCACCTCGCCGCTTTTAGGGTTCCCGGATGGCCTTCCTGACGCCGTCCCTCTTTAGTGCTCCAAAATCCGCTCTGGCTTATCAAGGCTTGACGCCGTCAGAAATGGGCTTGACGCCGTCCCTCTTTAAGTTAAGCCGTGATGGCCTTGATCACTTCAAAGGGTGACGCCGTCAGATTTTTCATGCAAAATTCTCTGGCTTATCATGAGTAATTTTCATATCCACCACTTTTGCCAAGCCATGACGCCGTCTGGACCAATCCATGACGCCGTCAAAGGTAGTTTCCAGCATAATTTTGAGACTTTGCCGTTTTCTTCACTTTTATGCTCCAAAAACGTCCAAAATGCTTCCTTTTCCAGATTTCTTCTCAAAAGTACCTAAAATGACAAAAGGAACGATTTAGGGCAATATTTGATCAAATAAATACGATTTAGGGCTTAAATGACCCCCTAAAAGCGGTACACTTTTCGCTTCATAAAATACCCTTACACTTGAGATTTGCTTGTCCTCAAGCAAATGCGCTTTTATTCTAATCTAAATACAAGTTAGGGGTCATTTAACACTAATATAAAAGTAATTGCAACAAATAGTCATTCCACTTTAATCATAATAAGCACGGAGATTACATACTAGCACCTCACAAGTAGTGTTTAGATACTCACATCTCTCAAGTGTCATCAAAATAAATCTCATAAATGAAAACGGATAATATCTCTCACTACCTGTCATAGCAAATAGATTACCATAGGCTTGGGAAAGGATCAAAAACCTCCTCCACTAGGCGTAAGCACCTAAGATAAACTATCAAAGAGGGATTTTAAACGGGTTATAACGTTAGGTGTAGGGATATGATAAACACGGTTTTGTTGGATAAGGGATATTTTACTGGTGGCGAGTTAAAGATCTTGATTAATTACATGTACTATACAATGTTGCTAAGCCAAGACTAGACTCTATCTTAAGCTAAAAACAAAATAGCAAAAACATAAAATAAACATAAAATGAAACGGGATGGTAGTCCGTATGTTTTTTTCTACTTTTCTTTTTCTCATTTTTTTGTATTTTTCTTGATTTTTTTTTTTTTTTTTTTTTTTTTTTTTTTTTTTGTTGACATACACTCTTGCCCTACCATCCAAAATAATACATCATAGGGGCGTTGCATTCCCCTTACACTTGAATTTTTACATAACTTTACAAATAACTATTCTAATGACTCGAATTAAGATAATCGAAAAACTTGGAGTACTTTTAAAATATTTAGCACATATGGGGGTAATAAATGATGTTCTTCCCATTACTCCATTACACTAGTACTTTACCCATGAGTCCCAATCGTCCCAAAACAATATGTACAAGGATATGACTCGACTTAGCAACCATGTAATCAATTAGATAATTAACTTGGGTTTAAACAAATGTTGTCACAATAATGCACTAAAAATGAGTGCATACAAGGTAGGCTAAGGCGATTTGGGTGTACATTTAAGTGGGGTGTAATAGATTCTTCCTTTAAGTAGAATGCTTAAAGGTCGAAACGAAAAGATAGGCTCTGAGGGGTGTACTAGGGGTATCGTGTACTAAAAATGAGTACAACGCAAAGGGTGTGGGAGAATTACTTGACCAATGTAGCCAATGTAATTATAACAAAAACACAGGTGTAAAACAATGGGTTAATCCTAATGCCTCTTATCATTTAGTAAATCTAACTACACGAATGTAGTCTCACTTGTGGCCTTGGAATGGTCCTAACGCAAGTTCTAGAATCTAAGTGCTACCGGTACACACATCATAGCATAAATGCTTTTCCTACCAATTCTAGGGGCGAACCTCACATATTTGGGGGTGAAAATTTTTTTAGTGGTACGGTTTTGTGCTAGTCATATAACTCCTATCCGTGAGATGCTTATTAAGATCAACGTTTCACTCCTAAATGTTGTAAAAAATTTTAAATTTGGCACTAAAATTGCCCTAACAAGTATTTATCTCAGTTTTATTACACATCTACTATCAAACAAACAAAAATCAAGTGCAATTGCATTATCTAAAGTATCGTACTTTTATCCCCCCTTACACTTAAGATGAACATTGTCCCCAATGTTCAAATAACAAATGTAAAAGTAAATAAGGTAAAAGAATGAAATCAAATACTCCCCTGATTCGTTCGGTGGATAAAGAAGTAACATGGTTAGATCTTCTTCCAAGGTGATGTTGAAGCTCCATGACTAATGCATCGCCATAAGCTTGATTCCACAAACATTTCCTTGTCCAAAATAACCTGTTAAACCTGAGAAAACAAACACGAAAACCTGCATAACATCGGCGGGATAAACTATATATAAGGATATAATGCTTGTGGAATGATAATTTTGCAGGTTCCTGGAGATTATAAGTTAGAGATTTAATAAAAACTTTTTATGAAAACAAAACTTTCAAAAATTTTCAGAAAATTAAACCTGACGCCGTCAGGTTGTAAATCCTGACGCCGTCAGAAATGATCTGACAGAATTCTCATGTTACGTTTCCGGAAAATTTTTGGAAAAACCTATACCTTACTTCCTGGAATTCCTGCAAAACATCATTATGACTCGATACAAGCATTTGACTCAAACAAATACTAATATGTATGTTAATTTATTATTATTACGATTCATGTTCATTTGTGTTCTAATAAACCGATTTAGATTTCCCTTACACTTAACTTTTGCAAAATACCTTTATATGTAGTTAAGACGAAGTTAAAAACAAGATAAAGCATTTTCACAAATTAGTTTTGAACATGAATCAATAATAATAAAAATTAAACATACATACGGAAGCAAATAAAATCAAACAAATAAAATCAAACAAACAAATAAATAAACACACAAAGCAAATAAAACTTGGGTTGCCTCCCAAGAAGCGCTTTTCTTTATTAACGAGTCTTGTAGCTAGACTCAAAGTCACCGTACATTACGTGACTTCTTCATCAAAAGTTATGTCTTCCTCATTGATCATTTCATTACCATTCTCTTGATAATGCTTGACTCGTTGTATATTCACAGTGAATTCTCTATCTTCGTCGTCAATCAACACAACGGCTCCGGTTTTAGAGGAGCTCCTTACGGTAAAAGGTCCATACCATCTAGATTTAAGTTTTCCCGGAAATAGCCTTAAGCGAGAATTATATAATAATACCTTGTCTCCTTCCGAAAACTCCTTGGGTCTCTTAATCCGTTGGTCATGCCATCTTTTTGCCCTTTCTTTGTATGTAATGGAAGATTCATAAGCCTCTAATCTCAATTCATCGAGCTCTTGGAGCTGTAAGAATCTATTTGTTCCCGCAACCGTATAATCCAAATTACAAGCCTTAAGTGCCCAATATGCCTTGTGTTCCAGTTCTACTGGAAGGTGGCATGCCTTGCCATATACCAAACGGAACGGGGTAGTCCCGATTGGTGTCTTATAAGCGGTTCGAAATGCCCACAA
Organism: Artemisia tridentata subsp. tridentata; assembly: GCA_021014915.2. NCBI lineage: Eukaryota > Viridiplantae > Streptophyta > Magnoliopsida > Asterales > Asteraceae > Artemisia > Artemisia tridentata. Next base: position 376,372,953 of record CP139505.1, read on the forward strand.
AGCTTCATCGAGCTTAAAAGACCAATCTTTTCTGTTTTGATTGACCGTTTTCTCTAATATTCTCTTTATGGCTCTATTAGTGTTTTTGACTTGACCGTTGGTTTGAGGATGGTAAGCGGTGGAGAATCGGTGAGAGACTCCATATCTTTTCATAACTTTCTCCATTTGCGAATTGCAAAAATGGGTTCCCCTGTCGCTAATAAGAGCCTTCGGAATTCCGAACCTAGCGAACAATTTTTTTAAGAAATGAATGACTACCCTAGCGTCGTTAGTCCTAAGGGCTTGTGCTTCCACCCATTTCGAAACATAATCAATGGCCACTAAGATGTATTCATTCCCTCCTGAAGATGGGAAGGGTCCCATGAAATCAATTCCCCAAACATCAAAAACCTCGCAAACTTGTATATAATTCTGTGGGGCTTCATCCCTCCTAGAGATATTCCCAGCTCTTTGACACGCGTCACAAGTCTATATCATACCCTTCACATCACGAAATATTGTAGGCCAATAGAATCCCGCGTCGAAGACCTTTCGTGCAGTAGTGTTCATTCCATGATGTCCTCCCGATGGACCTGCATGACATTCTTTCATAATTCTGACAGCCTCCTTTTCCGAAACACAACGCCTGATTACCTGATCCGGACATCTTCGGAATAAGAAAGGTTCATCCCAAAAGTAGTACTTTAATTGATTGAAGAACCTCTTTTTTTCATGCCTGCTCATATGCTCAGGAATGACTCTACTTGCCAGGTAGTTAGCATAATCCGCATACCAATGTTCAGAATCGTTTATTGACATGAGCTGCTCTTCAGGAAATGACTCCCGAATCTCACTCTTGTCAGATTCAGCGAGGCTGGGGTTTTCGAGACGAGAGAGATGATCAGCCGCAAGATTCTCTGCTCCTTTCTTATCACGAATCTCAACATCGAACTCTTGCAATAGTAGGATCCAACGAAGTAACCGTGGTTTAGCATCCTGTTTAGCGAAAAGATATCGAATAGCTGAATGATCCGTAAAAACAACCGTTTTAGAAAGGACAAGGTACTGGCGGAACTTATCAAAAGCAAATACCACGGCCAGTAATTCCTTTTCAGTGGTAGTGTAGTTTTCTTGAGCAGGATTCATGGTTTTGCTAGCGTAGTATATTGGCTGAAAGTGTTTGTTAAGCCTTTGGCCTAATACTGCTCCAACAGCATAATCGCTAGCATCGCACATGATTTCAAAGGATAACTCCCAGTTAGGGGTGACCATAATTGGGGCTTGGGTAAGTTCATGCTTCAATCGATCGAATGCATCCTTGCACTCTTGAGAGAAGTCGAACGGGGCATCCTTCATGAGCAACTGAGTCATTGGTTTAGCTACCTTTGAGAAATCTTTAATGAATCTCCTATAGAAGCCAGCATGACCCAAAAAGCTAAGGATTTCCTTGACAGTTGTTGGATAGGGAAGTTTGGATATAGCTTCAATTTTTCCCCGGTCTACTTCAATTCCACTTCCTGAAATTTTGTGCCCTAGCACAATCCCTTCTTTTACCATAAAGTGGCACTTTTCCCAGTTTAGTACCAAGTTAGTCTCCTCACAAAGTTTGAGCATTTTCTCAAGGTTAGCAAGACAGCGATCAAAAGAGTTTCCAAAGACCGAAAAATCATCCATGAAGACCTCCATGCTGTCTTCCATTAACTCATGGAAGATTGCCGTCATGCAGCGCTGGAAAGTGGCGGGGGCGTTACATAGTCCAAAGGGCATTCGCTTGTATGCGAAGGTGCCATAAGGGCATGTAAACGTAGTCTTTTCTTGGTCCTCAGGAGCGATAGGGATTTGGAAATACCCTGAGAACCCATCTAGGAAGCAGTAGTACTCATGCCCTGCTAACCTTTCCAACATTTGGTCGATAAATAGGAGAGGGAAATGATCTTTTCGGGTTGCATCATTCAACTTCCTATAATCGATGCACACACGCCATCCAGTTACAGTTCGTTGAGGCACTAACTCATCCTTATCGTTCTTTACTACCGTCATTCCTCCTTTTTTTGGTACAACCTGTACAGGACTTACCCATGGACTGTCGGAAATTGGGTAAATTAGCCCTGCATCTAGGAGCTTAATGACTTCTTTTTTTACGACTTCCTTAATGTTGGGGTTTACTCGCCTTTGAGGTTGCACGGTGGGTTTATAATCCTCCTCCATGAGGATTTTATGCGTGCAAAAAGTAGAGTCAATCCCCTTGATGTCGGCTACACTCCATGCTATAACTCCTTTATATTTTTTTAAAACTCCTAAGAGTTTATCCTTTTGTTCACTTTTCAAGGAAGAGCTTATGATTACCAGAAGTTGATCTTCCCCTTGGAGGAAAGCATATTCAAGGTTGTTTGGGAGTTCCTTGAGTTCTACCGCAGGTGGCTCGATGATGGAGGGTTTAAGTTTGTTCTCGGGTTTACGAAGCTCAAGCTGTTCGATTTCTTGTCTGGGGTAGAAGGAGACTGCGTTTACATCCATAGCCTTCTCCTCCTCTAAGATGGGTAAGAAAGCTTCATCTCGCAACCAACCAGCTTCCATCTGTTCATCTATACAATTGTCAATCTCGTCGGATAGTTCATCGATTTCTTCGATGAAATACAGCTGATTATCTGCTTCGAGAGAAAGATTCATTGTGTCCTTGATGTCGAAGGTTAAGCTATCGGCCCCCACTCGTAAGGTCAGTTTGCCGTCGTGAACATCAATAACAGCACGAGCAGTTGCAAGGAATGGCCTCCCCAGAATGATGGGCACTAGGTCATCTTCTTCCATTTCTAAGATGACGAAGTCAACTGGAAATTTGAACTTCCCTACCTTAACCAACACATTCTCACATATTCCTAAGGGGTATTTGACTGATCTATCGGCTAGTTGGATGTTCATACGGGTAGGTTTTAATCCAGAATACCCTAATTTGAGGAACATGGAATGCGGCATAAGATTGATACTTGCTCCTAAGTCGGCTAAAGCATTCTTGACTTAAATAGATCCTATTGAGCAGGGCAAGGTGAAACTACCTGGATCGTCTACCTTCTTTGGCAGCCCTCGATGAGTCACCACAGAACATTCTTCTCCTAAGGTTACAAGACCCTCGAGCCCTTTTCTGTTGGTTAGCAACTTCTTGAAGTATGTACTATATTTGGGCATATGGTAACATGCATCAAGAAGGGGTATGGTGACGACCGAATTCTTCAAATATGACAAGAATCTTTTATTATCATTTTCGACCTTTTGATTCTTGAGACGGGACGGGTATGGGACTTTAATGGGCTGTTTGTTTGGAGTAGGTGGAGAGGGAGTTACCGGAGGGGTTTGTTCGGGATTCTCATCGTTCACATTATCTTTCTCTTCATAAGGAGTGTTGGGTTCCATGACGTTAGATTGTTGAGCTGGGTAAGGAGGGTCCTTAGTAGTTATTCTAGCACGAGTGGTGATGGCGAGTAAGGGATCTCTTTGAGGTTCGCCAAGGCCGTCGAGAGTGGCATTGAGTTCTGCGAATTTGGCCCTCATGTCGTTTTGTTGGCTATTGATAAGATTGTCGAGACCATTTAGTTGCAGATTCTTTTCAAACGTGAAATGCCCAAGATCATCCTCAAAAGTGCTCCTAACCTTATAGTCAGGATATTCTCCTCCTCCCTCTTCTCTCACAAGATTTCCCCAAGGGGTGAAATCATTGTTTTGGTAGAAAGTTAAGAGTGAAGGATCATCGAAGATGTCGTGGCTTGACAAGCATGCTTGTTCGGTGGTGGTATCATCCCCGCATTCCTCCACTTCATGCGGGCCACCACATTGGTCGCAGATCAAGTATGGGTTTGACAGCCGTTTAGTTGGTTGTGACTTGTCTAAATAAGAGACTTGATCATTCATTCTACTCAACCGGCTAGCAAAAGGAGGCTCTTTCATGATCTTGGAAATGCTCATGATCGAATCGGGTTCATCCCAGGTATCGTCTTGATCATTTGCGTATTCCTCAATTCTATCCCATCCTTCCTCAGCGCTTAGGTTGGCTATTTTTCCTTTTACAGAATTATTAATGACAAATTGGTCGCTTTTAGGGACACTGTCATAAAAGATTTGGACAAGAAGCCAGAGTTCAATGCCATGATGAGGGACTTGTCTAATCAGATCTTTAAACCTGATCCAGGATTCGTGAATGGGTTCAGCTGGTCCAATATGGAAGCGGAAGATTTCGTCTCTTAACGTTGAAGTTCTACCTAATGGAAAGAATTTCTCATAGAATTTTGAGACAAGCTGTTCCCATGTGAAAATAGATTCGGAGGGAAGTTGGTTATACCAGTCTCTGGCTTTTTCATAAAGGGTGAAGGGAAAGAATCGCAGCCGGGAGGTATCTCTAGTGGCTCCGTCCGTATGGAGGGTATCCACTATTTTCAGGAAGTCCTTGATGTGTTGGATTGGATCTTCAGTTTTCAATCCGTGAAACTTGCATACACTTTGGACCAGCCAAATATCGGTTGCACGCAAGACCCCATCCGTGCATTCATTTGGAAAAACGATAGCATTGGAAAAACCACGAGGGGTGGGAGAAGAGTAGTCCTTGAGACATTTAGGGATTGGGATTTCGGGAACCTCCATATCGTGATTGGGTTGAGGGCTAGGAGGTGTAGAATGATGATTGGATTCTTCCTCGGAGAGGGCATCATCAAAGTCGATGGCAATGCCAGATGGTTCGGGTGTTGCAAAGAGTCGCCTTAATCTTCGCATTTCCCTATCAGGTTCTGCGTAGGGTGGAATAAGGTCGCTTAGTGAACTACGACTCCTGGTGACTCTGAGATTGGAGAGATCTTCGTTTACCATGATGGCCAATGAAGATTTGAGCAATGGATAAAGCAGAAAAAGATAGACTAAAGAAAACCTAGAAAAAGAAAATAAAAATCTCACTAGAAAGGAATCTAGTGAGTAGACCTATAAAATAAAAAATTCAACCTAAACAATAACTATTCCCCGGGAGCGGCGCCAAAAACGTGATGCGTGGTTTTGCGACCTTACAACAGGTTTTACCTCTCGAGGGATCTCAAGAGGCTTACAACCCCACCAGGCAGTGTACCTGACCGATGTAGTATTGTGTAGTGGTAAGTACGGGGGATTGATCGTTCTCCACAGGGAATAGTATCGTTAAGATTGAAAAACTATTCTAATAGGTCTAAGGGTGAGAGAAGATTCTTTTTGTGTTTTTATATTTTTATGAAAGCAAGTAAAATCTCGGGTTTGAAGGAGTGGGCGGAATTAGTTGCTAGTCAACTAACCCAAGTTACTACGAATGCAAATAAAATAAAATAACTAAAAATGAAAAGGAGGTAAAACTTATATGGAGAGAAATGTGTTTACTTAGATTTCCTTACCCCCTAACTATCTTTTACCGGTTGATTAGTGTGCATTAATTGCGTGGATGACGGGTGTATTCCTTAATACCAATCGTGGGGTGGCATACGTACTTCCCCAACTCTATGAGCTCCTACTTCACTCCTATGTCGAGCCAGCTAAGAAGCTCCTAACATGGGATCACTAGAATTCGCTCATGCATTAAATACAACCATAAAAACCTTAGTACGCATTGGTTCATGTTTCTTAAGACGTTCAAGCAAGTTACCGAATAGGAGGTTAGCCAGTTTTCTTAAGCCTAACATAGATAAACAATCATCCAATACAACTAATAACACACTAATAACCAATAATCAATAGCTAGGTTTCATTATATCTAAGCAAACACAAGATAAATCTAGCCTAGCATGTTAATCAAAAGACAAGAACAAGATGTAATCAAACAACACATAGACATATTGAATGATTAAATAATCACTTATCTTCAATTAAACATGGGAGATCCAAGGGTATGAAAACCCTTAAAAATGGCAAAAATTTGTCTTAGGGTTTCTCCTCCAAAGTTACACACAATAAGTTCCACCCTAATGACAAAAAAATTGCAAAACTATATATAGAGTTTAAGGGCTGACGGCGTCACGTTATAGATCCTGACGCCGTCACCTCGCCGCTTTTAGGGTTCCCGGATGGCCTTCCTGACGCCGTCCCTCTTTAGTGCTCCAAAATCCGCTCTGGCTTATCAAGGCTTGACGCCGTCAGAAATGGGCTTGACGCCGTCCCTCTTTAAGTTAAGCCGTGATGGCCTTGATCACTTCAAAGGGTGACGCCGTCAGATTTTTCATGCAAAATTCTCTGGCTTATCATGAGTAATTTTCATATCCACCACTTTTGCCAAGCCATGACGCCGTCTGGACCAATCCATGACGCCGTCAAAGGTAGTTTCCAGCATAATTTTGAGACTTTGCCATTTTCTTCACTTTTATGTTCCAAAAACGTCCAAAATGCTTCCTTTTCCAGATTTCTTCTCAAAAGTACCTAAAATGACAAAAAGAACGATTTAGGGCAATATTTGATCAAATAAATACGATTTAGGGCTTAAATGACCCCCTAAAAGCGGTACACTTTTCGCTTCATCAGGAATTCTTGCAAGAAAAATGTTAGTGGCACAAGCATATATATATAGCACAAATAATGAGCATGCATGGAAAATAAAGACATTTCATTAAAACAAATGTTGTGTATAACTACACAACTACACATGAGTACAAGCATTCCTACACTAGCTAACAATTGAAACTACATAATCATTCTAAGATAACATAATCTTCCATGAAGCTTGCTCAAAAAGGATTTGGAGGGTTTTTTATTTTTAAGCATTGCATTTGCTTAATTGGATGGTGGAGGTGGTGGTTGGGTAGCGGGTGAGAATGGTGGAGGTGGTGGTTGTGTAGTGGGTGAGGATGTGTAGGTGGTGGTTGGTGGTGGTGGTGGATTTTGGTTGGTAAGCATGTTTTCAAGTGATGAGAACATGTAGAATATCTCATCTCTAAGTCCAAAGATTATGGTCCGGTTATGGATGCAACAAAGACAAGTGTCACCATGGGTTTCAAGTAATGGCCAAGGTATGGGAAAAAATGGTGGAGGGTTTGGTGGAGGTGAAAAATGAGAATCAAGTGGTGTAATGGGTGATAAGGAAATGGCAAGTTGAGTGGATGGAGGTTCTTGAGTGGATGGTAGTGATGATGTTCTTGGTGATGGTGTGAGGTGGGTGTTGATGTAGTCATTGATGGATGAAGTGGATAGTAGGGATGTGGATGATGTACCATGAGTAGAGGGTGTTTTTGATGGTGCATTAGGTGCACTTGGTGATGAGATTTGAGGTGGTGGTGATGGAGTTTTGGTTTCATCTTGGGTAAGGTCAATGAAGAGTTGTTTTGGTGGTATGATGACAAGTTTTTGCTTTCTTGAAGTCTTAGAGATGGATGATTTTGGTGATAACATGGTGGATGACAATGGGTGTTTGATGAGGGTGATGGTTGATGAAGTGAAAGGTAATTGTAAGGAGGATATTTATATTGTGAAAATGTGGTTGATTTAGGAAAATTGTGGAGGTTTTGTGGTAATATTCCAAGTCCAGTTCGTGCATTAAGGGTAATGGTAGCTGGGGCTAGGTAAAAGTGGTCACAAGATGCAAAAGGAAATAGTAAATTTTACTGTCCAGATGGCTGGTCCCCTTAATTGTTGGGCGGCCCCCTTAAAATTAAGGGGACCGCCTAAGGAATTAAGGGGGCCGCCCATCTGGTGATTTCCCAGGCGACCAAATTTGAAAAATTTCCAGAAAAAAGTCATTTTTAGGGTGTTTTTGCAGCAAGTTCCATTTGGATCATGTATATTAAGAATGATTAAATAATAACAAGAGCATATTAAACAAATAATATACATATTTAAGACTAGAAAAAATATTAGAAGCATAGTCATATTATATCAAGTAAACTAGTAGCTAAGTTCTAATAAGTTTATCATCTAATATAATAAAAGACATGGTAAGCAAATGTTAAGATAGTATTACTACATATAAATATCTAAGCATAACATCAACAATGTCTACTAAACACTCATCAAACATGTTTTACTTCTTCTTCTTTCCAAACATCCTTCCAAGTGTCTTTCCAATAGACTTGAAACCGCCTCGTACTTCTTGGCGCATCTGATGTTGAGCGTTGAGTAGTTCGGTTTGTCTTTCAAACAGTAGTTCGTCTGTTCGTTCGGAAGGAGAAGGAACTTGATACTCGGTGTAATCAAGATCCGGAAGACTTTCAACGAAGGTCCTAGGTGATGGGGTACTAGCACGTGTTGTGCCCTCCTCCTCATCATCATCATCGTCTCCTTGATGTGACGTGGAACCACGAGGTGGAAGTAAGACAGATTTACGAGATTTTCCTTTGTCGCTTCGAGAGCGACGAGTGCGGATACGAACAAGTGGATTGAGGACCGGTCGAACAGACTCATAAATTGGACTCCGAAGATGTGGATAGTGTTCCATGACATCATTGTAGAGACGGGTGAGAAATATACCATACGGAAGATTTGCATTACGAGTGTTTTTGGCGGACATGATACGGTAGACAAAGAGATATGCCAAATTGTACGGCTTTTCAGTAACGATACAATACAACATGTGGAGTATGCTCGCCGTGACATGATCACGGTGACCACTGGTACCGAACGCATTCTCACGAATGAGTTCTTCCCAACGCCTCATGTCTCTGCGTAGCTCTTTGAGGAGGACTTGGTTTGGAGTGATGTCAACATCTTTTGATTTGATCTTTCGACTAGTCGTACCACGAGCTAGCCCAAGATATTGACGAATCTCTTCAGGAGATGGAATCTCAGAGTATTAAGGACCACTTTGAGGTTGATTATGCTCAAGAGATGAAAGGTCCCACTCATTTGAGAAGACAGCTTGACCTGAGAAAGGGATTCTCAAAATTTGCTGAAATTGAGCAAGAGTAAGAGTAATGAATTGGTTTTGAATCATGAAGGATATGAGGATATAGCCATTGGGATCGGTTTGCAACGTTACTTGGCTATAAAAATCAAGGACAAAGCGGGGAATGATTGGCTCATTAATTTTGAAGAGACAATCAAGACCAACGTTGGTGAACATACGTTCGATGAAGTCGGATTCATAGTATGATGGATGGACAATTCTCCCTTCGTGAATGTTCCTATCCTCAATGGGACGATAGAAACAAGCAACAGAGGGAGCCATACCCGGAGTGGAAGAGACTTTTGGAATGTATGCTTTTGTTTTTGAGACATCGCCAACCGTTACTTTGGGCATTTTCACCTATACAAGATAGAAACAAACAAAGAAAAATAAGAAAATGACATGCATATATTATATATGCTACTTGTGTGGATCGTAAACATACTTCGACTCTAAAACATAAATCCTAAGAAGTAGTTTACAAGGTTCCTTAGTTTTAATTTTTAACTCGCTTAAAGTGTGTTTTATGATGTTAAAGAATAGTTATAGGGATATTATGATAAGAAATCAAAAATATCCGAACGTTCTTTTATACGTCATAAGTTACTTGGAAATGTGACTAGACAAACATTGGATTGTATATCTAGCTATTTCTTACGAGTGTTTATGTTAAGTAACTTAGATTTTGACTCAATTTTTTTTTTTTTTTTTTTTTTTTTTTTTTTTAAATGTTGTGCCAAACGCTCCTTTAAATATGAAAATGACTAGTAAAATTTCAACATACATATGAATTATGTATCTTGATGACTTAAAACAACTAATTGTGTGATTATAATCTTGACAAATAGTTATGAACTTAATTTTGATTAAATTTTGATGATTCTAGCTCCTAATCCAAACACTCTCTTATATTTAACAAAAACATTTTTTTTTTATGATTCGAAAAATATATTTTTAGGATTAGTGAGTTGTAATAAACCAATGCGATTAGTTTTAACAAGTGTTTATGGCATAATTCAACAATGTGATTAGTTTTGAAAAGAAGTGATTAGTTTATCAATATTTTGACATAATGGTTTTTAATTACTTAGTTTCTAGGTTGATTAAGCATTCTAATCCTATGGGGAGCATTTGGTTATAAGATTTCTAGACTTAATTTTAACAAAATTTGGATTAAAAGAAAATTGATTAAAAGACCTAATTATGATTAGACTCAAAATTGAATGGAATTAGATGAAATGTGAATTAGAAAACTTACAAAACGTGTTGCTAATCAAGATACGAGTGAAAGCCCTTTGCGAAATTGGTTGGAAATGGTGATTTGGTGAGTGGATTTTGGGTTGAGGTTCGTTCACAGTAGCAGCAAGTATGGGTGTGTTTGAAAAGTGGGGTGTTTGGCAATTGAAATTGGAAGAAAAACGTTTTTGGGAGCTACAGTAGGCCGGTCCCCTTAATTATTAAGGGGGCCGCCCCCGTTTACTAGCCGGTCCCCTTAAACATTAAGGGGGCCGCCTACTAAATTTGGAATTTTGACGGGTTTAGTTTCTGATAGCAAAATATTTTTATGTATATAGATATATTTATTATATATTGAAAATACGTTGGGTTTTATTGGCACGAGGAAGGAATACTTGACATTTTATTAACATTTCGTTAACAAAATATTTCTTGAGAATTTTGGATAAAATACTCAAAATGTCAAGTTGACAATGGTTTTGGGAAGTGAGAGTGAATGTGCATATTTATATATATATATATATATATATATATATATATATATATATATATATATATATATTTATACTATGTGTAAATGTGAGATGTGGAATGGAGTTGAGAAATGATGAGGTAATGACGGAGATAGGTGCTGACGGCGACGGGAGTTTGTTTCATCCATAGTTTTCTTGACTCGATGGTCGAAGTGTTACTTCTACGTTAATCCACTTAACTCACTTCTCTTCATCACCATGAGTTATGTGAGAGTGGACACGAAAGATTTTCGTGTTGAACTTTAAAGTTCAAAAGATGCAAAGGGGGAAGAAAAGGTTCGAGAATGAACAATTTCTTTTAGTTCTTGATAGTCAACAAATGACGTATCTAGGTTATGTGTGTATATATTTATTTATATATATATATATATAGTATGTATAAATAGTAGTATAGGTATATATATGTATATAGTTTATATTAGATATATGTATAAGGAATAATCTACTAACTAACAAACAAGTACAAACTACACTAGGCATTAAAAACTAATGGGGCATGCAATTTGCTAGTTCATTTATCTACGCATATAATGGTGAGCATGAAAGAGCGGCGTACCTTTTGGTCTTCGACATGTGGTCTTCAAGTTCTTCAAAGCATATTGACTTATATAAGTCAATCACGAAAGAGATATCGCCTTTTCCGATAAGTTTGCAATCTAGCCACTTGGTCCCCATGATTTCATTGGTCCATAGTTGTTTGGCCCAAACATGGTTTGCAAATGACTCGGATGCATTTATGGTGGAGGTATTCCCCAAGGATTGTAACTTGGTGGATTCGGGTAATTCCACATTGGATAACTATTATTATGATGGTTTGGTCTATTTTGGTTTCTTTTAGGTTGAGGAGTTTCAGGCCGAGGGTGAGGACTAGGTGGTCTTCTAGGTGGAGGTGTTTTTGACCTTAACTTTGGTTTAGAGTATCCTACTTCATTTTTTAAAGATGGTTTATAAAAGGTTTTTACTTCCTCATTACTAGCTATGGGTATTTTTCTATCTTTCATAAGTACATACTTAGGTTTTAATTCTAAAGGTTTTTGCTCACTAGTTTCACATTCAAATTTTACATTTTTAGTTTGACTATTTGAATCCTTTGTTGAATTAAATCCTAATCCGGTTTTATCACTTGATACTCTTTGAATACTTATTATTTCCCTAAGAGAATTACTAATATTTTCGAATTTGTTAAGTCTACAAATTTCCTCCTTAAGTATTTCGTTTTCATTTTTAGTTTCTTGACATGTTTTACATTCAAGAATTTCTTTTCCCTTTTCCAAGTTATGTATTTTAATTTTTAATTCTAGTATTTCTTTTTCTAATTGATTATTTACGTGTTTTAGTGATTTATTTTTACTCATTACTTTTTGACCTAATATGCATAACCTATTATATTCATTATCTATGTCTTTTTCATCTAATGATAAGTTATCATCACTAAAGTATTCGGTCTCGGAACGTACCTCATTTGATGTCTTAGCCACAAGACATTTCTCTTCCTTTGTAGATTCTTGCTCATCTTCGTCACTATCGCTCCATGCTCCTCCAATGAATGCCTTTTGGTTTTGCTCCCTTGACATCATTGGACATCTTCCAATGAGATGATTTGGATCACCGCACTTAAAGCACTTCCTTTCACTTTTGCTTCCTTTGTCGTCTTTGTTTCTTTGGAGTGTTTTTCTTTCGTCATGTGGTTGTCTAACGAATCTTCCTCGTCTTTTGAAGAACTTCTTGAAATCTTTTACGGCCATGGCATATTCTTCATCATCACTTTCGTAGGTTGAGCTATCCTCGTCACTTGATGCTTTCTTAGCTTTCAACACGATTGACTTGCTTTGCTCTTTCTTTCCTTTGACCATCTCGGAGTCTTTCTTAATTATTGCTTCGTAGACTTTCAAGTTGCCAATCAACTCGTCAAGTTGAAGAGTTGACAAGTTCTTCGATTCTTCAATTACCGTAACTTTAGCTCGCCATTTTGGATGAAGAGCCCTAAGAAATTTCCTGACAAAGTTCTTACTAGAAAAGCTCTCATCAAGTGCCTTTAAACTTGTGATGATTGTGTTAAACCTAGCAAACGCATTATCAATTGATTCCTCTTCCGGAATCGTGAATTGTTCATATTGTTGAACAAGAAGATCTATTTTATTATCTTTAACTTGACTATTACCTTGGTGAGTTATTAGTAAAGAATTCCAAATTTCTTTTGCGGTTTCGCACATAAAGATTCTTTCGTATTCTTTACGTGGTAGCGCATTATAAATAACCATTTTAGCCTCATTATTTTTAGAAAGTTTTCTTTTTAAATCATCATTTTGTTTTTCAAAAGGTACCACTTCATCCTTTTTAGTTTCTAAATTATATTGAATAGGTAAAAAATCACCATTAGTAATAACATGCCAAAGATCTAGATCTTTTGACTTCACATAAGTTTCAAATCGATTTTTCCAATATAAAAATCCATCACTTTCAAATAGTGGTGGTCTTTGCATAGATTGCCCTTCTAAATATTTTTCAGATTCCATAGATCGTTTCAAGTTTTAAAATACAGTTTATTTTAAAAATCTTGTTTGACGTGGCTCTTGATACCAATTGTGGAAAACTAGAAGGGGGTTGAATAGTTTTACGCCTTTTTAATTTTTTTTGAAAACTTTTGTTTACTTTTAAAAACTTCGATTCGATATTATGTGACTTCAATAGTTAAACAATATGAGCAATTGTAAACAAATATAAATAAGTAATGTAAGTAAAGTAAAGTAAATGAAATGAAGGATAGGGATGGAAAGATCAAACCACAACACAAGGATTTATAGTGGTTCGGCTACAAGGACACCTTTCTTGCCCTACTCCACTCCCCGAGTCACCTACTCGAGAGTTCTCTTCACTATGTCAACAAACTCCCTTATGGCGGAGAAACCTTACACAACTTTAGCTTACACCGGCTTAACGACACAAAGCTAGATGTCGAGTTCTAATCGTAGCTAGAACCAATCTCACAACTTAAACATGACTTATACACAACTTGATCACGACTTCTTCACGACGGCTTTACGACGGCTTCACGACTTCTTCACGACTTCTTTTCACGACTACTTCACAACTATTTCACAACTACTTCACAACTAATTCTACACAACTTCTTTACAACACAACTAGTTACTAACACTAGGATCTACTTATCACAACTATACAACACTTTACACAACAACACAATTGAATGAGGTAAGTAATAACACTTCTTCACTAGTTGAAGTAGAGTTCTTCTTTTGCACTTTTGGTGGTGGAAGCTTGGATCACTTAGAAACCAATGCTTAAGAAAATATGATCAAAGGATTTACAATGTTTAGAAAGGTTTTAAAACAGAAAGTTTTAGTGTGCAAAAGGTGAGTAAAAGTCCAGGAGAAGACTGGTATTTATAGGAGAAAAATTGGACAGCTGGAGGTCTACTGGAGCGGGGGCGGTCCCCTTAATAATTAAGGGGGCCGCCTAGTAAAATTAAGGGGGCCGCCCATTATGTCCGTTGCCCAGATTTGTCTTTTTGTGGGGAAGGTTTTTCTGGAACATTTTAACTGATTTTAGTTAAAAATTTGAATTCATATTTTTATAAAAGATTAAACATTTTTATTTAATACCAAAAATGTTATTCAAAAATATATAAAATGTTTTTGATGTTTTATAAAAAATCTAGTTATTAAGAAAATGTTCCTTTGATCATATAATGCATTAACCATTAGTTCATTCATATCTTAAGTGATTTGAGTTGTAGAAATAGATATTTACAACTAAATACTTGTTTACGTCATAATTTTCCGATTAATGATTTTACATTTTGTGATTATCAAAACGTAGAGATATCGAAAAATATTAATAACGTGTTTAGGCATTATTTATATCAACAACTATAGTATTCGGTTTCGGAACATACCTCACGAGACGCCTTTGCCATGAGACACTTTTCTTCTCTTGATGTCTCTTTTTTGTCATTTTCACTATCGCTCCATGCTCCTCCTATAAATGCCTTGTAATTTTGACTTCTTGACATTTTCGGACATTCTCCAATGAGATGATTTGGATCTCCACACTTGTAGCATTTCCTTTCACTCTTGCCATTTTTGTCGTCCTTGTTTCTTTGGGAGGTTTTTCTTTCGTCATATGGTTGTCTAATGTATCTTCCTCGTCTTTTAAGAATTTCTTGAAGTCTCTTATGGCCATAGCATATTCTTCATCGTCACTTTCGGATGTTGAGCATTCTTGGTCACTAGCATCCTTTTTAGCCGTCAACGCGATTGACTTGCTTTGCTCCTTTCTTCCTTTGACCATTTCAGAGTCCTTCTTTATTATCACCTCATACACTTTCAAGTTTCCAATTAACTCGTCAAGTTGTAGAGTTGATAAGTTCTTTGACTCCTCAATAGCCGTAACCTTCGCGCGCCACTTCGGATGGAGAGCCCTAAGAAATTTCCTTACAAAATTATTGCTAGAAAAATTCTCATCAAGTGCTTTTAAACTTGTGATGATAGTGTTAAATCTAGCAAAAGCATTATCTATTGATTCCTCTTCCGGAATCGTAAATTGTTCATATTGTTGTACAAGAAGATCTATTTTATTATCTTTGACTTGACTATTACCTTGGTGAGTGATTAGTAAAGAATTCCAAATATCTTTTGCGGTATTACACATAAAAATTCTTTCATATTCTTTGCGTGGTAACGCATTGTAAATAACCATTTTAGCCTCATTATTTTTAGCAAGTTTCTTTTTCAAATCATCATTTTTTTTTCAAAAGACACAAATTCATCCCTTTTAGTTTCGGGATTATGTTGTATAGGGGGAAAATCACCATTAGTAATAATATGCCAAAGATCTAGATCTTTTGATTTCACATAAGTTTCGAATCGATTTTTCCAATAAAGAAAACCATCACTTTCAAATAGTGGTGGTCTTTTCATAGATTGCCCTTCTAAATATTTTTACGATTCCATAGATCGATTCAAGTTTTAAAATACAATTTATTTTAAAAATCGTGTTTGACGTGGCTCTTGATACCAATTGTGGAAAACTAGAAGGGGGGTTGAATAGTTTTACGTCTTTTTAAATTTATGAAAACTTTGTTTGATAAAACTTTCGATTCGAGTTTATGTGAATTCAATACTTGCACTATATGAAAAACTATATCTAACTATATAAGCAAATATAAAATAAGTATGAAAGTAATAAAAAGATAGAGTTGGAAAGATCTAACCACAACACAAGGATTTATAGTGGTTCGGCTACAAGGACACCTTCCTTGCCCTACTCCACTCCCCGAGTCACCTACTCGAGAGTTTTCTTCACTATGTCAACAAACTCCCTTTTGGCGGAGAAAACCTTACACAACGTTGCTTACACGGTTTAACGACACAAAGCTAAATGTCGAGTTCTAATGGTAGCTAGAACCAATCTCACACCACAACACGACTTAGCATGACTTCTTCACGACTTGTACACACCACGACTTAGCACGACTTGTACACACCACGACTTCTTCACGACTTGTACACACCACGACTTCTACACACCACGACTACTACACACCTTCACAACTTCACTACTTCACTACTTCTTCCTCCTCACAACACTACTTATCCTAGACTTAAGTATATACTTGCCTAGATCTACTTATTACAATCACAACACAACTATACAAATGATATACATAATATACAAGACTAATCTTCAATACTTCTTGATTTGAGAATGAAGGAGTATTCTTCTTTTACACTTTGAGAGATGAATGGATGAGGGATTGGATCACTTGAAACAAGGATTAATAATTATGTGATCAAAGGGTTTTTAGAAGGATGTTTAGAGAGATTTGGATCTGAAAATTTTCGTGCAAAAGGTGAGAAAAATACCAGGTTTGAGGTGGTATTTATAGGGAATAATTTCTGACAGATTCTGACAAGAGGAGCGTGCCGGCCCCCTTAAAATTAAGGGGGCCGCCCTCCTGTAACGGCCAGAATGTCTGTCTATTAGTGGGGAAAGTTTATTTGGTGAAAAACTAACTGATTTTGGTTAAAATTTTGAATTCATATATTTACTATGAATTAAACATTTTCCTTTATTACCAAAAATGTTTTTCAAAAATATATAATAAGTTTATTTAATTTTATAAACTTTGTAGTATTTAAATAAACATCCCTTTGATCATAAAATGTATTAGTCACTTGTTTATTCATACCTTAAGTGATTATGTTGGATGAGATGATATAAGCTTGCTTAAAACTTGTTTACGTATTAACTTTGCGTTTAATGTTTTTATATTTTGTGATCGTCAAAACTTAGGGATATCGAAAAATATTAATAACGTTTTTATACATTATTTATATCAACAGAACCTAAGAAGGTAGCTCAAGCTTTAACTGATGAGAGTTGGGTTGAAGCTATGCAAGAGGAGCTTCTACAATTCAAGCTTCAAGATGTCTGGGTATTATGTGATCTACCAGATGGCAAGAGAGTGATTGGAACAATATGGGTTTTCAGAATTAAGAGAGATGAAAGAGCGAATGTTATCAAGAATAAAGCTAGATTGGTTGCACAAGGATATCACCAAGAAGAAGGAGTGGATTATGATGAAGTGTTTGCTCCTGTTGCACGAATTGAAGCTATAAGGTTGTTTCTTGCCTTTGCTTCATACATGGGATTTCCTGTCTACCAAATGGATGTCAAGAGTTCCTTTCTTTATGGCACAATCACTGAGGAAGTTTATGTTAAACAACCTCCTGGTTTTGAAGATCCTGCACATCCAAACAAAGTCTACAAAGTTATCAAGGCTCTGTATGGTCTTCATTAAGCCCTTAGAGCTTGGTATGAGAGACTCTCCAACTTTCTATTGCAACATGGTTACAGGAGAGGTGCCATAGACAAGACTTTGTTTATCAAAAGAGACAAGAAGGACATTATGTTAGTAAAAGTGTATGCGGATGATATTATCTTTGGAGCCACAAAGCAGTCAATGGTGAAAGAATTTGAAGAACTTATGCAGCGGGAGTTTCAAATGAGTTCCATGGGTGAACTTACTTTCTTTTGGGGCTTCAAGTTAGACAAACAAGAGATGGCATCTTCATTAATCAAGAAAAGTATGTTGCTGACATACTTAAGCGATTTGACCTTCCAACTGTTAAGCCTGCCACCACACCCATTGATAACAATAAACCATTAGGCAAAGATGAAGATGGACAAGCTGTGGATGTGAAGCTTTACAGATCTATGATTGGTTGTCTTATGTACTTAACTGCATCAAGACCTGACATCATGTTTGTTGTATGCTTATGTGCAAGATATCAGGTTACACCCAAAGTTTCTCATATGAATGCAGTCAAGAGGATTTTTAGATATCTCAAGCATCAACTGAAGTTAGGATTATGGTATCCTAAGGAGTCACCTTTTCACTTGGAAGCTTTTTCAGATAGTGATTATGCAGGAGATAACTATGATAGAAGATCAACTACTGGTGGATGTCAGTATCTTGGAAGAAGATTAGTCTCATGGGAATGTAAGAAGCAAACAATTGCAGCAACCTCCTCTACTGAAGCAGAGTATGTTGCTGCTGCAAGTTGTTGTGGACAAGTTCTGTGGATGCAGAATCAACTCTTGGATTATGGATACAACTTCAAGAATACTCCTATCAACATTGATAATAAAAGTACCATCTGTATTGTGAAGAATCCAGTTTATCACTCCAAGACCAAGCATATTCAGATTAGGCATCACTTCATTCGAGATTGTTATGAGCACAGGCTTGTAAATGTGGTCAAGGTTCACACAGATGACAATGTAGCTGATCTACTCACAAAGGGATTTGATGTTTCAAGATTCAACCATTTAGTTGTGAGCATTGGGATGATTAACTACTAGGCTACATTTGAGGGGAGGCTTTAGTTTTTAGTTGGTATACTTTCTTACAGTTCTTATTGAAATTATTGGCCTTTAGTATTTTAGTTTAGTTTAGTACTTATGTTGTATTTGAGGGGAGGCAACATAGTTATTCGTTAGAACTTATGCATGCACCATCTATAAGTTCTTGGATTAGTTTGAAGTATTGGTTTATGGATAAGTGGATGGAAAGTACTGGTTTGTTATTCAAAGTACTGGTCTTGTAAAGTACTGCTTCAACGTACTGCTTTGAAGGGTACTGCTTATGTGGAAAGTACTGCTTACGTGGAAGTACTGTTCCAACGGTCAAAATTGTGGGGTTACAATCAATTAATTCCTTACGGCGGGGGTAACAGTCAACTAAAATGGTAATTTTGTTAATTTGGCTTTGATTTGTTAAAATCCTATCAAAAAATACTCTAACCTTTTTCACCGACTTTTACTCTCATCTTCATCCATATCCACTTATACAATCTTCCATCACAATCTTTCTCACGAAAAACACTTTCAAAACGCATACTTCTCTACAATCAATCATGGCTAATCGCATCACATGCAGCAAACACAACATGATTGCCAATTTAGATAAAACAAGGGAAAACATTGACTTTCATGCGATCATTGATTTCTTGACTGGGACTTCAATCAACTATTCTCTTTTAGTTGATCCTGATGTTATCGGCCCATGGATTCAAGAATTTTGGGCTACTGCTAAGGATGAGAATGATTCTTTAATTCGGGCTAAAGTTGCAGGAAGACCAATACGGATTTCAGAAGCCACCATTCGGGACGATTTGATGTTTAATGATGAAGGAGGAGCTGTTCTTTTTGACAAACAAGTACTTTGGGACACATTAAGGGATATTGGCTTTGAGGGAGATCTTACAAAACTGAATTTTCAGAAGCCTTTGTTCTGTCCTCATTGGAAATACCTAATCCATGTATTACTTCTCAGCTTAAGTCCCAAAAGTATTTCTTTTGATCAATTTGGTCAAAATATTGCATCTGCTTTAGTGGGTTTGGCTACCAATCAACAATTCAACTTTTCCAGACTTATTCTTGATGGTATGCTTTCACACATTAGCAATGGTAAACCATTCTTGATGTACCATAGGTTTGTTCAACTCTTCTTGAACAAACAGCTTGAGGATGTACCTAAACCTCAAAGCTTTTTACCCACTGTCAAACTTCCACCAAAGGTGTTTACTTTTATATCCAAGAAGGGTGTCAAGTTTTCTGGAAGAATCACACCTTTGACTGCTCATATATTGGAAGTTGCACAAGCAGTTAGGGATGCAGATCAAGAGCAAGAGCAAGAAGTATCCTCTGCATCAGCAAGTAATGAGCATCCAGTTTCAAGAGAAGATAGTGTTTCTCACCATACTGCTTCTCAACATACTTCTCAACATACTGCTCAACATACTGTTTCATCTCCAGTTGTTGAACCTTCACAACAAAGTGCTGCTCAGGATGATTCAACTCAAGATCAGACTCAACCACCAACTCCCAATGATTATACTTCCACAGATGGGTCTCAAACATCTAGAGGAGATGAGGGAGTGGTTGAGGGAGTCTTGACCAACTATGAGTTAGCAAGGGAATTGAGGAGACTAAAGAAAGTTACTGATGCTCAAGCTGCTCAGATAAAGGATATGAAGAGGAAATTTTGAAGGTTAAAGAGGTTTGTTTGGCCACTAGTTAAACACCACAGATTATGGGTGAAGACTCAAAAGAAGATTGGTCAACAACCTAAGTCAAAGAAAAGAAAGACCAAGAAGAAGCAGTCTTCATTCACATTGGGGAGGAATTTGGAGAATATAAATCTGAATGAAGATGCTAATCAAAATTTGAATCAAGATGCTGGATTTAATTTTGATACTCAGATGACACCACTTGAAGAACATATTCCTTATCAAGATACTGCTGAGAGGAAAAGTGTAGAAATACAGCAAGTCAATCTTGAAGATGCTGCTGTTGAAGTAAGAAGTGGTGATACTGAACAAGTGGATTTGGAAGGTACTGGTGTTGAAAGTACTGCTCTTCAAGGTACTGCTTATCAAGGTACTGAGAGACAATTTTTGATCACACCAAGGACTTTGGATTTTGAGGAAGATGTTGGTCCCTCAAATCAACTGCAAGAAGATGTTGGTCCTTCCAATCCAATTCCAGTTCAACAAGAAGAAGAAGCTATAGCTCATACTAACAGTGATGATGAAACTATTGCTGACATTATGTTGAATATGTAATACATGAAATTCAGATAACCTGTAAAAAGACTAAATTACCCCTGAAAACAATAAAACCTAAATAAATAACTTATAAAAGTCTGAAACAATTCCAAACTTCTGGAAACGATCTATATATCAAACAATTAAATTTCTGGGACAACATTACATTATTTTGAATGTACAAAAATTACAAAATCACATATACATACATATATGCACCGAAATTAATTTATTAACTTAATATAAATATTTTGTAAAATCATTTTAATTAGATAAGTACCAAAATAAATATAGGAATTATATACAAAATCAAAGTATGATCTTGAGCTAATCTTTGGGCCGAAATTCTGAGTATATCCCCCCCTCCTAATCGGCTAATAATATATACAAAATCAAATCATTATTTTGCAAAACCCCAAATACCGAAAACCTTAGTATCGATTCACTCTAAAATCGACCAAACCATCTTCGCGACTTCTGGACGTGTGCAAGCAATTTTCTAGAGTTGATCAAAGTGTAAGCAAGCTAGGAAAAATAGGAGTCGAGTTGTGGAAGCTTTCGTTCGATCGTGGGGTTTTATTTTGTTCGATCCATTGCAGCCGATAGGTATAAATATACCACGACTAAATCTTATGTTCTATAATTGATCTAGTATTTTTCTTATGATCTATATGTCGAATATAACTCAGTAAAAATAAGAAACATGAATCATGCAAGTTAATCAAAGCGTATGAAATTATACGAGTTAAAACACACGTAAATTCCAAATAATGTCATTCGATTTTTCTGAGGTGTAACTATATTTTCTACATGTTTTATACTGATGATATAAGCTTATAAAAATAACCACATGATTTATAGAAGCTCAGAATAATTGATACGAATTTTTGTTCATAATCGGTTTATAAAGAAAATAAGGAAAAATAGGAAGAAACCCTAGAATGCATTAGGGTTAGGGTTTAGATTAATAAATTTGATGTTATTAATGTAATTAATGATTGTATAATGATGGCATAATGATTAGATTAAACTAGGGTTTTGTTTGGTATTTTAAGTACTATACGATTTGCAATTTAATTCACAAGGGTGTGTTTTGTAAACTTTGAAACTTGTAGGGTATTTTTTTAATGTTATATAAGTCAGTAAGGATGTGGGAAAAATATAACTTGAGGGTCCTAAGTGTAAATATTGCAAGAAAATGAATTAATAATAATTAAAGGGTACGATTTGTAATTAATTAAAACTGAGGGACTAAAAGTGTAAATTCTGTTAACTTGAGGTTGTTCTGAGTAAATAATTTTATTAAGGGTGTTTTGTGTAAATTTGAGTATTTATGGAATTAATATGTAATTATTATGAAATTAGGATATAATTTATAAGTTTTGTAAAGTTAAGGGACAAATTGTGTAATTACTAAATTTTGAGAGGTCTTATTGTACTTCATATAATTCTGAGGTGAGGTTCTGTAAATTTGTAAAAATAAAGTACTTGTTTGGAAAATATAAGTATCATAGGGATTAAAACATGAATTAGGTAAATGTAAGGTTTATTTTGTAAATATTGTAACTAGAGGGGTATAAACTGTAAATTATGAAACTAAAAGGATTAAGATGTCATTTTGAATAAAATATGTTTTCAAAACAGTAACTTAAGGTATTTTCATTTTAAACCTTTGAATCTAATGAATTTGCAATTAAAACCCTAAACTTTGTAAACTTGTCATAATTAACCCTAGACTTTTGTAACCTGATAAAATATACCTTTAATCCATAATAATCCATAAAGAAGAACTTAACTTAATCTGAAATAGTAATATCTTACTAAATCTGGAAAGTTACTAAAAATAGAAAGTTACTAAAAATGGAATGGTGAACTAAAAGTAATAAGCTGAATTGGAATCCTTTGTAACTCTGTCTTCTACTTCCTTAGGTGTGAAGAAGGAGAAGTCCTGATCTTGTCTTCGTGTTTGTCTTGTCTTTTGCTTTGCTAATAAGGTACAGATATTCTGTCCTTTTTCAGTAAGGGCTTTTCATTCCCTTTTTCTTTCAGTTTTCATTTCCTTATTAGGATTTCCCTATACCACTGCTATGTTCCCTTTTGTTTGTGAACTTTTGATGTGATCTTGTTTGAATCTTTTGCCATGTACCCTTAAGATATAACTTTTGGTTATGCTAGTATATTTGACCTTTGACCTACAGTTTGATATTACAAGCCATTCACTAGGCATGAGGGTTTCATGTCCATGTCATTGACGCACCTCTGACATGACTCTAGTGCAGGAGAGTGATGACCTGTTCCGTCCCTTGTTTATTAATTGCTATGGCCATTATAATTATGATTATTGATTTGTCTGTGGGGCGTATGGGTGCACTCTAGATTTGACCTGTTATCTGTATAGGTTATGATTCTTATATCTGGTGACTGATTGTGTGTGCGATACACGTCTTTCACATTATCTGGGAGCTGATCACTCTACACAGGTTTGTTTATTTATTTGTAATATATGTGTCGGGGCTTGTGATAGATTTCTGTGTTCTTGTTTTCTTAAATCCTATTCATTTTTGTTTCTTTTCTTTTATTCATGATCCTTTTCTCATTCCTTTCATTTGACTTCGTATCGGTATGATTTTGTATTCCTGATTTGCTTTTATATTTGCTACCTGCTATTTGTTTACGTTATCTCTATATCTGTTCACTGAGCTTTTGAAGCTCAGCCGCATTTCTTTTCCTGCGGCAGGTACTTAAGCTAGGAGCTGGGTTTAGCTTTGGGATGAGAGCGATCTATTTCGGAGTTGACCTTAGTTATTTAGCTTTACCATTTGAACTTCTATTTATTTTGATATGCCATTGTTTAGGCATTTGAATATTATGTACCTTGGTGTTTGTCTTACATTTTGATTAAATGTTGAGACTTTTAATTGTTTTTAATTATTGAATGAGCTGTGACTTCTGATATGCCACCATTGTTGTGATATCTTTACCCTTGTCGGGTTGGGGTGTTACAATTTATGGTATCAGAGCCCAGGCATTCATGAAAACCTTAGAGCTTAGGCTATCGACCTGTGAGGATTTGGGTAGACATTAGGTTTCCTTTCGCGCACTCTTTTCCTGTCCTGCTCTGCCATATTTTCTTTTGCTCTATCATTTCCTGTTCGATCTTTCTAATCGTTTGAAAATCTTGTAGATGGTTGTTACTCGTCATGGTGACTATTCGGAAGGGGAGGAGAACATCCCTAACTTGGAGCAGTTGGTGGCTAATGCTATAGCCAATCTACTACCTGGACTAAATACTAACGAGGTGATCATACGGATGATCAATGATTTTCGTAATGGAGCTGGTCCCTCTGGTGGAGCTGGTCCCTCTGGTGGTGCTAGTGGTTCTGGTGGTACTGGTGGTGGGGGCCGACCCACTACCATTAACGGTTGGCTGGAGAGTTTCAATAAGCTCAAACCGTTGTCTTTCAGTACTGCTTCTACTCCTCATGCTGCAGAGGACTGGATTACTCACATGGAGAAGCTGTTTGAGGTACTGGGTTGTGAGGACGAGTTCAAGACTCGTCTGGCTGCGTTTAAGCTTGAGGGTGATGCGCTTAACTGGTGGGAGGCGGACAAGGAAGCTAAAGGAGGTGATGCTTATGTTCTTGGTTGTACTTGGGCTAATTTTCGTGCTACGTTCTATAATCGGTACTTCCCAGTGTCTGAGCAGCAGAGACTTATTCGAGAGTACAACACTATTTCCCAGCTAGAGTCTGAGAATGCAGGAGAATTTCTGGAGCGGTTCCAGAGATTGGTTAGTTTTGTGGGTCCGGTTGCTGGGGATGCTGAGCATCAGGCGAAGCATTTTAAGTGGGCATTGAAGAGTTGGGTTTTAGATCGTCTTCTTAATCAGGAGTTTATTGATCCATCAGCATGTTGCGACGCAGCTCGCAACATCGAGATTTTCCACGAGAAGGTGGGTTACAAGAGAAACCGTGATCGCGACAGGATTCAGCCGCAAGGTCAGAGTCGGGACAACAAGGGGTGTTCTGGTAAGAACTTTGAACAGCGGGGTCAGTCAGATCGTAGTTGAGATTATCAGAGTCAGTCAAGTAGGAGCTATGATCAGCGAAGACCAGATTCGAGGAGTCAGGATTCTGGTTCAAATTCTAAGCAGGGTGATGAGCGCCAGGGGCGCAATAATGGTCAGAAGCAGTGGAAGGATCAACCTTCAAAGGGTTATCAGCAGGAGTCGCGTGGTTCTGGATCGAGTTCTCAGAAGGGTTCATCTGGGAACTTACCTCCACCTCCTATCCGTACTACTTGTGGGAAAAGTCATCCGGGAGAGTGTCGTAGAGCAACTAGTGCATGTTTCCGATGTGGGTCTGCTGAACATCGGGTGAAGGACTGCCCAAAGCAGAATCCTGCATCTGCCGGTAACTATCTTCTTCCTCCGCCTCCTCCACCTCCGAATACTGGGCGCGTATTTTCTACTACACGGGATCAGGCGGCTAAGGCTACAGGTACCATTACCGGCTTTTTGTATATTGGTGATTTTACTGTTTTCGCGTTATTTGACACTGGAGCAACGCAATTTATCATATCTATGAAATTGGCTAAGAAACTGAATATGCCTGCAACACCACTAAATAACCCAATTGCTATATCTACCCCAATGAAAAATCATATCCTTATCCACCATGAATATTTGAACTGTCCGTTACGCTTCGATGATCGAATTCGTCCGGCGAATTTGCTCCCTCTAGACATGATTGACTTTGATGTCATTCTGGGTATGGATTGGTTGGCTTTCCATCGAGCAACCATTGACTGCCACGCCAGAAATGTGATTTTCGGCGATCGGAATAATCCTGAATTCATTTACCATGAATCTCGCCCTCTTAAAACTGTTAAAATCATTTCCGCCTTGAAAGCCCGAACCTTGATGTCTCATGGTTGCCAAGGTTATCTAGCCTCGGTTAAAGATTCGTCTGTAGAGAGTCCGGATATTTCTAGTGTTCCCATTGTTCGGGAGTTTGCTGACGTTTTTCCTGAAGTACTTCCTGGTCTTCCTCCGGCAAGAGAAGTGGAATTTTCTATTGATCTAATTCCCGATGCCGAACCTATTTATAAGGCTCCGTACCGGATGGCACCTGTTGAACTGAAAGAGCTGAAGGAGCAACTGGAAGAGTTGCTGGACTGTGGATTCATTCGACCTAGTGTTTCTCCATGGGGTGCTCCTATGCTATTCGTGAAGAAGAAGGATGGGTCTATGCGTTTGTGTATTGATTATCGTGAGCTTAATCGCATTACCATTCGAAACCGTTATCCGCTTCCTCGCATTGATGACTTGTTTGATCAATTGCAAGGAGCTAAAGTCTTCTCTAAAATCGACTTGCGATCTGGTTATCACCAATTGCGAGTTAAAGAGCAGGATGTTCCTAAGACTGCTTTCCGCACCCGTTATGGACATTATGAGTTCCTGGTTATGCCTTTTGGCTTAACGAATGCTCCTGCTGTGTTTATGGATTTAATGAATCGGGTTTTCCATGAATTTCTTGATAAATTCGTCATCGTTTTCATCGATGATATCCTGGTATATTCTAAATCGTCCGAAGAGCACGAGCAGCACTTGCGTATTGTTTTGGGTATCCTGAGGCAGCAGAAGTTATTCGCGAAATTTTCTAAGTGTGAGTTCTGGTTGAACCAAGTAGCTTTCCTAGGTCACATTGTGTCTGCAGATGGTATCACCATGGATCCATCTAAGGTTGAGGCTATCACCAAGTGGCCGAGACCTACCACTGTGACTGAAGTCAGGAGTTTTCTAGGATTAGCTGGCTACTACAGGCGTTTTGTGGAAGGATTTTCTAAGTTGGCTTTGCCATTGACTCAACTGATGCGGAAGGGTGAAAAGTTTGTATGGACGGATGAACGTGAGCAGAGTTTTGAAGAGTTGAAACGACGATTGGTGTCTGCACCTATTCTAACTTTACCATCGGGTCCTGGAGGTTTCCAAATCTATAGTGATGCTTCTAAGAAGGGTTTAGTCTGTGTGCTTATGCAAAACGGCAAGGTGATTGCCTATGCTTCGCGGCAATTGAAACCCTATGAGGAAAATTATCAAACTCATGATCTAGAGTTAGCAGCTGTTGTTTTTGCGAAGATCTGGAGACATTACTTGTATGGTGAATCATGTGATATCTTCACTGATCACAAGAGTCTCAAATACATCTTTACTCAGAAGGAGCTTAATATGAGACAGAGGCGATGGCTGGAGCTTCTGAAAGATTATGACACAAACATCCAGTATCATCCAGGAAAGGCTAATGTGGTTGCTGATGCACTTAGTCGGAAATCTGGAATGGTAGCTAGTTTGGAGATTGATCCGCGCATTCTCAAGGATTTGGAGCGTTTGGATGTTGAGTTGTGTTTTCGGCGTGATGTTGGTCACTGGGCTAGTTTTAAGATCGAGTCAAACCTGATGTTGCGTATTAAAGAAGCTCAGAAGGATGATGGTGAACTCTGGGCCATTGTGCAGAATATCGAAGAGGGTAAGCAAACCGAGTTTAGAGTTGATGACGATGGAGTTGTCTGGTATGAGGATCATTTATGCGTGCCTAATGATTCCGACTTGCGTGAGGCTGTGTTGACTGAGGCTCACAGTTCTCCCTTCTCTATTCATCCTGGTTCTACCAAGATGTATCGGGATCTTAAGCAACACTTTTGGTGGAACGGCATGAAGTAAGACGTGGCTTCATTTGTTGCTAAGTGCATGAATTGTCAGCAAGTTAAGATTGAGCACCAGCGAGCTAGTGGACTGTTACAACCTTTGGATATTCCTACATGGAAATGGGATGAGATTTCCATGGACTTCGTTTGTGGTCTGCCTGTTACTCGTAAAAGACATGATGCGATTTGGTTGGTCGTTGATCGGCTAACTAAGTCCGCTCATTTCTTGCCTATTCGTATGACCTATAGTGTCAGTAAGTTGGCGGAAGTTTTTCAACAAGAGATTGTTAGATTGCATGGTATGCCTTCATCTATTATTTCCGATCGTGATCCTCGTTTCACTTCGCGTTTTTGGAAGGGACTTCATAAGGCTTGGGGCGCTCGCCTTAAGTTTAGTACGGCATTTCATCCCCAAACTGATGGTCAGTCTGAGAGGACCATTCAGAATTTGGAAGACATGCTAAGAGCGTGTGCATTGGAATGGACGGGTAGTTTGGATGAGTACTTGTGTTTGGTAGAGTTTGCGTATAATAACAGTTGGCATGCGAGTATTCGAATGGCTCCCTTCGAGATGTTGTATGGTAGGAAATGTAGGGCTCCTGTTTGTTGGAATGAAGTAGGTGAACGTTTAATTGAAGGACCTGAGATGATTGAGATCACTAATGAAAAGGTAACCGTTGCTAGGGAGAAATTGAAGGAAGCGCGTACTCGTCAGAAGAGTTATGCTGATAAGCACCGTCGTGATCTAGAATTTAATGTAGGTGATCGAGTATTCCTGAAAGTATCTCCGTTCCGTGGTGTTAAGCGTTTTGGAATCAAGGGCAAGTTGAGTCCGTGATTTATTGGACCGTTTGAAATTCTAGAGCGTATTGGGGAGGTTTCTTATCGTCTGGCTCTACCTCCTCAGCTATCTCATGTTCATAATGTTTTCCATGTATCTCTCCTGAGAGGATATGATGAACTCAAATAAGTACATTTTATTACTATCATTTATCCTATTAATTTGACTTGTTTTACTATATTATGTATGAGGATAGATACTTAATCGTTTACTTTTGTAATTCTCAGGTAAAAACAAGCATTTGGTGAAACTTGGCGATTTTGGACTAATTATGGAACAAAACATGCATAAAGTGAAGAGTCTACTGAAATGGACAAGATCAAGTTAAATCTGCTCCAGATGCGCCGCATCTCACTCATGACATGCGCCGCATCTCTATCAAGATATCACCAGATACGATCCAAGATACAAGAGGACATGCGCCGCATCTAATCATGGAGTTACGCCGCATCTTCTGGCGGTGTACGAATATTCCTGAATATTATAATCTTGGACCCCACGCGAAGTTAAGTCAATGCGCCGTATCTACTTACTAGATGCGCCGCATCTTCCCTCAGACAGAAACTATAAATACCCCAATGCCAGACGAATTTCACAGACAATATATTAGATTCGAAGACCGAAGCAGCAGAACCCTAGGACGAATTCAGTCAAGGAGGCAGCACAAGACACACCAAACGAAGATACAAGAGCTGTAAGAAGGTGCTGCATGTGTTTAATTCATTAAGTAGTTTTGTTTTATTGTGTTAGCAAACTTTAATTCATCAGGATTGGTGGCTTGTGTAATGTGACAACGAAAGATTGCACTCCCTTTAATACTTGTTTTCCCATCAATTAAAGTTTATATGTTGATGTCTTTGGTTACTACTTATTAGTGCATTGATAACCTCTGTGTTTATTAGTGGCTTGCGGGCATTTGACTGCGGAAAATAATGTGGCTCCCACGGTTATTACTAAATTGATCACTTAGGAATAACTTTTAGACATAAGTAATCATTAAGGGTTTACTCGCCGATAAGAATAGGACCAACGAGAAAGGGTTAACTACATACACTTCATATAAAGCTATCAATAAAACAAGTGAAAATCTACTTAATCATAAGGACAACCCTCTTATTGTCTCGAGTATTTATCTGTGTACGTGTGTGCTACTTGCTGATTCGTGCCTATTGGTTTATTTTATTATTTAATTGCAAACAAATCGTGCCAGTCTCTCAGGCTGAAACCCCCTTGCGTTAGGATATTAAAATACTGATTAGAATAACGAGATAATACGTTCCACTCTTAGTGATCGACACTCTACTTACCATTATATTCATACTGACCGGGTACACTGCTCGTTAAGTGTGTGTGTTATTGATAAGTCGGCTAAATATAAATTTAAAACTTGAGTAGGCATTAAAACTGCTAAACCGCAACGACACATCACGCGCATCAAGTTTTTGGCGCCGCTGCCGGGGAGTGAATTCTTATTATCTGTTAATTTGATTAGTATTTTAATTAGGTTTTTCTTTTTATTAGATTAATTGCATCATTGTATTATTTTGCATATTTGTTGTTTTGTGTGTTATTTGTTTGCTTTTATTTTTGTTTTTGTGTTTATTTTGTTTGTGTGTTTTTATTTGTTTTTATTTTTCGTATTTTTTCTGTTCTGCTATCGTTGTACTGTGCTAAATCAAACGATACGGCGCATCTGATCTCTCAGATACGGCGTATTGCGTTTAATTTTTTTTTAATACAACGCGTTTAATTAATTCGATACGACGCATCTTTTCCCCAAGATACGGCGTATCTGTTTTTAATAAGAAAATTTTTTCTAAGCGATAAAGTAATACGACGCATCTGCTTTAGCAGATACGGCGTATCTTTTATTTTAATTAAAAACAGTTTGCGAATTATTAAACAGATACGGCGTATCGATCTCTGTCGATACGACGCATCTTACTGAATCAAAAATCTTGTATTTTTAAACGTAACGAAAATACGGCGCATTAACTTTCGTTAATACGACGCATTTAATTTTAAATAAATATCGATTTTTGATTAATTAATTCGATACGGCGCATTCATAAATTCTAAGCGGCGTATCTATTTTCTGAATAAAGTCTGATTAAATTTTAACGATTATAAGATACGGCGTATCCAACTTTTTGGATACGGCGCATCGTCTGCAGATATCAGTAACTTTAATTTTTCGTATTCCGTTTTCGTTATTAATTATCTGATATATTACTTTCTCGAGCATACCCTACTGATATTTTTGTGTTGATTCCAGGAAGTGCATGACCAGGAGTTCTACGAAGAACTTGATTCAACCTTTCGAAGATCCTGAACGAGCCCTACATTCGCTTAAAAGGCTTTTCAACACAAGAAGCTTTGATCTTTCAAGTTCACTCGAGCTTGATTACTTTTCTGAAGAAAAAGAGGAAGTTGAAACAGAAACAATGGGCGAAAACACTACTATGGAGGAATACATGAACAGTACCCGTGCTGATCACACTTCAGGAATTGCTAGACCTAAGTTTGATGATAAGTCAAAATTTGAATTGAAGGGTCAGTTTCTCAAGGAACTAAGAGAGAATGCTTTCAGTGGGACGGAACATGAGGATGCTAATGAGCATGTTGAAAAGGTCCTGGAGATTGCAGATTTGTTTACTTCAGAAGGAGTGACTGACGATCAAATCATGCTAAGAATCTTTCCACTCTCACTAAAAGGAGCTGCTAACAAGTGGCTAAGGAATGAACCTGCGAGTTCAATCACTACATGGGGAGATTTGAAGAGCAAATTCCTGAAGAGATATTGTCCACCTGCTAAGACTGCTAAAAAGATGGAGGCTATCAATAGTTTCAAGCAAGAGCCTGATGAAACTCTTTATCAAGCTTGGGAACGATTTAAAGATTTATTGGTAAAATGTCCTCAACACTATCTAACCCCTATGCAGGAGATAATATTGTTTTATCAAGGATTGGACGTGCCTACAAGACAGATTTTGGATGCCAAGGGAGCTGTACCTCAAATGAGTGCAACTAATGCTAGGAAAGCAATCCAAGAAGCTGCCGATCATTCTCAAAAATGGCACGATGGGACCTCTACTAGATCTAAGAGCAGCACTAATTTTGACAGGATTGCTGCTATTCAAGCTCAATTGGATAAAATTAGTAGAGAAATGAAGAAGCGTGATGAAAGAGCGTATGCTGCCCAAGTTGGATGTGAAAAGTGCGAAGGACCTCACTACACTAAAGATTGCCCGAATAAGAATGAAAGTGAGACGTTTGAAGAAGCATATTACACCCAATTTGGACAACCATTCCGACCTTCGGGGAGATTTAGGGAAGCTACACCGGGATTATATCAAAGGAACAACTTCAATCCCGCTTATCAAGAAAGGAGGCAGACTTTAGATGATACTTTAAAGCAAATTATGACCGATGCTGCTAAAAGACATGAAGAGAATACTGCTATGATCAAAGAAATTCGAGCTTCAACGGACACTACTACAAGAAATCAAGGAGCTTCGAT
The DNA here is from genome assembly GCA_021014915.2 of Artemisia tridentata subsp. tridentata. Taxonomy (NCBI): domain Eukaryota; kingdom Viridiplantae; phylum Streptophyta; class Magnoliopsida; order Asterales; family Asteraceae; genus Artemisia; species Artemisia tridentata. The sequence goes on from CP139505.1 coordinate 376,404,766, forward strand.
CAAAGCATTGGAACAACAAATTGGTCAAATGAGCAAAGTTCTTCAAGAAAGGGGATATGGAAGTTTACCGAGCTCAACTGAAACCAACCCAAGAGATCATGTCAAGGCCATAAGCACCACTGAAGAAGTCCCTCCTAATATACCTAGAAGATCGATGAATGGTAATGATGGTGCAAGACCCGAATTTTTCTTTAATTCTTCAATCAGCTTAAGGAGACTACTAAAAGAGAAAACAAAGATTGAAGAGGATATCAAGGCAACAATGAAAGAAGAGAGCCCTGCAACCGACTCGAATGCCTTGCCTCATAAAGAAAGAGACCCAGGAAGTTTTACTCTACCTTGTTCTATTAATCATATATCTTTCAATAATGTGTTAGCTGACTTAGGAGCTAGTGTTAGTGTTATGCCTCTTAAGACATTCGCTACCCTAGGACTAGGAAAATTAGCACCAACTAAGTTACTTATTGAATTGGCTGATAAAACGGTAAAACGACCTGAAGGGATTGCTAATAATGTGCTAGTTAAGATTGAGTAGTTTATTTTTCCCGTAGACTTTGTTATACTAGACATGCCCGAGGATGTTAAGATTCCTTTAATCCTCGGAAGACCTTTCTTGTCTACTGCCCATGCTAAGATTGATGTGTTTAAGAGAAAAATCTCATTAAGGGTAGGGAATAATAAACTAGTCTATAAGTGCCAAGATCCGGTTAAAAGCATAATTAGAGGTGTTTATGTGCTAGGATTAAGAGAATGTATGGACCTCGATCTTGAAGCTAGACTTATGGGAGAAACATTAATTCAAAACAACTCAACTAATCCTAATCATGAGAACTTTGAGGAATTCATTGACCTTAATGTACCTACCGAACTTAGACGCAATGTTGTTAATGATTCTGATGATGAGTGGTATAATTGTGTAGTAATTAATAAACGTAGGAGAATAGTTGAGAAAATGAATTTGAATAATGATGTGTTTATTGAACTACCACCCCACCTTGCTTATTTGTGCCTATATGATAATAAGAATTTCCCGTCTATCATTTTGTCATCTCTGCCCGAAAGGGACAGGACTTTGTTTATGCAGATATTAAAGAAGAACGGCGTGGAAATTAAGGACGAGCAAGGAGTGTTCAATATTACTGAATTGGCGATGAAGGAGCGCGATGTTTCCGACTCCTTCAATGATCGATATTGAAGAGCTGAACGTGAGTCTAACTTGAAGACTCTGGAATAAAGACAAGTGCTTACCGGGAGACAACCCGGAGAATTTTTATTATTCTGTTTTCTGTGTCGAGTCAGTCAGGCCCGCATGAAGATACGGCGCATCTCAACCATGAGATGCGACGCATCTCCTGCAATGGTCATATCTTATTTTTATTTTTCTGCATTTTTATTTTCGACTTTAAAACTTTTTATCAGTTTATTTTAATGCGGCGCATCCCTGGTTAAGGATGCGGCGCATCTTTATTCTGATCCGTATTAATTCCAGGCTCGATACGGCGTATCTTCTTCCATAAGATACGGCGCATCGACTGACCTGATGATTTTCAGTTTTAACTTTTAAGTTTTATTTTTCCTAACTACTAATGTATTATGCAAGTTTGAACCTTTCTTATCTTAGGTGTGTTTTAAAGTGTTGGTGGTATTATAGATTCCTGGATTTCCTGTGGATACATCAAGTATGAAGCTTTAACGTTCTAATCCACAAGAAAGATGATTTTTGCTCTTATCAAATGGAGGATCAAACCGAGCAAATCTCAGGGGAGTTTTTCTGTTCTAATTCTTTTATTTTCCAGTTTTTAACCTTTTATACAAACAACGAGGACGTTGTTTAACTTAAGTGGGGGGATTGGAGAATTAGAACACTTAACAATTACTTGTCCTAAACTTTTTCAAAATATGCTTAAAATGTGCTTAATATATCAAACTTAAAATTTTTTAGCATGTTTTTGTTTAAGATCTAAGTTGCATAACTGCACACAAGACGTTATTTTCAAAAATTGTGATTTTCAAAAATTCACAAATCTATGAGTGTGCCGGTGACTTGTAAACTTTAGAACTTGGCTTGTATACTATTCGAGACCACCATAATGAGTATTATTTATATAATTGGAATGACTTGTCTAAATTGGTAAAATTCTAGGATTACACCCAAATAGCCTATTATATGTTATGTGTTATTAACTAACTACACTGGTTAGTTAACCCCCGTATAAACCCTTTTGTTACTCTCATTTTTAGAGTAAGATACCCCTAGAAAAACACTCAGAGCCATTCCTTTCGTTTCTTACACCTATGTTTTTAAATGTTTCGTTACACCCTTACACCTTAGCCTACCCTGTAGATTAGAATCCGTGGTTGGTTAATTGCTATAGGCAAAGTGTGTTTCCTTACATTACCTGTGTTCGCGTGCGTAATTCATTATCTTTGGTTAGGTCGGGAAATTGCACAATGCAATTGGAGTGAAAGTAAATATTGTATATCTTTGAGTTTATTTTTCGTGTGTTTACTACTTTCACTATTACCATTATTTCTGAAGTATGAAAAGTATGGAAAAATTATCCAGAATTATCATTATAGTGATGTGGTGAAATTTTACACATCTATGTATATTTTTGTTTAAAAAAAAAAAAAAAAAAAAAAAAAAAAAAAAAATCGAAAAAATAAGAAAAGAAAAAGAAAGAAAGAAAAGTTGGAAGTTAGTTTTAACCAACTTATGTAAAGTTATGTAAGTGGTCGATATCACCACTATTTGTTGTACTATATCTATGGATTGAATGGGAATTGGCAGTTATGGGAACGCCAATTAAGGTTTATTCTTTGATTAAGATTTTGTTGAGTATAATTCGTGTCTACCTAAAGCGTGTGTTTCAAGTGTTAAAGCGTGAGTTATTCAATGATATGAGTCTTTATCCAACCAAACCTTTGATTTATTGAGATTAGGGATTTGAGCAATCTTAAGTATCGTAGTCGTGGATTCGGCTATGTATTTATGATTTTGTCGCCCTTTTTGATATATTATTATTGGTGAAGTTTGGACCTATCTTTAGCCTATTCGAGTTAAGGATTTGAGCAATTGCAAGTATCGTGTTCGTGGATTCGATCATGTATTTGTGATTTTGTCGCCTTTTCTGGAATTTGAGATCGATAGTGATTAAGAATAATTAACCCTTAAGCCTAAAAACCCTTTTTACCGCTTTAGACTTGTTATTCCTTAGCTTTAGTGGAGGAGATGTGTATACTTGCCAAGCTTATGATAGAATATTCGTCACGACTGGACAGTTAAACGATTAGATTTGCTTTTATCAAATTATTTTATTTTACTTCTAATTCGTTAAGTGTTTGGTTGTGTGATTATGACAAAAATGAATACATGCTCAAATATAGAAATAAATCCTAACATCTTTTAGGATACATTTTCATAAGAGAAATTCTAAGGTTTACTTGGGGACAAGTAAAGTTCAAGTGGGGGGATATTTGATGAACTCAAATAAGTACATTTTATTACTATCATTTATCCTATTAATTTGACTTGTTTTACTATATTATGTATGAGGATAGATACTTAATCGTTTACTTTTGTAATTCTCAGGTAAAAACAAGCATTTGGTGAAACTTGGCGATTTTGGACTTATTATGGAGCAAAACATGCATAAAGTGAAGAGTCTACTGAAATGGACAAGATCAAGTTAAATCTGCTCCAGATGCGCCGCATCTCACTCATGACATGCGCCGCATCTCTATCAAGATATCACCAGATACGATCCAAGATACAAGAGGACATGCGCCGCATCTAATCATGGAGTTACGCCGCATCTTCTGGCGGTGTACGAATATTCCTGAATATTATAATCTTGGACCCCACGCGAAGTTAAGTCAATGCGCCGCATCTACTTACTAGATGCGCCGCATCTTCCCTCAGACAGAAACTATAAATACCCCAATGCCAGACGAATTTCAGAGACAATATATTAGATTCGAAGACCGAAGCAGCAGAACCCTAGGACGAATTCAGTCAAGGAGGCAGCACAAGACACACCAAACGAAGATACAAGAGCTGTAAGAAGGTGCTGCATGTGTTTAATTCATTAAGTAGTTTTGTTTTATTGTGTTAGCAAACTTTAATTCATCAGGATTGGTGGCTTGTGTAATGTGACAACGAAAGATTGCACTCCCTTTAATACTTGTTTTCCCATCAATTAAAGTTTATATGTTGATGTCTTTGGTTACTACTTATTAGTGCATTGATAACCTCTGTGTTTATTAGTGGCTTGCGGGCATTTGACTGCGGAAAATAATGTGGCTCCCACGGTTATTACTAAATTGATCACTTAGGAATAACTTTTAGACATAAGTAATCATTAAGGGTTTACTCGCCGATAAGAATAGGACCAACGAGAAAGGGTTAACTACATACACTTCATATAAAGCTATCAATAAAACAAGTGACAATCTACTTAATCATAAGGACAGCCCTCTTATTGTCTCGAGTATTTATCTGTGTACGTGTGTGCTACTTGCTGATTCGTGCCTATTGGTTTATTTTATTATTTAATTGCAAACAAATCGTGCCAGTCTCTCAGGCTGAAACCCCTTGCGTTAGGATATTAAAATACTGATTAGAATAACGAGATAATACGTTCCACTCTTAGTGATCGACACTCTACTTACCATTATATTCATACTGACCGGGTACACTGCTCGTTAAGTGTGTGTGTTATTGATAAGTCGGCTAAATATAAATTTAAAACTTGAGTAGGCATTAAAACTGCTAAACCGCAACGACACATCACGCGCATCAGGATACAATTATCATCCATTGCATGTAGTATCTTATCCACTCGATCAGATCCGGCCTGATATGTCGTTGTCTGAAGAACCGGAAGCGGTTCTGGACCGTCAGGAACGAGTCATGAGAAATAAAGTCATCCCGTTCGCAAAGATTCTTTGGAAGAACCACCCGGAGCGTGAGGCTACCTGGGAAACCGAGGAATCAATACGAGCTAGTTATCCGCAATTCTCGTTTTAGTCTGGTATGTCTTCGTTTTGTTTTCGCCCTCTTTTTCTTTCTACTTTTTGCAAATTTCGAGGACGAAATTTTTTTGTTAGTGGGGAAGAAGTTGTAATACCTGAAATTCAGATAACCTGTAAAAAGACTAAATTACCCCTAAAAACAATAAAACCTAAATAAATAACTTATAAAAGTCTGAAACAATTCCAAACTTCTGGAAACGAACTATATATCAAGCAATTAAATTTCTGGGACAACATTACATTATTTTGAATGTACAAAAATTACAAAATCACATATACATATATATATGCACCGAAATTAATTTACTAACTTAATATAAATATTTTGTGAAATCATTTTAATTAGATAAGTACCAAAATAAATATAGGAATTATATACAAAATCAAAGTATGATCTTGAGCTAATCTTTGGGCTGAAATTCTGAGTATATCCCCCCCTCCTAATCGGCTAATAATATATACAAAATCAAATCATTATTTTGCAAAACCCCAAATACCGAAAACCTTAGTATCGATTCACTCTAAAATCGACCAAACCATCTTCGCGACTTCTGGACGTGTGCAAGCAATTTTCTGGAGTTGATCAAAGTGTAAGCAAGCTAGGAAAAATAGGAGTCGAGTTGTGGAAGCTTTCGTTCGATCGTGGGGTTTTATTTTGTTCGATCCATTGCAGCCGATAGGTATAAATTTACCACGACTAAATCTTATGTTCTATAATTGATCTAGTATTTTTCTTATGATCTATATGTCGAATATAACTCAGTAAAAATAAGAAACATGAATCATGCAAGTTAATCAAAGCGTACGAAATTATAAGAGTTAAAACACACGTAAATTCCAAATAATGTCATTCGATTTTTCTGAGGTGTAACTATATTTTTTACATGTTCTATACTGATGATATAAGCTTATAAAAATAACCACATGATTTAGAGAACCTTAGAATAATTGATGCGAATTTTTGTTCATAATCGGTTTATAAAGAAAATAAGGAAAAATAGGAAGAAACCCTAGAATGCATTAGGGTTAGGGTTTAGATTAATAAATCTGATGTTATTAATGTAATTAATGATTGTATAATGATGGCATAATGATTAGATTAAACTAGGGTTTTGTTTGGTATTTTAAGTACTATACGATTTGCAATTTAATTTACAAGGGTGTGTTTTGTAAACTTTGAAACTTGTAGGGTATTTTTGTAATGTTATATAAGTCAGTAGGGATGTGGGAAAAATATAACTTGAGGGTCCTAAGTGTAAATATTGTAAGAAAATGAATTAATAATAATTAAAGGGTACGATTTGTAATTAATTAAAACTGAGGGACTAAAAGTGTAAATTCTATTAACTTGAGGTTGTTCTGAGTAAATAATGTTATTAAGGGTGTTTTGTGTAAATTTGAGTATTTATGGAATTAATATGTAATTATTATGAAATTAGGATATAATTTATAAGTTTTGTAAAGTTAAGGGACAAATTGTGTAATTACTAAATTTTGAGAGGTCTTATTGTACTTCATATAATTCTGAGGCGAGGTTCTGTAAATTTGTAAAAATAAAGTACTTGTTTGGTAAATATAAGTATCATAGGGATTAAAACATGAATTAGGTAAATGTAAGGTTTATTTTGTAAATATTGTAACTAGAGGGGTATAAACTGTAAATTATGAAACTAAAAGGATTAAGATGTCATTTTGAATAAAATATGTTTTCAAAACAGTAACTTAAGGTATTTTCATTTTAAACCTTTGAATCTAATGAATTTGCAATTAAAACCCTAAACTTTGTAAACTTGTCATAATTAACCCTAGACTTTTGTAACCGGATAAAATATACCTTTAATCCATAATAATCCGTAAAGAAGAACTTAACTTAATCTGAAATAGTAATATCTTACTAAATCTGGAAAGTTACTAAAAATAGAAAGTTACTAAAAATGGAAAGGTAAACTAAAAGTAATAAGCTGAATTGGAATCCTTTGTAACTCTGTCTTCTACTTCCTTAGGTGTGAAGAAGGAGAAGTCCTGATCTTGTCTTCGTGTTTGTCTTGTCTTTTGCTTTGCTAATAAGGTACAGATATTCTGTCCTTTTTCAGTAAGGGCTTTTCATTCCCTTTTTCTTTCAGATTTCATTTCATTATTAGGATTTCCCTATACCACTGCTATGTTCCCTTTTGTTTGTGAACTTTCGATGTGATCTTGTTTGAATCTTTTGCCATGTACCCTTAAGATATAACTTTTGGTTATGCTAGTATATTTGACCTTTGACCTACAGTTTGATATTACAAGCCATTCACTAGGCATGAGGGTTTCATGTCCATGTCATTGACGCACCTCTGACATGACTCTAGTGTAGGAGAGTGATGACCTGTTCCGTCCCTTGTTTATTAATTGCTATGGCCATTATAATTATGATTATTGATTTGTCTGTGGGGCGTATGGGTGCACTCTAGATTTGACCTGTTATCTGTATAGGTTATGATTCTTATATCTGGTGACTGATTGTGTGTGCGATACACGTCTTTCACATTATCTGGGAGCTGATCACTCTACACAGGTTTGTTTATTTATTTGTAATATATGTGTCGGGGCTTGTGATAGATTTCTGTGTTCTTGTTTTCTTAAATCCTATTCACTTTTGTTTCTTTTCTTTTATTCATGATCCTTTTCTCATTCCTTTCATTTGACTTCGTATCGGTATGATTTTGCATTCTTGAATTGCTTTTATATTTGCTACCTGCTATTTGTTTACGTTATCTCTATATCTGTTCACTGAGCTTTTGAAGCTCAGCCGCATTTCTTTTTCCTGCGGCAGGTACTAAGCTAGGAGCTGGGTTTTTAGCTTTGGGATGAGAGCGATCTATTTCGGAGTTGACCTTAGTTATTTAGCTTTACCAATTGAACTTCTATTTATTTTGATATGCCATTGTTTAGGCATTTGAATATTATGTGCCTTGGTGTTTGTCTTACATTTTGATTAAATGTTGAGACTTTTAATTGTTTTTAATTATTGAATGAGCTGTGACTTCTGATATGCCACCATTGTTGTGATATCTTTACCCTGGTCGGGTTGGGGTGTTACAGAATATGTCAAGACAAAGAGGCATAAGCATTCCTGGAGTTGAACAACAACCTCATGTTTCTTCTCAACCTACCCATAAGTTAGATCCAAAAGACAAAGGTAAAGGGATCATGGTAGAAACTAATAAGAAGAAGAAGCTTACTTTGAAAGATCTAAGAGCTATTGAGGATGCTGAAAATGAGGAAGCTGCAAGAAAATTACAAGCTGAATTAGATGCTGAAGAGTCTAGGAAGATTGTTATCCAACCTAGAAGACCACAAAGTAAAGCTCAAGAAAGAAATTCTATGATGGCTTATCTCAAAGGTAGAGGATATAAAGGTTTGGTAAGATTGACACATTCAGAGATGAAAGATTTGTATGATGCTGTTAGGGAAGCTGTAGAAAAAGATCTGGCAAGCATTATTTCTTTTAATTCATACAAGGAAAAGAAGCTTGAAGATATTAGAAAGGAAAGAGTTGTTACAAGGAGCTCAAAGAGAAAAAGAATAACAACTGATGAACAGCCATCAAAGAAGCTCAAGGATTCTATTGAACTAAGAGTATACACAGTTGATGAGCTAAGAAATTACTTGAGAGTTGTTGACTTTGAGCATCCAAAATCAAAGGAAGTTGTAGATAAGAAGTCCAAGATTTCTACATTCTCTGTTGTAGAATCAAAAGAAGGAGACTACTTGATATTCCATAGACAAGATGGAAGCTTTAGAGTTTTCAATTTACTATAGGACATACTGCACTTAATTGACAGAGAAGATCTACTTCAGCTATATCTACAAGTTTAAACTTATTTTGAACACATTCTACCACAAGGAGTGGGTTTGGTTCTGCTAGGAGATCTGACAACCATCTTGGAAACAGAAGAGACAAGTGATAGTGCTCTCTAGGAAAATCAAGAGAATTGGGAAATTAACAGATGGAGGTTCTTTGAATCAGTGGGAATACATTTTTGGAACTAAAAGATGGAACCATGATTCACATGCTAGCTGAACAAAGATATCCACTTACCAGAGATCTGATGATCAGGATGCTAGATCATGGTATGGAAGTGGAACAAGAAAGTGAAACAGCTTTGATGGTGATTGGATTGTTCACCAAATGGACAATTCTAGCAGATGATGATGCATAACAACTGGTATGGTATTTATAATATAAATCTTTTTGAAACATAAGTACTTTATTCAAAGTACTGCTAGTCAAACAGTACTTTCTCAAAAGTACTGCTTGCAGCATAAAACCAGTAAAGTCTTTTGATAAAATCAGTAATTTTTGAAAGTGCAAAAATGTTTTGAAGCACAAAAATTAAACAGCAACAAATGGTATTCAACTTACCATGTTTAAGTAAACAAGAAAGAGTTTGACTCATCATGAGGGAACGGCTCTGATGTGATTATCAAATCTGTTTTTAGTTCACAATTTACTAAAAATTGTATGGTCTTCAACTCACCATATCTATGATAGTGAAGAGTTGGCTAGCCCACAAGATAATGGCTTGTGGTAAAGGCTGTGGAAAACCATTGTATGGTAATTAGTTCACCATGGTAATGATTGTACTAAAAGAACTAGCTAGTCCAAAAGCAAACGGCTATTGGTAAAGACTACTCAAATCCGTTGATAGCTGATGATTTGCTAAAAATCATATGGTTATCAATGTACCATGGTTCTTGAACCTAAACATTGGCTACTCCAGAGTTAATGGCTTTGGTAAAGAGACATCAAAATCCATTAAGTTTTCAATGATTCACCTCTCACAGGAGTTAACACACCTGGAAGTGATGAGAATAGTATGAAACTTTTAAGATCTGATGTACCTTTTGCCAATATGATGCTGAGTTGCTGAAAAGATGAGTTGCTGAAAAGAATTGTTGCTGATAAAGATTGCAGATACTAATTACTTTGATGATAACAAAACAACAACGAGACAGACTTCAAAGATACAACCTTTCCTTGAAGATAAAGATGATTGATATTCAAAGATTATAAAGGAACTTGAAATCAAGCAAGTGGAATTCAAGTTAGGGGAGGATTGTTGGGCTATAAAGTTAAAGTACTGCTGGAATATCAAAGTACTGCTCGAAGTCAAAGTACTGCTGGAAGATAAAAGTCAAAGTACTGCTGCTTGTTGATAAAAGTCAAAGTACTGCAAGGTTGAAGGACTGTTATGCAAATAATGATTAAGGAATATTGTATTATTCTAGAACGTTCTTAGTTGTTATTAGATTAGAGTTAGAATTACTTGTCGTTCAAGTATTGTAAACCGACTAGGGTTTTCCTTGTGCCTATAAAAGGACCCCTAGGTTGGCATTAGACGTACGATATTAAGATGAATGCTTAACGAATATTAGAAGCATTATTTAGAGTATTAGAGAAGTACGTACGATATTAGTGATTAGAGTTTGTTTAGTGAATCTGTGTAAAGCAAGCAGGTTCAAGGTTTTAATAATAATCAAAGTTGTTTATTAAATCTTCTTAGCTTTGTTGAAGTAGATTCCGCATACTTAACAAAGTATATCAGCATTTCAATATTAGTAGTTTTGGATTTATCCAAGGTTGCTAAACCCTTAAACAAGCTACAAGTTAGTTTGGTCAGAGTATATCGATCCAACATTTGTTAAATCTGCACAAACAGGAAAAAGGACATTTTATGAGAAAAAGGTTGTTAACAATCAGCAGTGGGTACCAAAAGCTCAAAATGTTAAGCCAGCAGTTTCCACTGCCAGGCCAAAAGTTACCACTTCTAAGTCTGTGAACAAAAACAGGGTAAATGTGGGGAATGCTGTGAAGGCCTCAGCACGTTGGGAATGGAAACCTAAAGGATTCAACTCCTCAACCAATCCAAATGGTGTATCAATGACCTTTGACAGATATAATTATATTGATACACGAGGCAGATCCAAGTCAATCATGGGTTGGGTCTCCAAAAGAAACTAATTCCTTTATTTTATGTGCAGGAACATCCAAAAGCTAAAAAGGAAGATCAAGGTATTTCTGACAGTGGATGTTCAAGGCACATGACTGGCAACAAGTCCTACTTATCAAATTTCACAGCTTTTAATGGACAAGCTGTCAGCTTTGGAGGAGGAATTGGTGGGTTTCAGGAAAAGGCACCATTAAAACTGGAAACTTGGACTTTGATAATGTGTACTATGTGCCTGAGCTTAAGTACAATCTTTTTAGTGTGTCACAAATCTGTGACAAGAAAAACAAAGTTCTTTTTACAAAAGATGTATGTTTTATTCTGGATAAGGATTTTAAGATGCCTGATGAAAGTCAGATACTTTTTAAATTCCTAGAAAGGACAATCTATACAGCATTGATATGAAGAACATTGTTGCTAAAAAGATCTTACTTGCTTGGTTGCAAAGGCCACACTAGATGAGTCTATGTTATGGCACAGGAGACTTGGTCATATTAACTTCAAGACCATCAACAAGATTGTGAAAGATGGTTTGGTAAGAGGTTTACCACAGAAAAGATTTGAGAATGACCAAACCTGTATAGCTTGTCTTAAAGGAAAGCAACACAGAGCTTCTTGTATGGCCAAAGGTGTTAACTCTATTGCTCACCTCTTTATATGTTGCATATGGATCTGTTTGGTCCTGTTTCTAAAAGCAGCATAAATTTAAAGAGACATTGTCTTGTTGTGACTGATAATTTTAGCAGGTTTACATGGGTTTTCTTTCTTAAGACTAAAGATGAAACAACTGGCATTCTTAAGAATTTCATAACAGAAGTAGAAAACCAAGCTGATAAGAAAGTAAAAATCATTAGGAGTGACAATGGGACAGAGTTTAAGAATAGAGTGATGGATGATTTTTGCAGGAAAAATGGTATTAAGAGAGAATATAGTGTGCCTAGAACTCCTCAACAAAATGGAGTTGCTGAAAGAAGAAATAGGACACTTATAGAGGCTGCTAGAACAATGTTGGTAGATTCCAAATTGCCCGTTACTTTTTGGGCTGAAGCAGTTAACACTGCTTGTTATGTGCAGAACAGGGTTTTAGTAGTGCATTCAAAGAATAAGACACCTTATGAGTTATTTAGAGGTAGAACCCCTACCCTAGACTTTATGAAACCATTTGGAGTCATGTCACTATTCTTAATACCATTGATCATTTGGGCAAGTTTGATAGAAAGTCAGATGATGGTTACTCATTAGTTAGTAAAGCCTATAGGGTATACAACTTAAGAACCAAGAAAGTTGAAGAGAATCTGCATGTTAAGTTTTTAGAAAATAAGGAGATTGTTGCAGGTTCTGGTCCTGATTAGCTATTTGATCTTGAGTCTCTAACCCATTCTATGAGTTATGTGCCTATTTCTGCAGGTACAGATACTAATACTTTTGAAGGTTCAGAAGAATATATTGATGAAGATGAACCAGGAATGGATTGTGAGGAAGATCATATTGTGATGCCTATTTGGGATCATGCTAATGATGACTTTCTGCCCAATAATGGAGATCCACAACCTTCAAATGCTAATGAAAAGGAAGGTGATGCAGATGTTAATGTGGATGCTCAAAATCAAGAAAATCCTTAGAGCAGTGGTAATTTTGATTCCACTGCTAGGCCAGAAGTTTCCACTGCTGAGCCAGAAATTTCCACTGTTGAACCTAATGTGGAAACTAATACTCAGGAAGCACAAGCCACTGATGATGTTGATTTGTCTAACATGCCCACTGCATATGAAGTTCCTCAAACTCCCCATTCTACAATTCACAAAAGCCATCCACTGGAGAATGTGATAGGACCTATTCAATCAGGAGTGAAAACAAGAAGGCAGGCAATGCAGGATGATATTCATGGCTTTGTTAGTGAAATTTATAGCTCCAAGGATCATGAAGAAAAGAATGAATATCTGTTCTTTTGTTTCCTATCACAAATGGAAACTAAGAATGTGTACAAGGCACTTGAAGATGAAAGTTGGGTAGAAGCAATGCAAGAAGAGTTGCTTTAGTTTAAAATTCAAAAGGTTTGGGTGTTTTGTGACTTACCTGCAGGCATGAAGGTAATAGGTACCAAGTGGGTGTTCAAGAAGAGGATATACTCAAGGATATACTCAAGATATACTCAAGAAGAGGGTATAGATTATGAAGAAGTATTTGCCCCAGTTGCAAGAATTGAAGCAATTAGGCTGTTCTTGGCCTATGCATCCTTTATGGGCTTCACAGTCTATCAAATGGATGTAAAAAGTGCTTTTCTATATGGGCAAATTGATGAGGAGGTGTATGTTTCACAACCTCCAGGTTTTGAAGATCCTGAACATCCTGACAAAGTATATAGGGTGGTCAAGGCTCTTTATGGTTTGCATCAGGCACCAAGGAAGTGGTATGAAACCCTAGCCAATTATCTTCTTACAAATAGGTTTCATAAAGGAAAGATTGATCAGACTTTGTTCTTCAAGAAAGACAAGAATGATATCTTACTGGTTCAAGTGTATGTTGATGATATTATTTTTGGGTCTACAAAGTTAAAGATGTGCAAAGAATTTGAGAAGCTGATGCAAGATGAGTTCTATGGGTGAGCTCACATTCTTTTTGGGACTTCAAGTACAACAAAGGCCAGATGGTATTTTTATTAATCAAGACAAATATGTGGCTGAGATACTTAGGAAGTTCAAGTTTACTGATGCAAAACCATCTAGCACACCTGCAGATAAGACTACTCATTTGCTTCTAAAAGATCAAAGTGGAGAAGCAGTTGATGTGCATACGTATAGATCCATGATTGGTTCCTTGATGTATCTCACTTCATCAAGACCAGACATCATGTTTGCAGTTTGTGCTTGTGCAAGATTTCAGGTTACTCCCAAAATATCACACCTGACTGCTGTGAAGAAGATTTTCAAGTACCTCAAAGCATATCCTAATCTGGGTCTATGGTATCCTAAAGAATCTCCACTGGAGTTGGTTACATACTCAGATAGTGATTATGCTGGTGCTAGTTTGGATAGAAAATCTACTACAGGTGGATGTCAATTTCTGGGATGCAGATTGGTGTCATGGCAACGCAAGAAACAGACAATGGTGGCAACTTCATCAACTGAAGCAGAGTATGTGGCTGCTGCAAGTTGCTGTGTTCAAGTTCTATGGATTCAAAACCAATTATTGGACTATCGGTACAATTTTATGAACACCATTATTTATATTGACAATAACAGTACCATTTGCATAATCAAAAATCCTATCAATCACACAAAAACTAAACATATTGAAATAAGACATCATTTTATAAGAGATTATCATGAGAAAAGACTAATTCAAGTTGTCAAAATACATACTGATGACAACTATGCTGATTTATTAACAAAAGGTCTTGATGTGGGCAGATTTCAATTCTTGGTAACAAGAATTGGAATGCTTAACCCCTAACCTTTTGATGTCTAAAACAGTTTTTGGTGTTGAGGGGAGGATTTATGTACTGTTTATTGTTGTATATGTTTGTATATTCTTGTATATTTGTTTTCCAATTAACCCTTTTGCAGCAAAGTTTATCAATGCAATGTCAAGATAATGCACAGTGGTAAAAGTGTAAAGCCCAGTGGAAACATGAATTTATTCATATTGAAACAGGTTTATTACATAAGATGGGTGCATTACATCAAACATCAAAAGAAAACTACTCAATCAACTAGCTCATCTACTCCATAGGCTTCTTTACTTTCCCTTTGCTGTCATGCTTGGTCTTGTGGACTCTTTGTGGGGTCTGCATTGCCAACCAATTTGGGCTTGGGAGACAAAGCACTTGTTTTGCAGGTTTGGGTTTTGGAGCAGCTTTCTCAGGCATAGGAATCTTCTTTAGTCCAGCAATGGCTGACTCTAGAGCTTGAGATAGAGCCTTTGGCAATTCCTCTGCCAGAGTATAAGTCTCATCATAGGTCTCATCATCATCATCCTCATCAGAGGAACTTGAGACAACAACATGAGATGATTGGGCTTGAACATCCTCATAGAAAAGTAATTCTTTGGATGATTTGGATTGTTTGGATGATGAAGCCATGGGTGGGAAGTAGTTTGCCCATCCTGATTGATCAGACTCTGAATCAGAAGTAAGATCAATGAAGTCTGGTTTCTTTGACATTGTGAGTGATTGTTAAGGGTTTGGGTTGATTTAATCGGATAGTGTGTTTGCCTTAAGTTTCTAACCCTATTTATAGCCAAAATTTGATTCTAGTCTTATCTTCAAATTTATCTCATTGGTTAATGGGTAAAATTGTTATTGGGCTATCATTTTAAATTTTGGATATTCTTTACTGTATGGGATAAAATTTACTGTGTTGGGTGGGCCAGGCCAAGATTCTTCCAATTTATTACTATAAATATATTCTTCTTGGTGTTTGAACTAACTCATGCAGGCAAAAGGCAAACAGGTGGATAAATGGTGTGTATCTGAGACACACAACAAATGGTTATTGATTCACCATGTCTAACCCACATAAGAATCAACTAGTCCAGAGCAAACGGCTACTGGTAAAGACTATTCAAATCCGTTTATGGTTGATAGTTTACCAAAAACTATATGGTTATCAACTCACCATATTCATATGATGAAGAGTTGGCTAGTCCATAGCAAACGGCTCATGGTAAAGACATATCAAATCCGTTTATAGCTGGTAGTTTGCTAAAAACTATGATGAGAGCAGTGAAATTCATGTCTTTAAATTTTACTACTGCTCTTTGTAATTTTTGTAAAATCTTACCACTGCTAGTTCACAGTTACCACTGCCAGTGAAAAATTTTCCACTGCTGAACTAGCTGTTACAACTGTTGTGTCAGTAAAAATATTTTTTAACTAGCCGTTGGGTAAAACTAATTTTGGCGTGTTTCTAGGGGTAAATATAAAAGGGAAATTATCTTTTTATTATTATTTTATATTCTTACTAAAGATAAACTCTTTCCAAAAGATAATTCTCCCAAATACGTATAAACTCCAAACCCTAGCTACATAACTTTCATTCCCAATTGGCTTGTTACTTATTCAATTAAACCCTAACCGATCATCTTTTAATCATTCAAACTCATGGGTTATTTAGACTTTGTTAATGAACACAACCAGGTGGCTTATTTGCAAAAGACTGATGAAAAGAGTGGGCCACTGTTTCACCAAATTGTGGATTTCCTCAATGCTACTCACATAAGGTATGCTCTAACTGTGAATCCCACAATTTATGTCTCTCACCTCAAAAAGTTTTGGCAAGATGCTACTGTCATAACTATTGAACATGGAGACACACATACATCTGTGCAAGCTCTTAGAGCCACAGTGGATGGGGTACAAGTTGATGTTACTGAGTCATCTTTGAGAAGAGTTCTTCAATTAGATGATGAAGGTGGTATCATCACTTTACCAAATCCTTAGATTTTACACCATATCCATGACATGGGGTATGATACATCTGACAGAAAACTCACTTTTAAGAAAGGATGTTTCAGCCCCCAATGGAGATTTTTAATCCATACACTGTTGCATTGCTTAAGCCCAAAGAAAACTTCTTATGAACAATTTAGTTCTACTATGGCTTATCCTCTAGTTTGTTTAGCCACTGATAGAACTTTTAACTTTTCAAAGTTTTTGTTTGATAATATGGTGGGCAATGTACACAGTTCTTATAAATTTTTGATGTACCCAAGGTTTATACAATCAGTGCTAAATGAGTTTCCACTGCAACCTCATAAAAGAATTTACAAAACTCCCTGCCTTAAACAAAATTTTTTTCAAAATATGAATAAGGCAACTGAGGGTTATGATGGGGTTGTTAGAGCACTTTTTCCACAAATGCTTGCAAAAATTGGTATAATTCAGGGTGAAGGTGAAGCTATCCCAGCTGATCCCCATCACACACCCACCATTACTATTCCATCTGTTACTCACATACCCCCAGTTACACACACATATGAGAGGAGGTCTAAATAGCCAACTCCTCCCATTGCAACACTGCAAGTATCTGCACCTTTTGGTGAAGGTACAGTGGTGGTGGTTTTGGTGACATTCCCAGTCCAACTAGGGATGAAACTGAACCAATGCCCCATGATTCACCTCTCCTAGCAGGTAACACAGCTAGAAGTGATGAGGGCAGTGGGCAACTTCATGAATTAATGGAACTATGTACAAAGTTAACCAAGCAGGTTGCAAGTTTGGAGAAAGATCTAGCTGAGACAAAGAAGCAACATACAAATGATGTTAAAGGGCTTAAAGATGAGATTACAGATTTGAAGAATGAAATACTGCTGCTGAAAAGAAAAAGGTCTTCAAAATTGGTGATTTCTTCTCCATCCTCACTCATGATGGTTCTGAGGGTTTCAGTGAACATTTGGGACATTCTTCCAAACAGGGGAGGAAAACAGATGCTGGAACTCAGGGGAGGATTTTGGACTTTAAAGAAGATCCAAATTTTGGTGTTGAAGATTTGGATGTAGAGGAGACTCAGAGTACTCAAAGGGTTTCTTCTCAGCATAATGAAGAGCAGATAGCAAAGAATATTGTTTATTTGGAAGCTGAACCTAAAGAAATACTAGACTCTGCTTCTAGTACAGAGCAATATTTTGCCACTGCTGAGGTTAATTTCCCACTGCTGACACTGCTGAAGAAGAAAGTTCAAGAACAAGAATAGATAAGGGCAAAGCACCAATCATTGAAGAATCTGAGCAACCAAGGAAGAAGATTAGTGCTGCAGAACAAGCTCAAATTGATTGGGATGCAGAACAAGCAAGGATAATTCATGAAAAAGATGTTCTTGAATTTTTGGAGAAAAGAAGAATAGAAAAAGGTGTAACAGAACCTACTGCTGATCTTGAATATGAGCCTTCACCAGAGGAAATTGAATATTTGATTAAGAATGATCCAGAAGTGAACAAGAAAGCTTTGGAGTTAGTTGCAGATGCCACACTTAATGAAGAACAAAGATCTGCACAGCTCAATGATTTTATAACAATGAAGAATGATCAAGCTTTGGATCAGTTAACAAGCTCAATCAAGAAGAATCAGAAGAAGCCAAGGAAGCCCACAGAAGCACAAATTATAGCTCAAATGAAAAAGTATCTATGCAATCAAGCAAGCTGGAAGATGTATCAGTTCAAAGGGATGTCATATGCTGAAATCAAGTTCCATTACTACACTGCATACAGGAGAAACACATTGTTTGCTCCAATGGGTTCAGAAAAGGAAGCTGAATGGATCAAGAGGTATGATGAGCATATGGAGTCCAGCAGAGCAAAGAGACAAAAGACAGGTGAACAAAGTAATAAACTTTCAGAAGAGCAGCTTGATGCTATGGTGATCATTGAAGCAGAAGATTTCTTTCCAGACCCACTTCAAGTCAGGCATCCTATTATAAGTTGGGAAATTCACAAAGAGGATGACTTTACTCCATCATGGAAAATTACAAGACTGAGTGGTGAGACTTTCTCTTATATACAGTTTGAAGATTTAATTAGATCATGTGATAGAGAAGATCTAGAAACTTTGAGGAGGATGGTCAATGAAAGACAGGCTGCTGGATTGCTTCAAGACGACAAAGAGAAGGATTTATGGGTTCAATTCCAAAGACTTTATGAACCTAATGCTAGTGACAGATACTGGAGATTTGAAGCCAACAACATGAACACTTTGTGGACATTCTATGATTCATGCAATATTCATCACATTTCTACCCAGGAAGGTGTTGATGTGTTTATGTTAGCTGAGAAGGAGTATCCACTCAGGGCTGGTGTGCTTACTGTGCTACTATCTATCAAGCTCAAGTGTGAAGATAGAAGTGAAGTGGTAGACGATCTTCTTCAAAGAATCTTTGATCAATGTAGAAGAGAAACTGCTAACTTAAGGAGAAGATAGATGTTTGGAAGAATTCCCCCAGTTGTTACAAGAGTTAATCATTTGAAGAAACTTATTGATTTACACAGAAATCATAAGTTTAGGGGAGGATTGTTGGGAATAAAGTAGTTACCACTGATAGCATTGAAGATCACCACTGCTGCAGAATACACTAACATTGGAAACTCAATTACCACTGCTAGTACATATCGTTACCAATGCTTATGTGATAACAGCTTTATTGTAAACGTGTAGATAAGTATAGTAAAGATTTTGTGTATATTCTATTTTATTATACTTATACTTATCTTGTAAAGGACTCCTTGTCCTATAAAAGGAGATCTGTTGATCCCAGTTGAGCTTCACGATCTTAATAATTACTTTAGATAAATCTAAGGTAATCGGTATAGAAACTGATCTTAGGTTGTATATCAAATATTATGCGGAAACTAATATTTGATCTTAAGAAGAAAACACAAACGAATTATCAAACAACACTTCAATATATTAATACGATTGCTCTGAATAGCAATAGGGTTACAAGAAACCTTGAAGTGAAAACAATAATACGTATGCAAGATGATCAATCAATCGATATCTAACTCTAACCCTAGAACCTCCTTTTATAGCGTAAGGAGTCCTAGTCGGTTTACAAGACTTCCTATACAAGTAAAATATTCATACGTATCTTTTCTATACTTATCTTAACATACTTTACATAAATAACAAGCAATAAAGTAATCCTTCTAGCAGCAGAGTCCTCGTGAGCTAGCAGCAGAGTTACAATATGCCTATTATACCAAAACAGCAGAGTTACCAAAACAGCAGAGTTCTTGTGCTAATCAGCAGAGTTACATAACTATTCGGCCAAACACCTTACTGTTTTGATGTCTTTGACTCAAGAATCTTCTCATATTTTGTTATCAATTTATAAGCTTGAGTATCTGAAAAGTAACTATTCTGCAATGTCAACATACCAGGCTTTAACATCTGAGTAATCACTGCTGTATTGTTATTCAAAGGGTAATCCTTCTCCACAAGCATGTAGACCTTGACACCCTTACAAACTAATTCATGTACTCCACAAGATTGATACAAATACCACCTATCAACTCTGGAGTTCAACAAATCTCTCCATTCAATATCTCTCTCATCAGGTTCAAACATGTTCTTTAAAAAGTAATAGTGAATTCTTTCATACATCACTTCTGGTCTAGTATCACCATACTTTTCTTTATATAATCTCCATGTCTGCATCACATCATCTCTATCCATAAAATGTAGCATCTGAGAAAATCTAACAAATCCATAATACATATTATTAGACCTCTTAAACTCCCAGTAAGCTTCACTTCCATCCCTGACTGTATGTGCATAAGAGATGATTGAATATGTTGTATCTAAAGGAACTGCATTGACTATCTCTGGTTCCTCTTGTGTTACATGAACTGTGATATCCATTGTTCTTTTCATATCCTCAGCAGTTACTTCCTCAAAATGATGCTCATTACTTTCTTCTTTTTCAGAATCACTCTTTACCAATGACTCAGTCTTCCTCTTCTTTCTAGCCATCTGCTTTATTCTCTTACCTGTCCTCTTATAACCAATAACCTTCTTAACTTCTTCTCTCTCAAACTCCATGGTTTCCTTGTCATCTTGTTTCTTTGAAACACTTCCACTTCCAGATGCTTTCACCTTTTCAGATCCCATAACCTCTGGCTTTCTTTTTGTTTCAGAAACTTTTCTTGGATTAAGCTTAGCATAAGTTTCATAAAACTCTTTTTCAATTAAGTGATCTGACTTACCCTTAAAATCCTTCATCTGATAGTTTCTAGCATTCTTCAAATAGTACTTCATGTCTTTAACCAATGCTTTCCTTGAAACTGACTTTGATTTATAACCATGCTTCTGTGCCTCTTTAATCCTTAAAATCAGCTCTTCCCACTTAGTCAATCCATTCTTTCTAAGTATGAACTCAACAAGTTCTTTTGTCTTTTCAGCTCCATCCAACTGCTCATCATTAGATATCAGCCTAGCTTCACCTCTTACAATCATATCAGAATCAATGAAATATTGCAATTGCTCATCTAATTCTTCTTGACTAATCTCTTTAAATGAAGAGCTTTCCATAAGTTCAGACTGATTTCCTTCTTCTTCAGCTGCAACTCTTCTAGCATACTCTTCATCCTGAGCAATTTGAGCTTGTTCATCAGCCAACTTTTTCTTTCTTACAAGTTCTTCAGCAGAGTCAGCAACAGGTTGTGTTTGTGATGGTGTAGGTGTTTTAGTTTCTTTGTGCATGTTCAGCAGCACTTGAGCTAAGGTCATCTGATCATCATCTGAATCAGCAGAGTCTTTTACTCCAGCACTCTTCTCAATATCATCAGCAGAAACTTTTAACACATCAGCAGAGTGTCCTGCATCAGCAGAGTCAACCTTTCCACTCTCATTACCAACATTTTCAACAAATTCCTTTTCAACCTCCCCTGAACCTGTCACATCCTCTTGATCCTGTTCATTCACCACAGCCTCTTGTTCATTCCTCCCCTGTTTGGAAGCATCCTCTTCCAAACTTGGTTTGGACCTCTTCTTTAGCCTCCCCTCAAGGTGTGTAACCCTTAACTTAAGCCTCCTAATTTCAGCACCTTGAGTAGATCTGACTATCTTTAACTCCTTTCTTAGATCAAGCACCTCCTTTGACAATTTGGTACAATTTTCCGTCAATTCTTTCAATTGTTTCATGATATCCTCACAACTTCGGTCTGTGTAACCTGACCCGAGAGGTTGATCATTGGAATTGTCATTTTGTACAGGTGTTGTAGCCGTCAAATCATCAGTGTCAAGTTCAATTCTAGCATCAACACTTCGACCTGTGTTACCTGGTCCGAGAGGTGTATCATTTGCAATGTCAATATGTACATAAGTGTCCATCAATTCAATATGTTCATCTCTGTCCTCATCACTTCGAGATGTGTTAACTTCTCCGAGAGGTGAATCTTTGGACATAAACTCAGTCTCATCCCTAGGATGAACATCTGAGCCCCCCATAAAAGCCATTTGGCTGGGGTTACCACCAGTTGTGTCAGGTTCCTGAGAACCTTCTACAAATGATGTTGCCATGGTTGAGGTCTTAAGTATGTTAGCACTGTCCTGTTCAACTACTAAGTTGGAAACAGTAGTGCCAGCCTCTTCCATCATGGTACCTCCACTACCTGTACCAGCCTCATCTGCTACCATACTAACATTGGCCTGAGGGTGCACAATGTTCTCATTTTGTGAAGTCCTAGGTGATGGGGTAGGTTGTGGTTCAGTGGAAGATGATTCATTTAAACTTGTTGATGAGGATGTGTGATGGGAAGCTGTGGGTGTTCCAGCTTCTTCATCCTCATTTACAACAGCCACTACATTCAAGATATGCTCAGTTAAGGGAGTAATAACACCAGAAAATCCTTTCCCATTCTTCTTTAAAAATGCAAACATCTTGATGGCCATTCTACTACAGGGCTCAATTTGTGAATGCCTCAAAGGTTCCCTTAGCTGTTTGTTTATTATAAGTTGTAGAAACCTAGGGTATAAGAAAAAATTCTTTTTAACAAATTTCTTCATCCCCTCAAATATCATAACAGAAAAATCATAGGGCTGCCCTGTAGCTAAACATACCAAAGCCATTGCCTGAGATGCATTAAACTCACTCCACCCACCTATTTTAGGAAACAGGCAGTGTTGTAGAGTATGTAGTAAAAACTTCCAATGGGGACACATACGACCTTTCAAAAATGTGCCACTATTCTCAGGTCTCTCATAACCAAAAGTCTCAAGCTCAGCCATTACAACTTCTGGGGTTATAGTAGGGGGTGTTGGGGTGCCTGACAATCTCAAACTTCTCTTAATTGTGGTTTCACTAACTACAATGTCCTCCCCATCGACACTACCTATCAAACGTTCTTCTCCATCTAAGACATCCAATCTAACAGTTGACCAAAATTGTCTCATATGGGATTTGTAAATTGTAGGGGAAACTGTTAATGCATACCTTAACTTAGACGAACCCAGAAAATCCATAACTTCATAAAATCCATCCGCTGCAGTGACCTTACTGAGAAATGCTATCTGATTGTGTTCTTCCAGAAATGTTCTGCGTGCCATTTGATTTGGGGGTTTGGGGTGAAATGATATGAATTGTTGTGTTCGAGTGAGAATTTAGTGTAAGTTTGGAGCAATTAGAACGTAATGAGATCAATTGGGTAAAAGATACCTTTTTGATTCAATTAGGGTTAAGACCGCGCCAAAATTTTTCAGTTTGACCCTTCAACTTTCAAACTCATCAGCAGAGTTATGAAAGTGTTGACCGAAAGTCAACATTCTCAAAATCGTTAAAAATCACCTCCTTAAATATCATACCAACCCCACATTAAACTCCATAAATCATTAATTACTAAAGCAAATCCCCAATTCCAAACCCTAACTCAACACCAATCCAACATGAGTTCATCAAAAACACCTATCATTGAAATTTCTTCGGATTCATCATCGGATGACTCAAGTGGTTGGGCGAATTACTTTCCAAAGAATGCATCCACATCGCAAAACAAAGGAAAAGCAATCAAGGAAGAATCATCCTCCGATCCATTCCCTTCAACACCATCGTCATTCGAAGATTCAAGCGATGATGAAACAGCAGATTGGCCTGGGAAACAGCAAGGTTGGCCAAAACACATGACTTACTACCAAGGAGCTTGGGAAATCATCCCTGCAAAACATCCACTATCTGCTGAACTTCAGAAACAACTGGAGAAAGCCGCAGCCGACTTTGCAAAGAGTGTCCACATTCCACATCCGAAGCCAAATCCGGTTGAGAAGAAACCCTCTGTGCCAAAGAAGAAAACCCAGCAGAAAAGAGCAGCTCCTTCTACCAGTCAGCAGCAAAATCCACCTCCTCGTCCAGTAGTCATTGCACTCCCCTGCCCAAGGGTATATGAAGCCATGGGCACCAGGGGACCGCGTAGCAAGGTCATGCCAGATTTTGCTAAGATGTAGGTTGTGAATCAATGTAGCTTGTTGTCTTTTGATGGTTCTTTAGAATGATGGTTGTAAGAAAACTGTATCTGTACTTTGCTTAGTGAATGAATGAACCTCCTCCTTTTATGTTTTACTTGATTGTGTATGTATGTGTATCTGCAAAAGGTTAGTTGCAAACAACAAACACAAACAAGAATATTCCATAATAGCAGCAGAGTAGCATAGCAACAAACCAACTAAACAGCAGACTTTAACTAAACACAAGATAATGACAAATCAACAGCACAAATCCTTACAAAACTTTACAAAACCATACAGAGATAAGATGGTTTAAGATTTAAAGATTGATCATGCCAATACTAGCAACTAAAAATTGAAATCTACTTACATCAAAACTTTTTGTAAGTAAATCAGCAACATTATTGTCAGTATGTATTTTAACCACTTGAATTAGCTTTTTCTCATAGCAATCTCTAATAAAATGATGTCTTATCTCTATGTGTTTTGTTTTAGAATGAAAAACAGGATTTTTGATGATACACATTGTGCTGTTGTTGTCAATAAAAATTTTTGTGTTCATAAAATTGTACCCATAATCCAGCAATTGGTTCTGAATCCAGAGCACTTGTCCACAGCAGCTAGAAGCAGCAACATATTCTGCTTCAGTTGTTGAATTTGCTACCACTGTTTGTTTCTTACATTGCCAAGAGATAAGCCTATGACCAAGATACTGACAGCCTCCTGTAGTTGATTTTCTATCCATAGTAGCTCCAGCATAGTCACTATCTGAGTATGCTATCAAGTCAAATGGTGAATTATTAGGATACCAAAGACCAAGTTTTGGTTGACCCTTTAGGTACCTAAAAATTCTTTTGACTACTTCCAAGTGTGAAACCTTTGGAGACACTTGGAATCTAGCACAGGCACACACAGAAAACATGATATCTGGCCTTGAAGCAGTCAGATACATCAATGAGCCAATCATGGATCTATACAGATGTACATCAACCTCTACTCCATCTTCATCCTTGAGCAAAGGTTTATTCTTATCCATAGGTGTTTTGGCTGCCTTCACATCCTGGAATCCAAATTTCTTCAACATATCAGCCACATACTTGTCTTGGCTAATAAAAATTCCATCTTTCATCTGCTTGACTTGAAGCCCCAAAAAGAAAGTCAACTCTCCCATAGAACTCATCTTAAACCTACTGTGCATTAGCTTCTCAAATCCTTCACATAACACCTTATTTGTAGACCCAAAAATGATATCATCTACATAAACTTGAACAAGTAGGATATCCTTTTTGTCTTTCTTAATGAACAATGTTTTATCAATGGTTCCTCTGCTAAAACCATTATTCAACAAATACTGAGATAAGGTGTCATACCAAGCTCTAGGAGCTTGATGTAGTCCATACAGTGCCTTCTTCACCTTGTAGACCCTATCAGGATACTTAGGATCTTCAAACCCAGGTGGTTGCATCACATAAACCTCTTCAGGTATCTTTCCATATAGAAAAGCACTTTTCACATCCATTTGATACACAGGAAAATTCTTGTATGAGGCATATGCCAAGAAAAGTCTGATAGCCTCCAATCTTGCAACTGGAGCAAATACCTCATCATAGTCTATACCTTCTTCCTGAGTGTATCCCTGAGCCACCAATCTAGCCTTGTTTCTGACAACAATCCCTCTTTCATCTCTCTTGCATCTGAACACCCATTTTGTACCAATTTCCCTTTTTCCATTTGGCAAATCCACCAATGTCCAGACCTCCTGAAGCTTGAACTGCAGCAACTCCTCTTGCATAGCTTCAACCCAACTTTCATCCTTCATAGCCTTGTGAATGGTCTTGGGTTCTTCCTGAGATAAGAAACAGGCAAACATGCAATTTTGTAGATTCTTGTGGCTATTCCTCTTCTTAAGTGTTTGAGCAAATAATCCCTGATCAAGCAAATCACTCAACCCCTTTGATTTACTTCTTGTCTGTACAGCAGAGTGAACATCACCAATTATTTGCTCCTTTGGATGATTCCTGTGGATTCTTGTTGTTGGTGTGGGACTAACAGGTATGTCAGTCTCCAAGTTTGATAAATCAGCTTCAGCACTAAAAACATCAACAACTTCATCATCAGTATCCACATACACTTCTTCCAATTCGGGCATATCATCAGAAGAATCATCATAAGAATCACCATCTTTATCAGTAGAGTCTTTGAGTTCAGCAGCAGAGTTACCAAGTTGAACAGCAGAGTGTTTTGCCTTAACAGCAGAGTGCTTTGGCTTAACAACAGAGTGTTTAGACTTGGCAGCAGAGTTAAGAGAACTGCTGCTCGGTTTATTCCCTTGAATTCCATCAACTTGTGACTCTACACTTCTGTCCTTATCATCATGAGCAAGTTCATCATCACCTTCTGCATTAACCGTTGGTATTTCCTTATGTACAGCATCACTACCTGAACTTTTTCCTTCTTTAACTGTTGGTGAGAAATACTGATCAAACTTCCACTTTTTAATCAACACAAACTCCTCTGCAGATCCATCCTTCTTTGCTTGTGTACCTGCATTAGGGTTAGTTTGTGTACCTGCAGACATATTAGTAGCACCTGCAACAACTGGTTGATAATTCATACTTTTGGTTAAAGAATCAATATCAAACATCCAGTCAGGTCCTTTTCCATCAACATTAGGTGTGGTTTCTCTAATAGTCACATGTAAATTTTCAACTACATGCCCAGTTCTTTGATTAAAAACTCTAAAAGCCTTACTTTCAGTAGAGTAACCAACAAAGAAACCTATGTCTGCTTTCTCACTAAACTTTCCTAAGTGGTCAATGGTGTTCAAAATAGTAACAGGACACCCAAATGGTCTTAAGAAACCTATCATAGGTTTTCTACCATGCAATAACTCATAGGGGGTCTTGTTATGAGGCTTAACTATCTTAGTCCTATTCTGCACATAACAAGCAGTGTTGACTGCTTCAGCCCAAAAGATAGTGGGTAACTTAGACTCTGACAACATAGTTCTGGCAGCTTCAATTAATGTCCTATTCCTTCTCTCAGCCACACCATTTTGCTGAGGAGTTCTAGCTACACTAAATTGTCTAGTTATACCCTTTTCCTCACAGAACTGATTCATCACCTTGTTCTTAAATTCAGTTCCATTATCACATCTGATGACTTTGACCTTATGATTAAATAGGTTTTCTATCCTGGTAATGAAAGCCTTAAGAATGCCTGCAGTCTCATCCTTAGAAGCTTAAAAGAATACCCAAGTGAACCTACTATAGTCATCAGTGACCACTAAACCATACATCTTTTTATTTAAACTATTCACATATGTAGGTCCAAATAAGTCCATGTGTAACATAAACAAAGGTTCAGTTATAGAATTCACCAATTTGGACTTACAAGATGCTCTATGTTGCTTTCCCATCTGGCAAGCAACACACACTTCAGGATTCTCAAAGACCTTTGAAGGCAATCCTCTGACCAAGTTCCCTTTCACCAACTTGTTCATTGCCTTGTAGTTCAGATGTCCAAGCCTTCTGTGCCATAGTTTGGATTCATCAACAGTGGCTTTGGCAAACAGACAAGTCAAATCTCTTTTGGGAATAATATTCTTTATATCCACACTGTATATATTGTCATGTCTAGGGACTTTAAGAAGAACCAATTTATCATCAGGAATCTTATAGTCAGGAGACAAAACAAGACACTCAGTGTCGGTAAAAAGAACAAAATTCTTCCTGTCACACATTTGTGAGACACTAAAAAGATTAAACTTGAGACCATTCACCAAATACACTTTCTCAAAATCCAACTTTCCAGTTCTGATGATGCCTTGACCAACTATTTTACCTCCTTTAGGATCATTCCCAAAGGCCACATAACCACCATCCAAAGCTTCAAAATTCTCCAAGTTGCTTTGGTCTCCAGTCATATGTGAAGAGCATCCACTATCAAAAATGCATTTGTCCTTTAGCTCCTTTTGTAGATTGCCCTGCACAAAAAGTAAGAGAATTAGTTTCTCTTGGGGACCCAAGCCATTACTGACTTGGATCTACCTTGTGCATCAAAGTAGTCAAATTTCTTCAACTGCATTGGTGCACTGCTGTGTCTGAGAACATGATCTAAAACTTTAACCTTTGGTTTCCAGACCCAGCAAGCTGAGGCTTTAACAACATAAAAATGGTTGCCCACAATAGTATCAGTCACAACTTTAGGCAAAACAGCAGAGTCTGCCTGAACAGCAGAGTTTGCTGGAACAGCAGGGTTTGACTGAATAGCAGAGTTATCTATATTCTTCTTTATGGACACATTTGGGGCAATAGGAGAGATAACTCTAGAAGTACCATCTCTCATCAGAACTTCCCTAGGAACCATGTTTCTTTTGGGATGAGGGTGAGTCTTTCTACCAAAGTTTCTTTGGTTCACCCTTGTATATTGGTTCCACACTGGTTTTTGATAGTAATAACACTCATCTTGCAAATGTTCAAAACTACCACAACTATAACATGCCTTTTTGAATAATTGAAAATCAGTCCCTAATTTATGTGAAACTAGGTTGTTCCAATTTCTCTGGTTTCCCCTAGGCAAGTTATTAGTTCTCTTAGGATATACTCTAGGTGTATTGTCAAACTCAGCCATCTTCCTAGAGATACCTTTACCTAGCTTAGGCTTAACAAACTCAACCTTTTTAGTTCTAGGTACTTGTGATTCAACAACAGCAGGAATTTCTTCCTTATTGTTCTTAGAGGTTGAATCAGATTCTACAATCCCATCATCACTGTCAGACTCCCAATCTTCAATCAGGGGTGGTTGCTCATACTTCTTTAACTCAACCTTAGGTGACTCTTTGTTAGTTTCAATAGTTTCTTCTACAGGTTTACTAGTTTCACCTACAGGTTTAGCCCCAGACTCAGATATGAAAGTCAATGTTCTAGTAGGAGGGGCATGAGCACTAAGTTTCTTAGGGTGAGCGACAGCATTGTACCCTAGTCCACTACCTGAATCAGCAAAGTGCCTTCCTATTGGTTTACTAAGAATGTCAGTAGCAAATTGTTGTTTTTCTATCCTAACAACATGTTTTTCAGTCTCATTCTTAGCTAAATCTCTATCCTGTTCAGCCTCCTCTACTTTTCCCATAAGTACCTTAATCTCATCTTCTTTCTTAATAAGCTCATTTTTAAGAATAGTGATTTGATCAAGATATTCAATTTCAGCCTTTTTATAGAATTCCAATTTCTCTTCTAAATTCTTTAAACCATATTCATAACTGAGATTGTCTAACTTAAGTATTTCATTTTCCTTTTTAAGATTTCCATTGCTAGACTTAAGTTCATCAATTTTATCTGAACATGATTTAAAAGAACATGATGATTCATTGGATACCTTAGAGTCTGATCCAGAAGAAGAAGAAGAATAGGCCATAAGAGCAAAGTGTTGAACTTGAGATTCCTCTTCAGCTGCCAAAGCATAGTTAGGACCATCTTCAGCATGCTCACTCCAATCAAACTCTCCAAACCCATCACATGACACCATAGCAGCAGCAGCAGCATCAGGACTTGACTCTTCAACAGTAATCTTCTTGGTATCTGCAATGTTTCTTTTGGGTGCTTTGCATTCCCTTGCAAAGTGTCCCTTCTTTCGACAATTGAAACATTCAGCCTTTGACTTGTCAAATCCCACATTCCTGTTTCTTCTGAACTTCATCTCTTTACCAGTTCTCTTAAGAAACCTCCTTGCCCTCATAGTTAGCATTGCATACTGCCAATGCATATCCATTTCTTCAACATCATCAGGATCAAGTTCATCCAGATCTTGAGGCATGACTGAAGTACTTGTAGTGAGTTCAGCCAGGTAAGCACAAATAGCAGCATCACTGATGGTGTTGGGGTTAGCAGAGTCAGCAGCAGAGACATGTGAACCAACAGCAGGAGCAAAAGTACCAGCAGCAGAGTGCTCTTGATGACTACCAGAAGTCTTGTTGCTTGAGGAGACAAAGGCAAGATTATTAGTGGTAGAGGATGAGCTTGAAAATCCTTTAACTTCTGATTCATACACCTTTAAGTTGTTGTATAGATCATCCAATGTCATAGTATCAAAATCTTCCTTGTGCCTCCAAACCACTGTATGAGTGTTCCACTCAGAAGATAGACTTCTCAAAAACTTTAGATTGACATCTTCTTGAGATGGTTCAATCTTCAACAGAGCCATCTGACTGGTTAACTTATGAAGTCGATCATAAGTTCCCTCAATGTTCTCAGAACTCATAGCAGAAAAAGTCTCAAACTGGTGCTTAAGGAGATTCTTTCTAGATTTCTTGGTAGCTTCATTCCCACCAAATCGAAGTTCAATAGCTTCCCACAACTCCTTAGCAGACTCAATATGATTAAAACTCAATTGATAATCATTAGGTATTCCCATCATGAGAATACTGTGAGCCTTAACCTCCAATCTTCTCTGAGCTTTCTCCTCACTAGTCTTGAGAGTCAAGACTGATCCAGTAGCAGTCTTGGTTTGCACCTTATCACCATCAAGAACAACTTCCCAGAGAGAGTAATCAACCATTCGCATGTATTGTTGCATCCTCATCTTCCAGATCTCATACTCTCCAGTCTTGAGCATGGGAACTCTTGAAGCAGTAACCATGTGAGTCGAATCGGAATCCATTGCTTGCTTTGATGATTAAACAGATCTTGTTTTCAGTAATTCTTCTTGGTACCAGTTTCTAGATCACAAGCTCTGATACCACTTGTTGATCCCAGTTGAGCTTCACGATCTTAATAATTACTTTAGATAAATCTAAGGTAATCGGTATAGAAACTGATCTTAGGTTGTATATCAAATATTATGCGGAAACTAATATTTGATCTTAAGAAGAAAACACAAACGAATTATCAAACAACACTTCAATATATTAATACGATTGCTCTGAATAGCAATAGGGTTACAAGAAACCTTGAAGTGAAAACAATAATACGTATGCTAAGATAATTAATCAATCGACCTCTAACTCTAACCCTAGAACCTCCTTTTATAGCATAAGGAGTCCTAGTCGGTTTACAAGACTTCCTATACAAGAAAAATATTCATACGTATCTTTTCTATACTTATCTTAACATACTTTACATAATTAATAAGCAGCAGAGTAATCCATCTAGCAGCAGAGTCCTCGTGAGCTAGCAGCAGAGTTACAATGTGCCTATTATACCTAAACAGCAGAGTTACCAAAACAGCAGAGTTCTTGTGCTAATCAGCAGAGTTACATAACTATTCGGCAGAGTTATAATTCTCCAATCAGCAGCATTTCAGACCCAACAAGATCCTAGGTTTAGGTTCTGTATCAAGTCGTTTTACTGAAAGCTTCAAGGTGTAAACCCTAGTGATATTAAGATCACTCGTATTCAATATGTTGAGGCTTAAAGTTTGGTTAAACTTTTGTGTTCACTACTTACAACTGCTACTACATTCAATAAACTATACAATCAATCTTCAAGGTATTAGCAAGTAAATTCCGCGTGCTTTTTGATATAACTTAAAGTATCTCTAACACAAGGTGTGTGTTTAGATCCTCATCAGATATTGTCCACCTGCTAAAACTGCTAAAAAGATGGAAGCTATCAACAATTTCAAGCAAGAGCCTGATGAAACTCTTTATCAAGCTTGGGAACGATTTAAAGATTTATTGATGAAATGTCCTCAACATTACCTAAATCCTATGTAGGAGATAATATTATTCTATCAAGGATTGGACGTGCCTACTAGACAAATCTTGGATGCTAAGGGAGCTGTACCTCAAATGAGTGCAGCCAATGATAGAAAAGCTATCCAAGAAGCTGCTGATCACTCTCAAAAGTGGCACGACGGGACCTCTACTAGATCTAAGAGCAGCACTAATTTTGACGGGTTTGATGCAATTCAAGCTCAATTGGATAAAATTAGTAGAGAGATGAAGAAACGTGACAAGAAAGTTTATGCTGCCCAAGTTGGATGTGAAAACTGCGAAGGACCTTACTACACTAAAGATTGCCCTAAAAAGAATGAAAGTGAGACTTTTGAAGAAGCATACTACACACAATTTGGACAACCATTCCAACCTTCAGGAAGATTTAGGGAAGCTGCTCCGGGATACTATCAAAGGAACAACTCTAATCCCACTTATCAAGAAAGAAGGCAGACTTTGGATGACACTCTAAAGCAAATTATGGCCGATGCTGCTAAAAGACATGAAGAGAACACCGCTATGATCAAAGAAATCCGAGCCTCAACGGATACTATAACAAGAAATCAAGGAGCTTCGATCAAAGCATTGGAACAACAAATCGGACAAATGAGCAAGGTTCTTCAAGAAAGGGGATACGGAAGTATACCTAGCTCAACTGAAACTAACCCAAGAGATCATGTCAAGGCCATATGCACTACTGAAGAAGTCACGCCCAACATACCTTTTCCTAGAAGATTGATGAATGGTAATGAAGCTGCAAAGCCTGAATTTTTATTTAATTCTTCAATCAGTTTAAGAAGGTTGCTCAAAGAGAAGGCAAAGATTGAAGAGGAGATCAAGGCTACAATGAAAGAAGAGAGCTCTGCAACCGACCTACATGCCTTGCCTCATAAAGAAAAAGACCCAGGAAGTTTTACTTTACCTTGTTCAATTAATGACATGTCTTTCAATAATGCATTAGCTGACTTAGGAGATAGTGTTAGTGTTATGCCCCTTAAGACATTCACTACCCTAGGACTAGGAAAATTAGCGCCAACTAAGCTGCTTATTGAATTGGCTGATAAAACGGTTAAAACGACCTGAAGGGATTGCTGAGAATGTGCTAGTTAGGATCAAGAAATTTGTGTTCCCAGTAGACTTTGTTATATTAGATATGCCCGAGGATGTTAAGATTCCTTAATCCTTGGAAGACCTTTCTTGTCTACCGCCCATGCTAAGATTAATGTCTTTAAAAGAAAAATATCATTAAAAGTAGGGAACAATAAACTAGTCTATAAGTGCCAAAATCCTGTGAGAAGCATAATTAGAGGCGTCTATGTGCTAGGATTAAGGGAACGTATGGACCTCGATTTAGAAGCTAGGCTTATGGGAGAAACATTGATTCAAAACAACTCAACTAGTCCTAATCATGAGAACCTCGAGGAATTTATTGACCTTAATGTACCTACCGAACTTAGGCGTGATATTGTTGATGATTCTGACGATGAGTGGTATGATTGCGAGGTTATTAACAAACGTAGGAGAATAGTTGAGAATACAAATTTGAATAATGATATGTTTATTGAACTACCACCCCACCTTGCATATTTATGCCTATATAATAATAAGAATTTCCCGTCTATCATTTTGTCATCTCTGCCCGAAAGGGACAGGACTTTGTTCATACAGATATTGAAGAAAAATGGCGTGGAGATTAAGGACGAGCAAGGTGTGTTCAATATTACCGGGTTGGCAATGAGGGATCGCGATGCTTTCGACCATTTCAATGATGGAAAATAAAGAGCTGAACGTGAGTCTAACTTGAAGACTCTGGAATAAAGACAAGTGCTGACCAGGAGACAACCCGGAATTTTTACTATTTCTGTTCTGTGTCGAGTCTGTCAGACCTGCAGGCGATGCGGCGCATCTCCATCATAAGATGTGACGTATCATCTACACTAGTCATATCTTATTTTATTTTCTGCATTTTTATTTTTGACTTTGAAACTTTCTGTCAGTTTATTTAATGCGCCGCATCCCTGGTTAAGGATGCGACGCATCTTTTATTCTGATTCGTATTTATTCCAGGCTTGATACGGCGTATCTTCTTCCATAAGATACGACGTATCGACTGACCTGATGATTTTACAGTTTAATTTTTTTTTAGGTTTTATTTTTACTAACTACTAATGTATTATGCAAGTTTGAACGTTCTTAACTCAGGTGTGTTAAAGTCTAGATGGTATTATAGTTTCCTGCACTTTTTGTGGATTCATCATTTATGAAGCTTAAACGTTCTCATCCACAAGAAAGTTGATTTTTGCTCTTAAACGCATAATGGAGGATCATACCGAGCAAATCTCAGGGGAGTTTTTCTGTTCTAATTCTTTTATTTTCCAGTTTTTAACCTTTAACACAAACAACGAGGACGTTGTTTAACTTAAGTGGGGGGGTGGAGAATTAGAACACTTACTTGTCCTAAACTTTTTCAAAATATGCTTAAAATGCGCTTAATATATCAAAATTAAAAATTTTTAGCATGTTTTTGTTTAAAGTCTAAATTACATAACCGCACACATAACCTTATTCTTTCAAAAATATTAAAACTTTAGTGTGCCGGTGACTTGTAAACTTTAGAACTTGGCTTGTATACTATTCGAGACCACCATAATGAGCATTATCGATATAATTGGAGTGACTTGTCTAACTTGGTAAATTTCTAGGATTACACCCAAAAAGCCTTTATATGTTATGTGATATTAACTAACTACACTGGTTAGTTAACCCCCTTATAAACCCTTTGTTTACTCTCACTTTTAAGAGTAAGATACCCCTAGAAAAACCCTCAGAGCCATTCCTTTCGTTTCTTACACCTTTGTTATAATGTTTCGTTACACCCTTACACCTTAGCCTACCCTGTAGATTAAAATCCGTGGTTAATTGCTTTAGGCAAAGTGTGTTTCCTTACATTACATGTGTTCGCGTGCGTAATTCATTATCTTTGGTTAGGTCGGAAAATTGCACAATGCAATTGGTATGAAAGTATGATCGGTTAAAATCAAGTCGTATTTATTTCCAAGGAATACAGTGGAAGTCGTATTCCCGGGTCGTTTATCCCCAACGAAGGCGTGAATGGAATTCGTGATCTCGATTTGTGAAGCGTGTTTGAATGGTGAATAAAAGTGATTTTTTTGGGTTTCTAAACTAAGATATGTGAACATAAATTAAAAATGATTTAAAAGGCTAGAAAAATAATTAAGGAAAAATAAACGTGATTAAAAACGTAATTAAAATAAAAGAAACGCGAATTAACGAAAAACGGAACTAAGACGAAGCTAAAAACGTCAAAACTAAGAAATACTAACTCTACGGGTACAAATCTATTTTTTTAAAATCCTAAATGATAAAAAAAAATTTATAAAAAAGAATTATATTTTTTTGACTTTTAAATAATTAATTATGAATTAAAAACTAATTTTAAGAAAATAAATGATTAAAAATACTTAAACTATTGAGAAAAATCTGGAAATTTTTGAGTAACTACTTTGAAGTGAAAGTAAACTACGAAAAATAATAAAGGTGCAACAGCTTATTGCAATAAGCTGTTTAAAAGCAATACAGCTTAAATTAGTTAAAAGAAAACAAAATAAACTAATGTTAAATATAAAATTTTGTAAAGTTTACCTAATTGAAAGTCTAGCTCAGTTGGAAATAACGTGTGGGTTTGTGGGGTTTGGCAGGCAACTGACCTGGGTTCGATTCCCAGGTCTGTCAATTCTTTTTCTTTTTTTCAACTTTAATTTTTTTTTTTTTTTTTTTTGCAACAAACATTAACAGCAATGATTTTAAACATTCGAACATTTTACAATTTTTTCACCAAATGACAACTGATTGCAACAGCTCAACAAACAGCAATTACAACAACAATCTAACATTTACCAATCCCAAACACAGACATTAAACTATGTCTCACCGAAGCAACTAACAAAAATCAAACTTCTAATCTACGCATCAAAAAACATAAATCAACACAATCACAAACATAAACCTAAAACGACAATTTTACCGAAGCAAAAATTACCTTAAACGAAGCAGCAAGAATAAAAAAAGAACTAAATAGCAGCAATTTAAGGAAAACGGACTTATATTAAAAATAAATTACAACTGCAAAAATTTAAAAATTACAAACCTTAAATAATCTAAAATAAACCTTTCGATTACAACTAAAATCAAAACTAAATTACACTAAAAGAAAAAAAAAGACATACCGAGGCTTTTTGCTAAATAAAACCTACCTTCAAACTAAACTACTCGACTCTTTTTATACACAAGATAAAAAAGAACAATACAATAAAAAATGAGTTCTTCGTCTTTTTCTTTTTCTGTGCTTCTTGTCTTCACCGTTGGATCAATCTTTGTGACCACACCAAGAATCTGAGCCGTTGATGATACTTTTGGTCATTTGGATTGCCAGCGTGGAGGAGTTGATGAGACATCATGTGAGGCTATTTTGGAGTGAGGTGGGGATGATGGTGATGGGAGAAGGGTTTGGGGAAGAGTGGCGTTTTGGCAGTTAGGGCTCTTGGCGGGAATAAGGATTTAGGGGAGAAGATAAACAGAGGTTAAAGTTAGGGATTTTGACTGGGAAAGGGGGTTTGACCCCGGTTTTATTAGCTAAGGGGTTAGTGGGCTTAAGTGGTTTAAGGGTTGGGCTTTGGTAGGCTGGTTTAGGTGAGTTGTTGTTGGGTTAATGGGATAATGGGTTAAAGTTTTTTTTTTTTAGTTTTTAGATCCGGATGGTAGTTTTTAGATAGGATAAAATGGTTCTAACCACCAAATGTGTAAATCATGAAAGGTCGGGGACCAAATCTGCCAACGTACCAAAGTTCTTCAAGGGACCAATATTGCCAACTAAAAATAATCCAAGGACCAAAAATTTATTTTTTATTATTTTTTATTTTTTTTCAAGCTTGAGGGACTAGACTTGCCATTTATGCAAATTTTGTTTGTTTTTCAATCGTTTTCAATCATTTTGCATATGGAATACACAAAAACACATTTCAAATATATTTTTAACATTATTTGATCGTTTTAAAGTGTTTTTGGTTGTTTTGACTCGAAAATTTGACGAAAAGATATGTGTAAAACGACACATATCAAAGTACATATTGTATAATTTTTAGTTTATTTTTCGTGTGTTTACTACTTTCACTATTACAGTTATTTATGAAAGTATGAAGAGTATGGAAAAATTATCTGGAAAAATAGTGATAGAAAAGTTGTGAAATTTTACACATATATGTTGATGTCAAAAAAAAATATATATATATATATCGAAAAAAAAAATAGAAAAGAAAAAGAAAGAGGAAAAGTTGGAGGTTTGTTTTAACTAACTCATGTAAAGTTTTGTATTAAGTGGGAGATATCACCACTATTTGTTGTTGTATATTATATTTATGGATTGAATGGGAGTTGGCCGTTATGGGAACGCCAACTAAGGTTATTCTTTGATTGAGATTTTATTGAGTATAATTCGTGTCTACCTAAAGCGTGTGTTTCAAGTGTTAAAGCGTGAGTTATTCAATGATATGAGTCTTATTCATGGGATGGTTGGGAAAGTAATTAACCACACTTAGGATTTTAATTTATTTGTTTTGTTATTTTTTATTTTACACCAATTTTTATATCCTAAATGTTATCCCTACCCAACCGTATTGTTATATTCGTTGTTAGCTTTCGAGCATCCGGATATAATGGTGGCCAAGTGAGAATATCAAATGTGTGAATAAGGTAGTGACCATCCGAGTATTAGATTAATTGGCTAACGCGCTAGCGATCTATTGTATGAATTGGTGACCATCCGTTATGCAAATAACGCGCTAGCGATCCAAGGAGGACATTAGTGACCATCCGTTAGTTGAAGCGTCGAGGACTCGCGCTAGCGATCTACTAAGTTTATGCAGGAGATGTTTGAACGAAGCTAGTTTCAACCCTTAAGCCTCAAAACCCTTTTTACCGCTTTAGACTCGTTACTCCTTGGCTTTAGTTGGGGAGATGCGTATACTTGTCAAGCCTATGATAGAATATTCGTCACGACTAAGCAACTAACCGATTTAGAATTGTTTTACATTGAAAAATTATTTTGGTTTCTACTTCGTTAAGTGTTTGGTTGTGTAATTATGATAAAATGAATACGTGCTTAATAATAAAAATAAATCCTAATATCTTTTAGGATACATTTTCGTATGATTAATTCTAAGGTTTACTTGGGGACAAGTAAAGTTCAAGTGGGGGGGGGGGGTATTTGATGAAGTCAAATAAATACATTTTATTATCATCAATTATCCTATTTAATTGACTTTTTTTATTATATTATATATGAGAATTGGTGCATTAATGTTTACTTTAGTGATTCTCAGGTAAAAACAAGCATTAGGTGAAACTTGGCAATTTTGGACTAATTATGGAGCAAAACAAGCGAGATGTCAAAAGTCTACTGAAATCCAGAAGATGTGCCGTATCTCACTCAACAGATACGTCGCGATATCATACTTAGATGAATTCAAAGACCATTACCTGACTTTGAAGAATGCGCCGCATGCAATTCTGTCATGCGCCGCATATGAAACTTTGGTCAAAGAAGAAGATCAAGCTCGTTCTACTCCAGATACGCCGCATTACACTTATGACATACGGTGTATCACTATCAAGATCTCACCAGATACAATCCAAGACAGCTGAAGTACATGCACCTCATACAAATATCAAGTTACGCCACATCAGAAGACGGTGTACGAATATTCCAGAATATATTAATCTTGGACCCCACGCGAAGTTAAGTTGATGCGCCACATCTACTTATTCAATGCGCCGCATCGAGCCCTCAGACAGAAACTATAAATACCCCAAGGCCAGACGATTTTAAAAGACCTTTTGCACAACCCTAGAGCCGAATTCAGACGACCAAGCAGCACAAGACACACCACAAACGAAGATATAAGAGCTGTAAGAAGGTCCTGCATGTATTCAATTCATTAAGTAGTTTTGTTTTATTGTATTAGTATGCTTTAATTCATCAGGATTGATGGGCTTATGTTATGTGACTATGGAAGATCATACACTCCCCTTAATATTGCTTTCCCATTAATTAAAGTTTATATGTTGATGTCTTTGGTGACTTTTATTAGTGCTTTGATAACTTCTGTGTCTAGCTGAGTCTTGCTTGGGTCGCCATACCCCTTCCTCGCCTATTTATTCTAGCGTCTCTAGAAAAGTAGGATAGACATAAGTGATCATTAAGGGTTTACTCGCCGATAAGATTAGAGCCAACGAGAAAGGGTTAATTAATATACACTTCGTATAAAACTAGCAATAAAACAAGTGACAAGCTACTTAATTATCAGGACAGGTCTTCTTATAGTCTCTATTATCTATCTGTGTACGTGTATGCTAATCGCTGATTCGTGCTCATTAGTTTACTTTTACTGTTTAATAATAACCAAACCGTGCCAGTCTCTCTGGCTGAACCCCCCTTGTGTTAGATTAGGCTATAAAACTAACTTAGGACATTAAAATACTGATTAGAATAACTAGATAATACGTTCCACTCTTAGTAATCGACACTATGCTTACCATTATATTCATACTGACCGGGTACACTGCTCGTTAAGTGTGTGTGTTATTGATAAGTCGGCTAAATATAAATTTAAAACTTGAGTAGGCATTAATACTGCTAAACCGCAACGATATACACGCGCATCAAATAACTATGAATAATATTGATGTTTTGTTTAACATTCAGTGTCCTAAACTTGAGCTAGTAATTCCATCAGTAGAGATAGATACATGTACTATCTCTCACTGAACCTATGAACACTCAGGCTATTTGTATATCCAAATAGGGGGAGACTGTTGGGTCACTGAATTCCCCAAGCTTCCTCTAACCAGGATTTGAACATAAAATAGCCTAAGTGTTGGATAACGTTAAACACAAACAAGTCACTGAACGCAGAGCCATTCAGTGAGTCATCTTCAGGAAGCGTAGGACAAGCCTAAGAAGAAAGGCTTTCCACTCAGGGAGGCGGATTCTCAGTGAGTGGCCCTAAGCCAAAGAAGAAGATGATGGATTCAGTGAGTAATGACAATAGCTCACTGAATCCCATGTCTCCTCCCAACTATGTAGACTGAAGACTGAAGAATAGGCGGGACTAGGCGGGAAAGTTTGAAAAGCTTTACTAAAGTGTTTATCACTTTATAAGTCAACTTTCCCTAAATGGCTACAATCCAGCCTATACCTAAAAAGGGTTATTTGTCCTTAACCCAATATGGGTTGCTTTGGACAGAGAACAAAATCTTCTAAGATTTAACCTATGAAGTCTTTATTCTCTTGGGTAATAACATGTTTTATACTTGTGTATAAATAGGATCATAAAGAGGAGAAAAGTAACGTTTGTGCGATTAATGCTTAGACATTCACAAACTCTTTTCTCCTCCAAATAACATACTTGTACCCGAGATTGCTCGGTTGTACCATAGTTGTTACTTAAGCTTTGCTTAAGTTTAGTGAGGAGATAAACCACACTTGTCACTTCAATCCCAAGTGTTTATTCCGCAAACACTTGGGTATAATTCTTTGATTCATTTCTAATAAGAATTAAACGTTGAAATTACCTTGTGTTTATATTTACGTTTCATTCTTATAACTTGGTTTATCAAAGAACTTCATTACATCACTAAACCATAATATATGGTTAGATTAACTTTTATAGTTTACTTAACTGTGTAAACGGGACCAACAAATTCAAATACGGAAACTGCTGGTATAAAGCAAATAAGAATGGGTGGGTTCTTTGGTATAACACTAGATGATTTTAAAAACTTGAAGTGTTTGTTGGGAATTCAAAGAAGTGATGCTAGTCCACGTTATTATCATCGGGCAAATTTATATTTTCAGTCTGATGATGATCGTGCAATTGATGTTGAAGTGTGTCCTAGATGTAAGCATTTGAGGCTTGTATATGACTGTCCAGCTGACGGTTGTCAACCGAAAGAGAAATGTCCTGATTTATGTAGGGCGTGTATAATCTGTATACCTAGGTGTGCTGAGTGTGGGCGGTGTGTGCATAATTGTGAATATGAAGAAACATTTTCTTTGGATTATCTTTGTTCGGATTGTTTGAAGCAGTATCCAAGGTGTCAAAACTATCAAGTAAAGGAAGTGTTGATTGGTAAATGCTAACAAGGGTCTGTAGGGTGTACTTGTTCACTTGTTGGTATGGTCGAGGGCATATTTTGTTGCCCATTGTTGACTGTCAACATGACTCGGGGTCGAAGAAGAATTGTAAAAAAGTGTAGAAGTTTATAGAAGAATTTGGGTAAATGAAGTTGTGATTGCTAATGGCAGTGAGGATGCGGATAAGTTTTTGGTTGTACTTGTTCACTTGCTTAGATGGTCGAGGGCAATATTCTGTTGCTCGTTGTTGACTCTAAGTCGAAATGATCTGGGCTTGGAGAAGAATGGTAAAATGTTCAGAAAGATGTTTTCTTAGCATCTTTTGTGAGCGGGTTCTGATCTATGTTATGTGGAAGGTAATATGATGATGAGGGTGTGGATAAGTTTTGGTTTGTACTTGTTCACTTGCTGAGATGGTCAAGGGCTCGTTGTTGGCTTCAAGTCGACATATTTGGGTTTGGAGAAGAATGGTATATTGTTCAGAAAAGATGATATTATTAGCATCATCTGAGATCGGGTTCTGAAGTGTGACTACGTGGATGGTCTGTAGTCGTGGTCTTCATGGTTTAACTTTGCGTCTGTAGTGACCTAGTGTGGTATTTGGAGCCATGGATACCATCATGGACCGGTTGGAGCTCTTTGTTCAGGCTGGTGCTGGTCTGCAAGACTAAGCAGTTGGGGTCGTGCATGTTGACGGACTCGACCTAAGTTTGAAGGTTGTTAGACCCTCTGGTCATTTCATGTTGGTTCATTATGTTTCGGTTTACTTTTACGTCTAGTTTTAGTTTCTCGACTGAGCTACTGTTGGATTATGTTGATGTTTTAAGTTCAGATTACTGAAAATGTTCTGTTATAACGATTAAACTTTGGTGTTCATTATGGGTGTATCTAGTTATGCGCTTTTCCAATATGGGTACTGTGTTGCTGGTTTGAATTCGTAGTAACACATGCAACGTGCAAATGTTTAAAGCATGGAATACAAAATATTACGTCACATTGCATTTCATCATCCCAAAATTGAAGACATTATATGTAACTTCCCACAAAAAGATATGACTTGTTATGTTGTTTATTCTAGTGCATAAAGAGTACAAAGACATGATTACATTATCATGATCTTGTGTATACGATATTAGAATGTGACAATTGCATCATCATATTATGACTTCATCCAGGGTATTGGAATAGCATGCTAAACTATTGAACTTCACCAAATTTTAGGCAACTGTATAACGTGACAGTCGTTTAAATGCGGGAAATTTGGCAGGTGGCTAAGTTAGTTAACAACTCAAGCACTTTAAACGGGAAATTTGGCAGGTGGCTAAGTTAGTTAACAACTCAAGCACTTTCCGATAACTTGTAATGGGTAACCGAAACTGTA
Organism: Artemisia tridentata subsp. tridentata; assembly: GCA_021014915.2. Classification (NCBI taxonomy): domain Eukaryota; kingdom Viridiplantae; phylum Streptophyta; class Magnoliopsida; order Asterales; family Asteraceae; genus Artemisia; species Artemisia tridentata. The sequence continues at coordinate 376,447,021 of CP139505.1, forward strand.
TGAGATAACTTTTGATCGAAGTTATACAATCACGAACATTCCTAGTGGATTTAAAGTTAAAAGAAAACAAACATGTATGAAGTATGAACACTGTTTTGATGAACTCAATAAAACTATAATACTGTAACAAAATCATCTATCTGTTTAGATTTTACATTCCATCTACGCTGATACAGCAAAATTCTAGTTCTTGTAATTGACAAGTTTTACATTCCATGGATTTCACTGATACAGCAAGACGGACTGATGAAAAAAAGAATGTAAAACACAAAAATGAATGTATTTTATATTGGATGTCATTTGAAATCATCCAAGAAACGTATCATAAATAAATGAATTAAGAAACACAGTTTACTTTCTAAGAGTAACCCAGAAAAGTGGTTTTACAAAAACTACAACGATTTCTAATTATATGTCTGATTCCTTTGCAAGATTCTTCGTCCAAGCAAGGGTGAAAACCCATTTCGTAGCACCTTTGCCTTTCACATACCCCTTTTTTGCCTTCTTATTCTTCCCATTACCCGGGGAATCTTGCACAGGGTCCTATTAATCAGCCCACGAGGTGCCTCTGAGTCGAAAACTTCCATCTTTAGTTCCTTTTACTTCCTTTTTACCTGACAAAATCATGTGACATGATGCAACAGTTTCGGATTATAATTTGAATCCATGGTATAATATCCTTATAAATTTATTCCAATTATTCCACCGTCTCCTTATTATGGTTCTCGGGACTTTGACTTGTTCTTGATCAAACTCGTAAGATCAACAACATGGGTCAAACTTTGTGATCTAAATACATGGTAGGCCTCAAAATTCCGTGCCACTTTTTCAATCGTTAAAACATTTATAGTAACCAATGTCATTACTCATTAATACTAGGAAAACATAACTAAACAGAAAAATGAACATGCATAAGATTAAAAAAAAAAAAAAAAAAAACGTTAACAAGGGGTGTTTGGGGTTGCTTATGTAAGTGGTTACTGCATTCTGAACATCAAACAAACAGGGTGTTTAAAAGTCCTTATCTAAGCCCTCAATCAGATTATTTAAGCAACGAATAAGGAATCTCTGCATTTCCTTTTACATCGGATGAACTTGTAACCACTAAAAATCCACCACTACAGCTGTAGTTCTCCCATAAGTGAAAAGGTATTGGCCAAAACTAGTCCCTGCAAGCCATAAAGAATTAAATAGTTATATTATTGTTTATTTGCCAAACAAAATGATGAGGATCTAAACACACACCTTGTGTTAGAGATACTTTGAGTTATATTAACAAGCACGCGGAATTTACTTGCTAATACCTAGAAGGTTGGTTGTTTAGTGTAATGTGTATAGTAGCAATATAAGTAATGAACAAAGTATTTAACCAAAACTGTAAGCTTCAATATTATTGATAATAATACGAGTGATCTTAGTTATCACTAGGGTTACACCTTGAAGCTTTCAATGATACGTACATAAGAACCTAAACCTAGGATCTCCTTTTATAGGACAAGGAGTTCTTTACAAGATAAGTATAAAGTTATCTAAATAGAATATACACCAAATCTATTCTATACTTATCACACGTTTACAATATAACTGTTATCACAACAGCAGCAGAAATAATATGTACTAGTAGTGGTAATGAGTTTCCACTGCTAGTGCATTCTTCAGCAGTGGTAAATCCAATAGCAGCCGTGGTAACTAGTTTATTCCCAACAATCCTCCCCTAAACTTATGATTTCTGTGTAAATCAATAAGTTTCTTCAAAAGATTATTCTTCATAACAATTTGGGGAATTCTTCCAAACATCTCTATCTTCTCCTTAAAGCAGCAAATTCCCTTCTACATTGATCAAAAATTCTTTGAAGGAGATCATCTACCACTTCACTTCTTTCTTCACATCTGAGCTTGATAGATCGCAACACAGTAAGCACTCCAGCCCTTAGTGGATACTCCTTCTCTGCTAACATGAACACATCAACACATCCTGGGTAGAAATGTGATGAACATTACATGAGTCATAAAATTTCCACAAGGTGTTCATGTTGTTGGCTTCAAATCTCCAATATCTGTCACTAGCATTAGGTTCATACAGTCTTTGGAATTGAACCCATAGATCTTTCTCCTTGTCATCTTGAAGCAATCCAGCCATCTGTTTTTCATTCACCATTCTCCTCAAAGTGTCTAGATCATCTCTGTCACATGCTCTAATTAAGTCTTGAAACTGTACGTAAGAGAATGTTTCACCACCAAGCCTTGTAATCTTCCATGAAGGTGTAAAGTCATCCTCTTTGAAAATTTCCCAATCTACAATAGGATGCCTGACTTGAAGTGGTTCTGGAAAGAAGTCTTCTGCCTCAATTATCACCATAGTATCAAGCTGTTCTCCTGAAAGTTTTTCAGCTTGATCATCTTTCTTTGACTTCTTTGCTCTGGCTCTACTTGCCTCCATGTGCTCTGCATGCCTTTTCCTCCATTGAGCTTCCTTTTCTGAACCCATTGGAGCAAACAATGTGTTCCTGCTGTATGCAGTGTAGTAATGAAGCTTGATTTCATCATAAGATTTTCCTTTGAACTGATACATCTTCCAATTAGCTTGATTACACAGATACTGTTTCATTTGAGCTATCATTTAAGCTTCTGTGGGCTTTCTTGGCTTCTTCTGCTTCTTCTTGATTGAACTAGTTAGATGATCAAGAGCTTGATCATTCTTCATCTTTATAAAATCACAAAGTTGTGCAGATCTTTGTTCTTCATTAAGTGTAGCATCTACAACCAACTCTAAAGCCTTTTTGTTCACTTCAGGATTGTTCTTGATCATGTAATCAATTTCTTCTGGTGTAGGCTCATAATCAAAATCAGCAGCAGTGTTTGGAATGGGAATATTAGGTTCTTCCATCCTTTGCTTTCTTTTCAACTCCATAAAAGCATCAACATCTTTCTCTTTGATTAATATTGCTTGCTCTGAATCCCAATCTATCTGAGCTTGTTCTGCACCACTAATCTTCCTTGGTTGCTCAGCTTCTTCAGTGATTGGTGCTTTGCCTTTATCAATCCTTTGTCTGGTACTTTCTTCTTCAGCAGTGGGAAAATTAACATCAGCAGTGGCAAAATATTGCTCAGTACTTGAAGCATTGTCCAATACTTCTCTAGGTTCAGCTTCCAAATCCACAACATTCTTAGCTATCTGCTCTGTATTTTGCTGAGAAGAAACCCTTTTGTTGAGGCAACATGATCAAGATCTCCTAATGTTTTGATAATGACAAATAAACCTTCGAAACACATAAAACGTCAAACGGTAGCCTAGTTCCCCGAAACCGGACACCTGCTGCTGGCGCGCTGCCCGTGCGCTGACGTGGGGGACGCGCCAGGAGACTGTATGGTTTCGGGTGAATTTTCAAAGTCGGCTTTCCCCTTACCCGACAAATGTGGATCTTTCAATTCAGGTATGTATATGTTATGTGCTTAATTGAGAACACTCGAAACGAGGTTTGAGACTTGAGAGATCCTATTTCTAAAACACCCATTTACGGGAAAATGCCAACTCAAGTTTTCTAACACTTGCCTCTAGCCAAGCCTTTTCTAAACTTAGGGAGCTTATATATTTCACGTAACAACACGTGAAAGCATCCATATGCTCATATCCAGTACTTACGTCTTCTCTAATCACGTAACGGGTTTACTCCCTTATTGGTTAAACGAAGTCAAAGGTCACTTTGCGTAAACGCATCCTTTCCCACTTGGGTTATGCTTTACATCAAGGCAAAGCACTTGACTCGTTTGTACCAAGGTGTTAGTTGAGAACGTCGAGTCGTGGAAAGTCACGAGATATAAAATTGTGGATTCTCAACGTATTGTTACTTGGATACATAAGTAACTTATGATTTTCTCAACATATAATCTTAATTGTCAAAACACTTTTTCTCCTAATGACAATTAGTTCATTTCTTTTCTTAATTACTTTACTAATCATCTTCTTCTTCCTTAAGCAAATTACCACTTTTCCCAAAACCACTTCAACAAAAACCACTCAACCCAAAACCATCTACTTCAAAACCATCTACACCAAAACCATCAAACCCAAAACCACTTACATCAAACCCTAAACCACTATACTCTCTTCCCAACACACTCTTACATATTCCCTTACACACTCTTACAAAAAGTGTACCTTTGTCCCCCTCACACAAACACACACGCTACCTTACACACACTACTCACATACACACACTTTACATTCAAAATACACACACTTCACTCACATACCTCTCTTTACACACACTTACACATACTACCCCTATACTCTCATACACAGCTCATACCTATACCCATCACATCTATACAACCCATCTCTACACACACTCTTACACCTTTTCATTCAAAATACATACACTACACACAACCCATACACACACTAGGGTACACATCACATCCATCTCTTATACACTCTTACACTCATCTCAACACTCCATTTATTTCCACACATGTTTTTTAATCAAAACCCTTCATTTCAAACCAAATCAATCCCAACCCTCCATTCACACTTTCCCCCCAAGTCAAGAATATTCCCTTGGAATATTCTCTCCTTAACCCAACCATGGTTCACTCACCTAACCATGGTTAGTTCCCATCACACAACCCTAACCCAACCTTGGTAAACCCTAACCACAAACACACCCAACCATGGTTAACTCTCTACACTTAACCCTTTCACACCTAACCATGGTTAACCTCTAAACCTTTAACCTAACCATAGTTACACCTTAACCCTTCCCTTGTGGAATATTCCATGGCATATTCTCTTCTCACTTATGCCATGTGAGGAATTACATTTACACCCCTTCCAAATTACCCTACCTATACTTTATACCCTTGGTAATTTGTTTTCTCTTTATCTACTTCAAAAAATGTTTTTCAAATTGGCTATTTGAGTTGGTAAACCTTAGAATGATTAATGTTAAGGTTTAGTGTGAAGTACAATTGGGGGTTTAGCAAGGTATGGTATTTACAAGACTCGAAACTCAAATTTTGGGAAAACTTCACAAAAGCCTGGCGCTGCGGACGCGCAAGAGACGCGCCCGCCTCGGTAAAATTTTCCCAAGTTAGGTTTTTGGCTTATAAATACCACCCTTGCCTCTTGTATTCCTCAACCCTTGCCATTATTCTTTCTCTCTATATTCTTTCTCTCTAAACACTCTCAAATCTCTCTATCTCTAATCTTGTGTTCTTGATTTTCACTCTAACATCTTTGAAAGAACACATCTCCTTGCAAGGGAAGAATCACAAGAACTTAATCCACTCTTGTGATTGTGTCGAGGGTCTTCTTCTACCCTTTCTATTACAATTGAGTCTCTAGGTTAGGTTAGGGCTTGATTGAAAAACAAACAATCTTTCATTCATTCATTTGTTTGTACGGGAAGTCTTGTGTCTTTGTGACCAAGCCTAAATCATTGGGGATCTAGTTGGGGTTTGATACTTCCGGGTGGAAGTCTTGGTGTGGTCTTGGTGACCAATTGGTTAAGTCGAGTCACGAGATTCTTTTGGGTGGTTTCCGAGGGCGGAATACCGTTTGGGTAGTAACTCCTTCTTTGTGAGCATCAATATTGTTGAATATTGGTGGAGTGAATTGTAACGGTTTGTAGTCCACCGAAAGGATTATACTAGTGTAATAGTATCGGTGTCGTGGATTCACAACTGGACTACGGATGGTATAAACCCCCCATCCGGAACCAGTATATATCGTGGTGTCTCTTTACTCGCTTTATATACTTGTGGTTGTGATTGTGTTTGTGGTTGTTTGTTTCTTAGACCACTTGGTTGTCTTCAAGGCTTAAAGTTTTTAAACATCTAAAAATCCGAAGAAACCGTATTCACCCCCCCTCTACGGTTCTACAATTGGTATCAGAGCGGTTATACTCAAGTTTTTGAGTGTTAAAACCTTCCTGAGAAGTCGTTTTAAGTCAAAAACTTCTTTTCCAAAAATCCAAAATCCTAACTAAGATTTTTGGTATAGTTGAGTATAGATCCATGGCTCAAGAGAACTACGCGGAGGGGTGCTCTATGCAAAGACCACCTTTGCTAGAGACCGATGGGTTTTGCTTTTGGAAAACCCGTTTTGAGACCTATGTTAGGTCCAAGGATCTTGACCTATGGGAGGTCATTCAAAATGGAGATTTTGTCTTCACAATGGTTGATCCGGAAACTAAGCTAATGGTCGAAATGCCACACTCGAAGCTTAAAGAAGATGAAGTGAAGAAGCTCGTCAAAATGATGAAGCGAAGATGTTGATATACAACGCTCTACCTCGAAGAGAATTCGAAAGAGTTCACGTGTGCAAAACCGCCAAGGAGATTTGGCACTCGCTTATCATCACTCATCAAGGGAACTCACAAGTCAAAGATTGCAAGATTGACTTACTCATACAACAATATGAGAAATTTTCAATCTCCGACGATGAATCTATTGACAATGGGTACACACGATTCAATGCTATAATCACAAGCCTCACGGCTCTTGATTCTAGTTTTTGCAACTAGAATCATGTGAGAAAGTTCCTCCGAGCTCTTCCAATCAAATGGCGTCCAAAGGTAATGGCTATTGAAGAAGCAAAGAATTTGGCCGAACTTCCTCTTGAAGATCTCATTCGCAATCTCAAAGTTTACGAGATGATCCTTGAGAACGACAACGCAAGTACCAAAGACAAGAAGGAGAAGGTTAAGTCTTTGGCTCTTTAAAAGCTAAAGTCACTAGTAGTCAAGCTAGTGATGATAGCGATGATCAAGATGGGAGCAACGGAGATGATGATATGGACGACGAAGAATACAACCTCATGGCAAAGAACTTTCGAAGATTCTTTAGAAGAGGGGGTAACTTTAGGAAGGGTAATAGGTTTGGCAACCGAGGTTATGGTGGAAGAAACAACCTTGATGGTAATAGAGGTATGGACAAAAAAGTTGGTGAAAGCTCAAGGCGCACTCAAGGATGCTACAATTGTGGGGAAAAAGGTCATTTCATCAATGAATGTCCTAAACCCAAAGTAAACAAAGCATTCGTGGGTGGAACATGGAGTGATAGCGAGGAAGAAGATCAACCAACAAATGAAGTCACTTGTCTCATGGCGCAAGAGAAACTCGAGGTATCTCAAAACCCTTCTATTACTAACAATCTTAATATTAATAATTTGCAAAAGGAGAATGAGAACCTAGTAAAATTTGACAACGATTTTAGAAAAACCTTTGAGAAAATTCTTAAGGAAAAACAAATCATTGAACAAGAACGCGCTAAACTAATTGAAAGAGTCTATGAACTCGAGAGAGAAGTTAAGAAACTAAATCATGGCAAAGAGGAGGTTGAACCTTGTAAGAAATGTGAATCACTCAAACTTGAGGTTGACTCTTTGAATGATAAAGTATCTAAACTTCAAAAAGAGTCTCTAAGTTTCTCAAAATTTAAGAAAAGCAAAAATGATTTAGAAGAAATTATAAGAAGCCAAAAGAGGTCCCAAGATAAGGAAGGTCTTGGATTTTCAAAACATGGTCAAACCTCTTCTATAAGTCTAACAAAACCAATAGCTTTTGTTAAAGCAAAGGAAAGCGAAACTCCAAGTTTTTCCGAGGCTGACGCGCTGCCTGACGCGTCAACACGCCAGCAGCGCGCCAGGTCTCTGAGGAAAAACGATGTTTCGTTAAAAACTTATGTCAAACCATTTATACCTCAAACTCTTTTTGCAAACACTCGAGGTAATCAAGCTCCCATTAAAAGAAAAGAAAACCCAAAACAAAGTTTTAACTCGGGTTTTCATAATGGCCTTGGTTATACACAACCTCAAGTGAATAGTAAACCACTTTTATCTACACCTAATGTAAGACCTTCTACCTCATACAACAAAAGATCTTCATTTCATAATAATCAAAGAAGAAATGCTCATAATCATAATCAAAGATCATCTCAATATCAACATAATAATAATTACCAAAGAAGAGACAACTCCTATTCAAACCAAACCTTCTTTAGACCTCAAGGATACAACTACTATAGACCAAACTATCAAAATCAAAATAGTTTTCAAAATAATCCTTGGTCCACTTTCTCTAGTTTTGGTATTGAAAAACTATGTATATTGCTTCAAGACCCAAGGATGTTTGACTTGGGAACTTTAAATGCTAACCGTAATGGACCCAAGAAACAATGGGTACCAAAAGTATGAGTTGTATGTTTGTTTTAGGTTTGTCTCAAAAGTGATCTACAACCGGACGAATGGATAGTGGATAGTGGTTGCACTAAACACATGACTGGGAATAGAAGATTGTTCACTTCATACATGGAGTATAACGGCAATCAAGTCATTTTTGGAAGGAAACTTAACGGCAAGATTGTAGGCAAAGGTAATGTCCTTCATGATTCCATAGAAATATCCAATGTTGAGCATGTTAGGGGTCTAAGCTTTAATTTGATTAGTGTGAGTCAATTAAGTGATGATGATTGTGAGGTTAAATTTACTAAAGTAGATTGTACTATTAGTAAAAATGGTGTTGTGTTAGCTAAAGGTATTAGGAGAAATAACTTGTACACATGCAAGTTAGGAGATAACTCTAAGCAACACATATGTCTTACGTCCATGGTGGACTACTCAATACTTTGGCATAGGAGGTTAGGTCACGCCAATATGAGGTTAGTTCAAAACCTAGCTTCTAACGAGCTAGTACGGAATTTACCAAAGTTGAGCTTTGAAAGACATTATTGTGATACATGTCTAGGAAGTCAAGGACAAGCTAATAATAGAAATAAAAATGAAGTGTCAACTAATAGGGTTTTAGAGTTGGTCCACTTGGATTTGTATGGTCCATCTCCAATCCAAAGCTACGGAGGAAACTTCTACACTTTGATGGTTATAGATGACTATTCAAATTATACATGGGTCTTGTTCTTAGAGAATAAGGAAGGAGTCTTAAATAAATTTGATATCTTAAGAAAGAAACTTGAAAACCTACTTGATTGTTCAATTATTTCAATTAAAACAAATCATAGTAGTGAATTTGATAAAATGCAATTTGGAAGCTTTTGTGAACAACATGGAATATCTTATAACTTATCGGGCCCGTTCACTTCTCAATCGCATGAGATTGTTGAAAGAACACATCGTAAGTTAAGAAAGATGAGTCGTGCAATGCTTGACTAGCAATCCATTCCACAAAAGTTTTGGTGTCATGCCCTAGATACCGCTTGCTATATCTTTAATAGAGTCTATATAAGAAAAGTCATTAATAAAACTCCATATGAAATACTTAGGAATAGAAAACCATCCCTAGAGTATTTTAGAGTATTTGGTTGTAAAGTATTCATACTTAACACCAAAGAATACCTCACCAAATTCGACCCAAAGTCGTATGAAGGTGTTTTCTTAGGATACTCTCAAACAAGTAAAGCATACATAGTGCTTAATAATGAAACAATGAGGATTGAGGAATCCCTCAACGTAACCTTTGATGAGAGCATGCCCCAGCCTTCTACATCTCCTCCGGTTGAGGATGATGTGATCAACGAACACATAGTTCATGATCAAGAAAGGTCGTCGACATTACAAGTTAATGTTTCAGATGATGGCAATCCTAAAGATGTGAGAGAAGCGAGGGGTCATCCCATTGAACAAGTCATTGGTGACTTAAATAAGAGAAAACTTAGATCACAAACAAAACAAAATTAGGTTTTGGCATGGCACACAAAAATCCAAATTGTTTTGGGATAGGTCTAGATGTTCATGGTAAACATGCATCTTAAGAGAACAATCTTTTGTAGTAAAACACATTGTCTAAAGGAATCATTTGGAAGTCCTTTAAAGGCTCTTAGAGTTTATGTGCTTATGTGACTAGGACTCATGTGAAGGCATGGAAGGAAACTTTAATTGTTTCCGAGAAGAAAGATATGTATCAACTCATCATTCAATAAATGAGTGATAATATTCTAGATCCTACATGTCTATACTATATGTTTGAACAAGAAAACTTGACACAAATTATCTTGATTCATCTCGATAATTTTAACTATGTTAAGTTTCCAAGATTAGATAAAATATCGAAACACAATTCACACTTGTGTTAAAGATCTTGTATCTAATTCTACTTGTTCACCTTATGTGATAAACTACATGTTGCATGCTTAAATAAAATTGAATAATGTTATCTCCAAATAATAAATTGCTTGTAGTTTCATGCATGGATTTGGTGCATGCAAGAGAAATGATAGTAACTAGCATGTGTTTCTAGTTCACCCAACCTCAACTTAAGCCTATCTACAACACTCATTTCCATTGAATATCTTTTCCCAACACCATGTGATCTAAGCATATTAGTACATGACTTAGATGGTTTGAACATATTAGTACCTTGATCATTGATAACATGACCAACTTTTAAGTGCTAGGAATCCTAACTACCAACTTAATTCATCTATAAAAGGGATAATCTTTATAGTTATCTAGACATCAAACATTACAAAGATCAAATAACACTTAAAAACACACTCAAAATGAATATGGAAGATGAATTTGTTGGGTCATCATACCACTTTAATGATGGTAGGAGAATGATGACAAGAGAAGAGGAGGAAAGCATAAATTGGGATAACATTAGTAGTGCGGAAATCTCAATTGTGAAAGACTTCCTCAAACTTTGTTTTGTTGGAAATGACATTTGGGCCAAGATTGAAGGAAAACTTGGCAAACCCCTTGAGAATGATCACACTCGTAGGTGTGCATGTTGCTCAACCAATTGTGTGATTGAGCGGAATATTTTTGCTATACGTAAGGAGATTAGAGAACTACACAAGTCAATGAACAATGACATGTTGGTAATGACCGCCGTTCTCAAAGACATCTCAAGGGTCACTCTTCAAGAAAAGGACGAAGAGTGAAGTAGTGGAACCTTGCTCTAGTAGTAACTATCTAGGACTTCTCACAAGTTTGTATGAATAAAATGTGATAGGATTGTATGATGTTATCCTTGTATGTCCTTCATTGTGTGTGTTGAATAAAATGCTTGTGATGTTTATTTCTATGATATGATTTCTTTTGTTGATATTTGGCAACTATAATTGATTTCTTACATTTATATATATATATATATATATATATATATATATATATATATATATATATATATATATATATATATATATATATATATATATATAGTTATTATTGTGTCTAACCCATGTTGGACACTAACTTATATATTTTTTATGTGCACTAACCCATGTTGAGAATATCTAAATGGTAACCTAACCCATTTTTGGACTTTCACATGTGAGTATTTCTTGTTTGTTGGATGTTGTGATGTTTTATGTAGCTGGGCCACCGCAAAGGTGAGGCTCTTGACCCATGGATCCCTGCCTTGAAACAAGGGGGAGCAACGATCCAGGGGGAGCTAAGTTCAAAGGGGAGCACGTTCGGGTGCTATTTTACAAGCTACATTACCTATTCAATTGGAAGTCCCGCCTTTTTGATTTGACAAAAGGGGGAGAAAGAAAGCAAGGTGAAGATCAAGCTCAAGAGAAAGTAAAGACTTCACCAAATTTACAAGGCAAGGTCAAGTCGTAAAGCTTCACCAAAGGCGCGCTTGTCTTCGCTACATTTGTAAGTTTATTTGCTTTCGGATTTTATTTGTCATCATCAAAAAGGGGGAGATTGTTGAGGCAACATGATCAAGATCTCCTAATGTTTTGATAATGACAAATAAACCTTCTAAACACATAAAACGTCAAACGGTAGCCTAGTTCCCCGAAACCGGACACCTGCTGCTGGCGCGCTGCCCGTGCGCAGACGCGCGGGGGACGCGCCAGGAGACTTTATGGTTTCGGGTGAATTTTCAAAGTCGGCTTTCCCCTTACCCGACAAATGTGGATCTTTCAATTCAGGTATGTATATGTTATGTGCTTAATTGAGAACACTCGAAACGAGGTTTGAGACTTGAGAGATCCTATTTCTAAAACACCCATTTATGGGAAAATGCCAACTCAAGTTTTCTAACACTTGCCTCTAGCCAAGGCCTTTCTAAACTTAGGGAGCTTATATATTTCACGTAACAACACGTGAAAGCATCCATATGCTCATATCCCGTACTTACGTCTTCTCTAATCACATAACGGGTTTACTCCCTTATTGGTTAAACTAAGTCAAAGGTCACATTGCGTAAACGCATCCTTTCCCACTTGGGTTATGCTTTACATCAAGGCAAAGCACTTTACTCGTTTGTACCAAGGTGTTAGTTGAGAACGTCGAGTCGTGGAAAGTCACGAGATATGAAATTGTGGATTCTCGACGTATTGTTACTTGGATACATAAGTAACTTATGATTTTCTCAACATATAATCTTAATTGTCAAAACACTCATTCTCCTAATGACAATTAGTTCATTTCTTTTCTTAATTACTTTACTAATCATCTTCTTCTTCCTTAAGCAAATTACACTTTTCCCAAAACACACTTCAACCCAAAACCATCTACTTCAAAACCATCTACACCAAAACCATCAAACCCAAAACCACTTACATCAAACCCTAAACCACTATACTCTCTTCCCAACACACTCTTACATATTCCCGTATACACTCTTACAAAAAGTGTACCTTTGTCCCCCTCACACAAACACACACACTACCTTACACACACTACTCACATACATACACTTTACATTCAAAATACACACACTTCACTCACATACCTCTCTTTACACACACTTACACATACTACCCCTATACTCTCATACACAACTCATACCTATACCCATCACATCTATACAACCCATCTCTACACACACTCTTACACCTTTTCATTCAATATACACACACTACACACAACCCATACACACACTAGGGTACACATCACATCCATCTCTTACACACTCTTTTACTCATCTCAAGCCTTCATTTATTTCCACACATGTTTTTTAATCACAACCATTCATTTCAAACCAAATCAATCTCAACCCTCCATTCACAATTTCCCCCCAAGTCAAGAATATTCCCTTGGAATATTCTCTCCTTAACCCAACCATGGTTCACTCACCTAACCATGGTTAGTTCCCATCACACAACCCTAACCCAACCTTGGTTAACCCTAACCACATACACACCCAACCATGGTTAACTCTCTCCACTTAACCCTTTCACACCTAACCATGGTTAACCTCTAAACCTTTAACCTAACCATAGTTACACCTTAACCCTTCCTTTGTGGAATATTCCATGGCATATTCTCTTCTCACTTATGCCATGTGAGGAATTAATTTTACACCCCTTCCAAATTACCCTACCTATACTTTATACCCTTGGTAATTTGTTTTCTCTTTATCTACTTCACAAAATGTTTTTCAAATTGGCTATTTGAGTTGGTAAACCTTAGAATGTTTAATGTTACAGTTTAGTGTGAAGTACAATTGGGGGTTTAGCAAGGTATGGTATTTACAAGACCCGAAACTCAAATTTTGGGAAAACTTCACAGAAGCCTGGCGCGCTGACGCGCCAGAGACGCGCCGGCCTCGGTAAAATTTTCCCAAGTTGGGTTCTTGGCCTATAAATACCACCCTTACCTCTTGTATTCCTCACCCCTTGCCATTATTCTTTCTCTCTATATTCTTTCTCTCTAAACACTCTCAAATCTCTCTATCTCTAATCTTGTGTTCTTGATTTTCACTCTAACATCTTTGAAAGAACACATCTCCTTACAAGGGAAGAATCACAAGAACTTAATCCACTATTGTGATTGTGTCGAGGGCCTTCTTCTACCCTTTCTATTACAATTGAGTCTCTAGGTTAGGTTAGGGCTTGATTGAAAAACAAACAATCTTTCATTCATTCATTTGTTTATACGGGAAGTCTTGTGTCTTTGTGACCAAGCCTAGATCATTGGGGATCTAGTTGGGGTTTGATACTTCCGGGTGGAAGTCTTGGTGTGGTCTTGGTGACCAATTGGTTAAGTCGAGTCACGAGATTCTTTTGGGTGGTTTCCGAGGGCGGAATACCATTTGGGTAGTAACTCCTTCTTTGTGAGCATCAATATTGTTGGATATTGGTGGAGTGAATTGTAACGGTTTGTAGTCCACCGAAAGGATTATACTAGTGTAATAGTATCGGTGTCGTGGATTCGCAACTGGACGTACGGATGGTATAACCCCCCCATCCGGAACCAGTATATATCGTGGTGTCTCTTTACTCGCTTTATATACTTGTGGTTGTGATTGTGTTTGTGGTTGTTTGTTCTTAGACCACTTGGTTGTCTTCAAGGCTTAAAGTTTTTAAACATCTAAAAATCCGAAGAAACCGTATTCACCCCCCCCCTCTACGGTTCTACAATTGGTATCAGAGCGGTATACTTAAGTTTTTGAGTGTTAAAATCTTCCTGAGAAGTCGTTTTAAGTCAAAAACTTCTTTTCCAAAAATCCAAAATCCTAACTAAGATTTTTGGTAAATTTGAGTATAGATCTGGTATGTGCTTAAACACATACCTTTTCTTGACCAAAACCGGACCCAAATAGACCAAAAACCCGACCAAAATGCCAAATATATTGTGTTTTTTTGTGTTTTTATATGTGCAGGCACGGATATCGAAGAAAATGACAAAATCAAGCAAAGAACCGGGAAAACGAGCATGAGTGTCGGAAAAGGCTCAGAACCGGAACCGGGAAAAGAAAGTATGGTCAAAAAGTCAACCCAAGGTCCTCAAATTATCAAAAGTTGTCAAGATCAGTCCCTCAGAATTCAACAATTACATTAATGGTCCCTAGAATCTTAAAATTCTTAAACCTCTAATACCTTAAATTCGGATTTAAACAAACCCACTCCAAACATCACCCAACCCACTTATTAATTAATCCAACAACCACACAACACTTCTTACCCAGCCCAACCCTTATGAAACAACCAGCCCATCCCACTACCTATTACCCTTACCCGACCCAAAATCCTATTTAACCCGGTCAAATAATATTACACAGTCAAATAAATATTAAAAACACACACACACACCTCACACGCACACAACCGCCAAAAGTTATCCCCAAATAATTTACCAAGAACCCTAATAACCGCACTTCAAAATTAACCTCGTACGCATGACTACCCAATGATTGGGTAATTTCTGGAAGGGTCTGACAAGCTAAGAGACACGTGGGACTCACTGATTGGTCAAGCCGTGTCACCAACTTAATCCTACGGTAGAGATTAAAGATTGAAGAGCAAGGATGATCTAAGGGTGGTGATGAGCTCGTGTGCACGCGGATTGCCAGAGTGGAAAGACCAGAAGGTTCCTTGGATTGCTATAAATTGCCCTCTCCTCTTCACAGTCAAGTTTTGTCCAATTTTCATGTCTTAGAAAGTTTTTACCAATTTTACTTTTTTCATTTAAATGTTTTTCGTAGTGTAAACTCTTTAAAATTCAGTTGTAAGTTACATTTCCAGTTCATTTGTACTCAGTTCTTTAATTTTAATGAAAGTCAAATTTGGTCAACAACATTGTTCCTCAGCTTAATTTCCATGTTAGTGCTTATTTTTTTTGAATGTTTCTGCTTCTTAGGTCTAGTTTTGATATCATGTGTTGGTTATGAGCTTCTACTGCTGATTTCTCATTTATTGCTTTTGGTCAAAGTAAAAAGTCAAACTGCTTAATCCTATTTTCAATTAATTGTGCTTTTCAAATTTTATTTTCTAGATTAAAAGTAGTCTTGTGGTTTGTACAAATAATTTTTTTACAGTTTTAAAAGCTCTGTGTACTTGAGATAGCAAAATCAGGTTATTAAGGGTGTGTTTGGTTTTAAGCTGCTTTTGGGTAAAAAGGGATATAATCTGAGATATTCTTTCCATTTGCTAAGTTTCTGAGTAGATTGTGCTGATTTACAGGTATTTTAGTTGTTGATGGTTGTTTAAAAGTTCTCATTTGTTATTTTTAGTTCTTAGCACTTTTCTGCCTTAATAAGCTTAAGCGATAAGCGATAAGCTGAGCTCAATTTAAGATCATTTCTAGCTTGGTTAGTTAGTTTATAGTTACTTAAGTAAGTTCCATAAGTTGGATAGGATTAGGTTAGGTTTTTCCAAGTTTTGCGCCATTTCTTTGGCTGCTGCACCAGGGGTTCAAAAGTGCAGGGCTGCACTTATTTCTGCTACTGTTCTAGGTACAATTTTGGCTTAATTAGAGAAGCTTTGAATCTAATTTTTTGGTTTATAGATAGTTTACATAGTTAGCTTTAAGCTTATAATCTGGGATCCCCTTTTTGAGCTTATTGGAGTGCTTATCTTAAGTCTGAAAACCCATCATCAGGACTGCACCAAGCTTGTTCCATTTTCAGTCAAATAAGCACTTTTTCTAGGCTGATTTCTATAAGCATTAGTTGTTGGATTTTGGAATCTTTAGTGTTTTTAGGAAGCCAGTAGTGCTATGATTCTTTTGCCCCCATAAGTTTTCATCATACTGCTTATTTGGATTGCTTTTTGAGGCTGCTAAGTAGGGCTGTTAGATCAGAATTTCTGCCCTTACCTTGCTACTTTTAGGCTGCTTATTAGCTTATTGCTTGTGCTTATTTCATCATTTCCAGTTGTTTCTAGTTTCCAGTAGAAAGTTTTATCTGTTCCTGTGCTTCTGTTAACTTTTGGCTTATTTTTGCTTATTTTTAGCTTATTTCCAAGTGCTTATTTCACTGTTTTAGCTTATTTAGACATAATCAGTTTCTAAAATTATTTTTATTAAATTTCTCATTAAAAATTAAAATTCCTCAAAAATTTTCAAATTTTTCCAATTAGTTTTAATATTTTTAAAGCATTTAATTAGTTTAAATTAATTTTAATTCATAAAAAATTATTAAAAAGTCAAAAAAATATTTTTCTTTTTCCAAAAATTTTCTTTTATCAGTTTTAATATAGGAAAATTATTTTTATATTTTTAGGTTTTAAATTTTAGAATTTCACTTTTATTTACGTTTTTAAATTCGTCGCGTAACGTTTTTAAATTCCGGTTTTTAGTTTTAAATTCTCGTGCTTAGATTACTTGTACATATAGCTTTATTAGTAGTTTTTAATTGCTATTTCATTGTTTGTAGTGTAGAAATCACAATTCTCACTTATACACACTCATTCACTACACGAATCACGTTCCGGGAACACAAATTCCATTCGATCTTCGTCGGGACAAACGACTCGGGTTTTGCATATTTCTTGTGCAATTCTCCCTTGATCTATAATTGTTAAATCAAGATCCATGGCTCAAGAGAACTACGCGGAGGGGTGCTCTATGCAAAGACCACCTTTGCTAGAGACCGATGGGTTTTGCTTTTGGAAAACCCGATTTGAGACCTATGTTAGGTCCAAGGATCTTGGCCTATGGGAGGTCATTCAAAATGGAGATTTTGTCTTCACAATGGTTAATCCGGAAACTAAGCTAATGGTCGATACGCCACACTCGAAGCTTAAAGAAAATGAAGTGAAGAAGCTCGTCAAAAATGATGAAGCGAAGATTTTGATATACAACGCTCTACCTCGAAGAGAATTCAAAAGAGTTCACGTGTGCAAAACCGCCAAGGAGATTTGGCACTCGCTTATCATCACTCATCAAGGGAACTCACAAGTCAAAGATTGCAAGATTGACTTACTCATACAACAATATGAGAAATTTTCAATCTCCGACGATGAATCTATTGACAATGGGTACACACGATTCAATGCTATAATCACAAGCCTCACGGCTCTTGATTCTAGTTTTTGCAACAAGAATCATGTAAGAAAGTTCCTCCAAGCTCTTCTAATCAAATGGCGTCCAAAGGTAACGGCTATTGAAGAAGCAAAGAATTTGGCCGAACTTCCTCTTGACGATCTCATTGGCAATCTCAAAGTTTACGAGATGATCCTTGAGAACGACAACGCAAGTACCAAAGACAAGAAGGAGAAGGTTAAGTCTTTGGCTCTTAAAGCTAAAGTCACTAGTAGTCAAGCTAGTGATGATAGCGATGATCAAGATGGGAGCAACGGAGATAATGATATGGACGACGAAGAATACAACCTCATGGCAAAGAACTTTCGAAGATTCTTTAGAAGAGGGGGTAACTTTAGGAAGGGTAATAGGTTTGGCAACCGAGGTTATGGTGGAAGAAAAAACCTTGATGGTAATAGAGGTATGGACAACAAAGTTAATGAAAGCTCAAGGCGCACTCAAGGATGCTACAATTGTGGGGAAAAAGGTCATTTCATCAATGAATGTCCTAAACCCAAAGTAAACAAAGCATTTGTGGATGGAACATGGAGTGATAGCGAGGAAGAAGATCAACCAATAAATGAAGTCACTTGTCTCATGGCGCAAGAGAAACTCGAGGTATCTCAAAACCCTTCTATTACTAACAGTCTTAATATTAATAATTTGCAAAAGGAGAATGAGAACCCAGTAAAATTTGACAACGATTTTAGAAAAACCTTTGAGAAAATTCTTAAGGAAAAACAAATCATTGAACAAGAACGCGCTAAACTAATTGAAAGAGTCTATGAACTCGAGAGAGAAGTTAAGAAACTAAATCATGGCAAAGAGGTGGTTGAACCTTGTAAGAAATGTGAATCACTCACACTTGAGGTTGACTCTTTGAATGATAAAGTATCTAAACTTCAAAAAGAGTCTCTAAGTTTCTCAAAATTTAAGAAAAGCACAAATGATTTAGAAGAAATTATAAGTCGCCAAAAGAGGTCCCAAGATAAGGAAGGTCTTGGATTTTCAAAACATGGTCAAACCTCTTCTATAAGTCTAACAAAACCAATAGCCTTTGTTAAAGCAAAGGAAAGTGAAACTCCAAGTTTTTCCGAGGCTGACGCGCTGCCTGACGCGTCAACGCGCCAGCAGCGCACCAGGTCTCTGAGGAAAAACGATGTTTCGTTAAAAACTTATGTCAAACCATTTATACCTCAAACTCTTTTTGCAAACACTCAAGGTAATCAAGCTCCCATTAAAAGAAAAGAAAACCCAAAACAAAGTTTTAACTCGGGTTTTCGTAATGGCCTTGGTTATATACAACCTCGAGTGAATAGTAAACCACTTTTATCTACACCTAATGTAAGACCTTCTACCTCATACAACAAAAGATATTCATTTCATAATAATCAAAGAAGAAATGCTCATAATCATAATCAAAGATCATCTCAATATCAACATAATAATAATTACCAAAGAAGAGACAACTCCTATTCAAACCAAACCTTCTTTAGAACTCAAGGATACAACTACTATAGACCAAACTATCAAAATCAAAATAGTTTTCAAAATAATCCTTGGTCCGCTTTCTCTAGTTTTGGTATTGAAAAACTATGTATATTGCTTCAAGACCCAAGGATGTTTGACTTGGGAACTTTAAATGCTAACCGTAATGGACCCAAGAAACAATGGGTACCAAAAGTATGAGTTGTATGTTTGTTGTAGGTTTGTCTCAAAAGTGATCTACAACCGGATGAGTGGAGAGTGGATAGTGGTTGCACTAAACACATGACCGGGAATAGAAGATTGTTCACTTCATACATGGAGTATAACGGCAATCAGGTCATTTTTGGAAGCAAACTTAACGGCAAGATTGTAGGCAAAGGTAATGTCCTTCATGACTCCATAGAAATATCCAATGTTGAGCATGTTAGGGGTCTAAGCTTTAATTTGATTAGTGTGAGTCAATTAAGTGATGATGATTGTGAGGTTAAATTTACTAAAGTAGATTGTACTATTAGTAAAAATGGTGTTGTGTTAGCTAAAGGTATTAGGAGAAATAACTTGTACACATGCAAGTTAGGAGATAACTCTAAGCAACACATATGTCTTACGTCCATGGTGGACAACTCAACACTTTGGCATAGGAGATTAGGTCACGCCAATATGAGGTTAGTTCAAAACCTAGCTTCCAACGAGCTAGTACGAAATTTACCAAAGTTGAGCTTTGAAAGACATTATTGTGATACATGTCTAGGAAGTCAAGGACAAGCTAATAATAGAAATAAAAATGAAGTGTTAACTAATAGGGTTTTAGAGTTGGTCCACTTGGATTTGTATGGTCCATCTCCAATCCAAAGCTACGGAGGAAACTTCTACACTTTGATGGTTATAGATGACTATTCAAATTATACATGGGTCTTGTTCTTAGAGAATAAGGAAGGAGTCTTAAATAAATTTGATATCTTAAGAAAGAAACTTGAAAACCTACTTGATTGTTCAATTGTCTCAATTAAAACAAATCATAGTAGTGAATTTGATAAGATGCAATTTGGAACCTTTTGTGAACAACATGGAATATCTTATAACTTATCGGGCCCGTTCACTTCTCAATCGCATGAGATTGTTGAAAGAACACATCGTAAGTTAAGAAAGACGATTCGTGCAATGCTTGACGAGCAATCCATTCCACAAAAGTTTTGGTGTCATTCCCTAGATACCGCTTGCTATATCTTTAATAGAGTCTATATAAGAAAAGTCATTAATAAAACTCCATATGAAATACTTAGGAATAGAAAACCATCCCTAGATTATTTTAGAGTATTTGGTTGTAAAGTATTCATACTTAACACCAAAGAATACCTCACCAAGTTCGACCCAAAGTCGTATGAAGGTGTTTTCTTAGGATACTCTCAAACAAGTAAAGCATACATAGTGCTTAATAAGGAAACAATGAGGAATGAGGAATCCCTCAACGTAACCTTTGATGAGAGCATGCCCGAGCCTTCTACATCTCCTCCGGTTGAGGATGATGTGATCAACGAACACATAGTTCATGATCAAGAAAGGTCGCCGACATTACAAGTTAATGTTTCGGATGACGGTAATCCTAAAGATGTGAGAGAAGCGAGGGGTCATCCCATTGAACAAGTCATTGGTGACTTAAATAAGAGAACACTTAGATCACAAACAAAACAAAATTAGGTTTTGGCATGGCACACAAAAATCCAAATTGTTTTGGGATAGGTCTAGATGTTCATGGTAAACATGCATCTTAAGAGAACTATCTTTTGTAGTAAAACACATTGTCTAAAGGAATCATTTGGAAGTCCTTTAAAGGCTCTTAGAGTTTATGTGCTTATGTGACTAGGACTCGTATGAAGGCATGGAAGGAAACTTTAATTGTTTCCGAGAAGAAAGATATGTATCAACTCATCATTCAATAAATGAGTGATAATATTCTAGATCCTACATGTCTATACTATGTGTTTGAACAAGAAAACTTGACACAAATTATCTTGATTCATCTCGATAATTTTAACTATGTTAAGTTTCCAAGATTAGATAAAATATCGAAACACAATTCACACTTATGTTAAAGATCTTGTATCTAATTCTACTTGTTCACCTTATGTGATAAACTACATGTTGCATGCTTAAATAAAATTGAATAATGCTATCTCCAAATAATAAATTGCTTGTAGTTTCATGCATGGATTTGGTGCATGCAAGAGAAATGATAGTAACTAGCATGTGTTTCTAGTTCACCCAACCTCAACTTAAGCCTATCTAGAACACTCATTTCCATTGAATATCTTTCCCCAACACCATGTGATCTAAGCATATTAGTACATGACTTAGATGGTTTGAACATCTTATCAAGCATATTAGTACCTTGATCATTGATAACATGACCAACTTTTAAGTGCTAGGAATCCTAACTACCAACTTAATTCATCTATAAAAGGGATAATCTTACTAGTTATCTAGACATCAAACATTACAAAGATCAAATAACACTTAAAAACACACTCAAAATGAATATGGAAGATGAATTTGTTGGGTCATCATACCACTTTAATGATGGTAGGAGAATGATGACAAGAGAAGAGGAGGAAAGCATAAATTGGGATAACATTAGTAGTGCGGAAATCCCAATTGTCAAAGATTTCCTCAAACTTTGTTTTGTTGGAGATGGCATATGGGCCAAGATTGAAGGAAAACTTGCTAAACCTATTGTGAATGATACCACTCGTAGGTGTGCATGTTGCTCAACCAATTGTGTGATTGAGAGGAATATTTTTGCTATACGTAAGGAGATTAGAGAACTACACAAGTCAATGAACAATGACATGTTGGTAATGACCGCCGTTCTCAAAGACATCTCAAGGGTCACTCTTCAAGAAAAGGATGAAGAGTGTAGTAGTGGAACCTTGCTCTAGTAGTAACTATCTAGGACTTCTCATAAGTTTGTATGAATAAAATGTGATAGGATTGTATGATGTTATCCTTGTATGTCCTTCATTATGTGTGTTGAATAAAATGCTTGTGATGTTTATTTCTATGATATGATTTCTTTTGTTGATATTTGGCAACTATAATTGATTTCTTACATTTATATATATATATATATATATATATATATATATATATATATATATATATATATATATATATATATATATATATATATATATATATATATATATATATATATATATATTGATTTCCTACATATATACATATATATATATATATATATATATATATATATATATATATATGTATATATGTAAGAAATCAATATATATATATATATATATATATATATATATATATATATATATATATATAGTTATTATTGTGTCTAGCTCAACATTTGGATAATGGAGTCATATTGGACACTAACTTATATATTTTTGATGTGCACTAACCCATGTTGAGAATATCCAAATGGTAACCTAACCCATTTTTGGACTTTCACATGTGAGTATTTCTTGTTTGTTGGATGTTGTGATGTTTTATGTAGTTGGGCCACAGCAAAGGTGAGGCTCTTGACCCATGGATCCCCGCCTTGAAACAAGAGGGAGCAACGATCCAGGGGAGCTATGTTCAAAGGGGAGCACGTTCGGGTGCTATTTTACAAGCCACATTACCCATTCAATTGGAAGTCCCACTTTTTGATTTGACAAAAGGGGGAGAAAGAAAGTAAGGTGAAGATCAAGCTCAAGAGCAAGCAAAGACTTCACCAAATTTACAAGGCAAGGTCAAGTCGCAAAGCTTCACCAAAGGCGCGCTTGTCTTCGCTACGTTTGTAAGTTTATTTGCTTTCGGATTTTATTTGTCATCATCAAAAAGGGGAGATTGTTGAGGCAACATGATCAAGATCTCCTAATGTTTTGATAATGACAAATAAACCTTCTAAACACATAAAATGTAAAACGGTAGCCTAGTTCCCCAAAACTGGACACCTGCTGCTGGCGCACTGCCCGCGCGCTGACGCGCGGGGGACGCGCCAGGAGACTATATGGTTTCGGGTGAATTTTCAATGTCGGCTTTCCCCTTACCCGACAAATGTGGATCTTTCAATTCAGGTATGTATATGTTATGTGCTTAATTGAGAACACTCGAAACGAGGTTTGAGACTTGAGAGATCCTATTTCTAAAACACCCATTTACGGGAAAACGCCAACTCAAGTTTTCAAACACTTGCCTCTAGCCAAGGGTTTTCTAAACTTAGGGAGCTTATATATTTCACGTAACAACACGTGAAAGCATCCATATGCTCATATCCCGTACTTACGTCTTCTCTAATCACGTAACGGTTTACTCCCTTATTGGTTAAACTAAGTCAAAGGTCACTTTGCGTAAACGCATCCTTTCCCACTTGGGTTATGCTTTACATCAAGGCAAAGCACTTGGCTGGTTTTACCAAGGTGTTAGTTGAGAACGTCGAGTCGTGGAAAGTCACGAGATATGAAATTATGGATTCTCGACGTATTGTTACTTGGGTATATAAGTAACTTATGATTTTATCAACATATAATCTTAATTGTCAAAACTCTTTTTCTCCTAATGACAATTAGTTCATTTCTTTTCTTAATTACTTTACTAATCATCTTCTTCTTCCTTAAGCAAATTACCACTTTTCCCAAAACCACCTTCAACCAAAACCACTCAACCCAAAACCATCTACTTCAAAACCATCTACACCAAAACCATCAAACCCAAAACCACTTACGTCAAACCCTAAACCACTATACTCTCTTCCCAACATACTCTTACATATTCCCTTACACACTCTTACAAAAAGTGTACCTTTGTCCCCCTCACACAAAACACACACACTACCTACACACACTACTCACATACACACACTTTACATTCAAAATACACACACTTCACTCACATACCTCTCTTTACACACACTTACACATACTACCCCTATACTCTCAAACACAACTCATACCTATACCCATCACATCTATACAACCCATCTCTACACACACTCTTACACCTTTTCATTCAAAATACACACACTACACACAACCCATACACACACTAGGGTACACATCACATCCATCTCTTACACACTCTTACACTCATCTCAACCCTCCATTTATTTCCACACATGTTTTTTAATCATAACCCTTTATTTCAAACCAAATCAATCTCAACCCTCCATTCATACTTCCCCCCAAGTCAATAATATTCCCTTGGAATATTCTCTCCTTAACTCAACCATGGGTCACTCACCTAACCATGGTTAGTTCCCATCACACAACCCTAACCCAACCTTGGTTAACCCTAACCACATACACACCCAACCATGGTTAACTCTCTACACTTAACCCTTTCACACCTAACCATGGTTAACCTCTAAACCTTTAACCTATCCATAGTTACACCTTAACCCTTCCCTTGTGGAATATTCCATGGCATATTCTCTTCTCACTTATGCCATGTGAGGAATTACATTTACTCCCCTTCCAAATTACCCTACCTATACTTTATACCCTTGGTAATTTGTTTTCTCTTTATCTACTTCACAAAATATTTTTCAAATTGGCTATTTGAGTTGGTAAACCTTAGAATGATTAATGTTAAGGTTTAGTGTGAAGTACAATTGGGGGTTTAGCAAGGTATGGTATTTACAAGACTCGAAACTCAAATTTTGGGAAAACTTCACAGAAGCCTGGCGCTCTGACGCGCCAGAGACGCACCCGGCCTCGGTAAAATTTTCCCAAGTTGGGTTCTTGGCCTATAAATACCACCCTTGCCTCTTGTATTCCTCACCCCTTGCCATTATTCTTTCTCTCTATATTCTTTCTCTCTAAACACTCTCAAATCTCTCTATCTCTAATCTTGTGTTCTTGATTTTCACTCTAAAATCTTTGAAAGAACACATCTCCTTGCAAGGGAAGAATCACAAGAACTTAATCCACTCTTGTGATTGTGTCGAGGTTCTTCTTCTACCCTTGCTATTACAATTGAGTCTCTAGGTTAGGTTAGGGCTTGATTGAAAAACAAACAATCTTTCATTCATTCATTTGTTTGTACGGGAAGTCTTGTGTCTTTGTGACCAAGCCTAGATCATTGGGGATCTAGTTGGGGTTTGATACTTCCGGGTGGATGTCTTGGTGTGGTCTTGGTGACCAATTGGTTAAGTCGAGTCACGAGATTCTTTTGGGTGGTTTCCGAGGGCGGAATACCGTTTGGGTAGTAACTCCTTCTTTGTGAGCATCAATATTGTTGAATATTGGTGGAGTGAATTGTAACGGTTTGTAGTCCACCGAAAGGATTATACTAGTGTAATAGTATCGGTGTCATGGATTCGCAACTGGACGTACGGATAGTATAAACCCCCCATCCGGAACCAGTATATATCGTGGTGTCTCTTTACTCGCTTTATATACTTGTGGTTGTGATTGTGTTTGTGGTTGTTTGTTCTTAAACCACTTGGTTGTCTTCAAGGCTTAAAGTTTTTAAACATCTAAAAAGCCGAAGAAACCGTATTCACCCCCCCCCCCCTCTACGGTTCTACACCTTTGAGTACCCTGAGTCTCCTCTATATACAACTCTTCAATGCAAAAGTTTGGATCTTCTTCAAAGCTTAAATTCCTCCCCTGAGTTCCAGCATCTGTTTTCCTCCCCTGTTTGGAGAATTTACCAAGTGTTCACTGAAACCCTCAAAGTCATCATGAGGTGATGATGGAGAAGAAATCACCAACTTTGTAGACCTCTTTCTTTTGAGCAGCATCACTTCATTATTTAAACTTGTGATCTCATCTTTAAGGCCTTTAACATCATTGACATGTTGCTTCTTAGTCTGTGCCAAATCTTTCTCCAAACTTGCAACTTGTTTAGTTAACTTGGTACAAATATCCATCAATTCTTTAAGTTGCCCACTGCCCTCATCACTTCTAGCTGTGTTACCTGCTAGGAGAGGTAAATCATGGGGCATTGGTTCAGTTTTAGCCCTAGTAGGACTGGGAATGTCACCAAAACCACCACCACTTGGACCTTCACCAAAAGGTGCAGATACATGTAGTGTTGCAATGGGAGGAGTTGGCTGTTTAGACCTCCTCTCATATGTGTGAGTAACTGGGGGTATATGAGTAATAGATGGAATAGTAATAGTGGGTGTGTGATGGGTTTCAGCTGGGATTGCTGCACCTTCACCCTGAATTTGACCAATATTTGCAAGCATTTGTGGAAAAAGATCTCTGACAACCCCATTGTAACCCTCAGTTGCCTTGTCCATATTTTGAAAAACTTTCTGTTTAAGGCAAGGAGTTTTGTAAATTCTTTTATGAGGTTGCAGTGGAAACTCATTTAACATTGATTGTATAAATCTTGGGTACATCAAAAATTTGTAAGGACTGTTTACATTGCCTACCATGTTGTTGAATAAAAACTTTGAAAAGTTAAAAGTCCTATCAGTGGCTAAGCAAACTAAAGGATAAGCCATAGTTGAACCACATTGTTCATAAGCAGTTTTCTTAGGACTTAGGCAATGCAACAGAGTATGTATCAAAAATCTCCATTGGGGGCTGAAACATCCTCTCTTAAAAGTAAGTTTTCTATCAGATGTATCATTCCCCATCTCATGGATGTGGTGTAAAATCTCAGGATTAGGTAATGTGATGATACCTTCTTCATCATCTAATTGAAGAATTCTTCTCAAAGATGATTCAGTAACATCAATAGTTACCCCATCCACTGTGGCTCTAAGAGCTTGCACAGTTGTTTGTGTGTCTCTATTCTCAATAGTTGTGACAGTTACAGTCTGCCAAAACTTTTTGATTTGAGAGACATAGATTGTGGGATTTATAGTTAAAGCATACCTTATATGTGTAGCATTGAGAAAATCCACAATCTGGTGAAAAACTGGCCCACTCTTTTCATCAGTCTTTTGCAAAAAGGCCACCTGGTTGTGTTCATCAACAAAATCTAAAGAACCCATGAGTTTTAATGATAACAAGATGATCGGTTAGGGTTTAATTGAATAAGTAACAAGCCAATTGGGAATTGAAAGTAATGTAGCTAGGGTTTGGTTTTTATGCGTATTGAGAGAATTATCTTTGGAAAGAGTATATCTTTACCAAAAGAATAAAGTAAATATTAAAAAGATAATTTCCCTTTTATATGTATCCCTAGAAACACGGTAAAATTGATTTTACCCAACGGCTAGTTAAAAATTTTGTTACTGACACAACAGTTGTAACGGCTAGTTCAGCAGTGGAAAAATTTACACTGGCAGTGGAAACTGTGAACTAGCAGTGGTAAGATTTTACAAAAATTACAAAGAGCAGTGGTAAAATTTAAAGTCATGAATTTCACTGCTCTCATCATAGTTTTTAGCAAACTACCAGCTATCAACGGATTTGATATGTCTTTACCATGAGCCGTTTGCTATGGACTAGCCAACTCTTCATCAGATGAATATGGTGAGTTGATGACCATATAGTTTTTGGTAAACTATTAACCATAAACGGATTTGAGTAGTCTTTACCAGTAGCCGTTTGCTGTGGACTAGTTGATTCTTATGTGGGTTAGACATGGTGAATCAATAACCATTTGCTGTGTGTCTCAGATACACACCATTTATCCACCTGTTTGCCTTTTATCTGCATGATTAGTCCAAACACCAATAGAATATATTTATAGTAATAAACCAAGAGAATCTTGGCTTGGCCCACTCAACACAGTAAGTTTTATCCCATACATGTGTAAACATAGCCCAATAACAATTTACCCATTAACCAATGAGATAATTTTGGAGATAAGGCTAAGGTCAAATTTTGGCTATAAATAGGATCTTAAACTTAGAGCAAACATATCAACCGATTTAATCAATCCCAAACCCTTAACGATACCACAATGTCAAACAATCCAAACATCATTGACATCTCATCTGATTCTGAATCAGACCAATCAGGATGGGCAAACTACTTCCCACCCATGGCTTCATCATCCAAATCATCCAAATCATCCAAAGAATTACTTTTCTATGAAGATGTCCAAGCTCAATCATCTCATGCAGTTGTCTCAAGTTCCTCTGATGAGGATGATGATGATGAGACTTATGCTTTGGCAAAGGAATTGCCAAAAGCTCTATCTCAAGCGCTAGAGTCAGCCATTGCTGGACTGAAGAAGATTCCTGTGCCTAAGAAAGCTGCTCCAAAGCCCAAACCTGCAAAACAAGTTCTCTATCTCCCAAGCCCAAATTGGTTGGCAATGCAGACCCCACAAAGAGTCCACAAGACCAAGCATGACAACAAAAGGAAGGGAAAGAAGCTGATGCGCGTGATGTGTCGTTGCGGTTTAGCAGTTTTAATGCCTACTCAAGTTTTAAATTTATATTTAGCCGAC
The DNA here is from genome assembly GCA_021014915.2 of Artemisia tridentata subsp. tridentata. NCBI lineage: Eukaryota > Viridiplantae > Streptophyta > Magnoliopsida > Asterales > Asteraceae > Artemisia > Artemisia tridentata. Next base: position 376,475,594 of record CP139505.1, read on the forward strand.
TTATCAATAACACACACACTTAACGAGCAGTGTACCCGGTCAGTATGAAGATAATGGTAAGTAGAGTGTCGATCACTAAGAGTGGAACGTATAATCTCGTTAATCTAATCAGTATTTTAATATCCTAACGCAAGGGGGTTTCAGCCTGAGAGACTGGCACAGTTTGTTTGCAATTAAATAATAAAATAAACCAATAGGCACGAATCAGCAAGTAGCACACACGTACACAGATAGATACTTGAGACAATAAGAGGGCTGTCCTTATGATTAAGTAGATTGTCACTTGTTTTATTGATAGCTTTATATGAAGTGTATGTAATTAACCCTTTCTCGTTGGTCCTATTCTTATCGGCGAGTAAACCCTTAATGATTACTTATGTCTAAAAGTTATTCCTAAGTGATCAATTTAGAAACAACCGTGGAGCCACATTATGTCCCGCAGTCAAATGCCCGCAAGCCACTAATAAACACAGAGGTTATCAATGCACTAATAAGTAGTAACCAAAGACATCAACATATAAACTTTAATTGATGGGAAAGCAAGTATTAAAGGGAGTGCAATCTTTCGTTGTCACATTACACAAGCCACCAATCCTGATGAATTAAAGTTTGCTAACACAATAAAACAAAACTACTTAATGAATTAAATACATGCAGCACCTTCTTACAGCTCTTGTATCTTCGATTTGGGTGTGTCTTGTGCTGCCTCCTTGACTGAATTCGTCCTCCTGTTCTGCTGTTCGAACTTAGGTTTTAAGGTTCGGAACTCTTTTATTCGTCTGGTCTACGGGGTATTTATAGTTTCTGTCTGAGGGAAGATGCGGCGCATCTATTAAGTAGATGCGGCGCATGTACTTAACTTCGCGTGGGGTCCAAGATTATAATATTCAGGAATATTCGTACACCGCCAGAAGATGCGGCGTAACTCCATGATTAGATGCGGCGCATGTCCTCTTGTATCTTGGATCGTATCTGGTGATATCTTGATAGAGATGCGGCGCATGTCATGAGTGAGATGCGGCGCATCTGGAGCAGATTAGTCTTGATCTTCTTCATTTCAGTAGACTCTTTACTTTATGCACGTTTTGCTCCATTATTAGTCCAAAATCGCCAAGTTTCACCAAATGCTTGTTTTTACCTGAGAATTACAAAAGTAAACGATTAAGTATCAATCCTCATACATAATATAGTAAAACAAGTCAAATTAATAGGATAAATGATAGTAATAAAATGTACTTATTTGAGTTCATCAAATATCCCCCCACTTGAACTTTACTTGTCCCCAAGTAAACCTTAGATTAAATCTTATGAAAATGTATCCTAAGAGATGTTAGGATTTATTTTTATATTTAAGCATGTATTCGTTTATTTCATAATCACACAACTAAACACTTAACGAATTAGAAGTAAAATAAAATAAGTCGATAAAAGCAAATCTAATCGTTTAACTGTCCAGTCGCGACGAATATTCTATCATAAGCTTGGCAAGTATACACATCTCCACCACTAACACTAGTACAAAAACGACCTATGGTCACACATGGTCGATTTGGAACAGCCACACATTCGAATATTTGTGTGGCTGAAGGTAGGTAAACTGACAGCATTTACGAATTAGTCACACATGAGCATTTCGAATGTGTGACCATAAGAACTCTATTGCCACACAATCGACCCTTATGTGACTAAACGTAACTGGTGATTTTGTTCCAGATCATTTAGTCACATATGCATTTGGAACGTGTGACAAATACAAGTAACCTTGATGCCATATATGGTCACACTAAACTTATAGTCACATTTGCTTCTAATAGTATGACCAAATGCCATATACGGTCACACAAAACAGTTTGTCACACATTATTTAAGTGTAGCCAAAATCTAGTACATATAGTCACACTAAACAGTTTGTCACATATTATTTAAGTGTAGCCAAAACATGATTTGTGTGACTAAATGTTACCAAAGGCCACACAAAAACCAAATTCATGTGGCAAGTGGATGATCAATAGTCACACAAACTACACATTCCTTCACTTTAAACAGCATATGGTCACACTTATTAACACTTTTGGTCACTTGATGGTTAGTTGTATGTGACTAAATACACTCCCAAAAACATGTTTTGTGTGACTGAATGTTACCAAAGGCCACACAAAAACCAAATTCATGTGGCAAGTGGATGATCAATAGTCACACAAAATACAAATTTCTTCAATTTAAACGGCATATGGTCACACTTATTAACACTTTTGGCCACTTTATGATTAATTGTATGTGACTAAATACCCAAAAGAAACATGATTTGTGTGACTAAATGGTACAAAAGGCCACACAAACATACAATTCATGTGGCCATTGGATGATCAATAGTCACACAAACCACAAATTTCTTCACTTTAAACAGCATATGGTCACACTTATTAACACTTTTGGTCACTTGATGGTTAGTTGTATGTGACTAAATACACTCCCAAAAACATGTTTTGTGTGACTGAATGTTACCAAAGGCCACACAAAAACCAAATTCATGTGGCAAGTGGATGATCAATAGTCACACAAACTACACATTCCTTCACTTTAAACAGCATATGGTCACACTTATTAACACTTTTGGTCACTTGATGGTTAGTTGTATGTGACTAAATACACTCCCAAAAACATGTTTTGTGTGACTGAATGTTACCAAAGGCCACACAAAAACCAAATTCATGTGGCAAGTGGATGATCAATAGTCACACAAACTACACATTCCTTCACTTTAAACAGCATATGGTCACACTTATTAACACTTTTGGTCACTTGATGGTTAGTTGTATGTGACTAAATACACTCCCAAAAACATGCTTTGTGTGACTAAATGTTACCAAAGGCCACACAAAAACCAAATTCATGTGGCAAGTGGATGATCAATAGTCACACAAACTACACATTCCTTCACTTTAAACAGCATATGGTCACACTTATTACCACTTTTGGTCACTTGATGGTTAGTTGTATGTGACTAAATACACTCCCAAAAACATGCTTTGTGTGACTAAATGTTACCAAAGGCCACACAAAAACCAAATTCATGTGGCAAGTGGATGATCAATAGTCACACAAACTACACATTCCTTTCACTTTAAACAGCATATGGTCACACTTATTAACACTTTTGGTCACTTGATGGTTAGTTGTATGTGACTAAATACACTCCCAAAAACATGCTTTGTGTGACTAAATGTTACCAAAGGCCACACAAAAACCAAATTCATGTGGCAAGTGGATGATCAATAGTCACACAAACTACACATTCCTTCACTTTAAACAGAATATGGTAACACTTATTAACACTTTTGGTCACTTGATGGTTAGTTGTATGTGACTAAATACACTCCCAAAAACATGATTTGTGTGACTAAATGTTACCAAAGGCCACACAAAAACCAAATTCATGTGGCAAGTGGATGATCAATAGTCACACAAACTACACATTCCTTCACTTTAAACAGAATATGGTCACACTTATTAACACTTTTGGTCACTTGATGGTTAGTTGTATGTGACTAAATACACTCCCAAAAACATGCTTTGTGTGACTAAATGTTACCAAAGGCCACACAAAAACCAAATTCATGTGGCAAGTGGATGATCAATAGTTATAAAAAACACACATTCCTTGACTTTAAACAGCATATATTGGCAAATGGATGATCAATAGTTATAAAAAACACACATTCCTTGACTTTAAACAGCATATATGGTCACAGTTACTAACAATTTTGGTCACTTTATGGTTAGTTGTGTGTGACTAAATACCCAAAAGAAACATGCTTTAATTTGTGTGACTAAATGTTACAAAACGCCACACAAATATCAATTTCATGTTGCAATTGGATGAACAATAGTCACACAAAATACGCATAAATAACAGCTCAAACATTTTTTGTTTGCTTAATTAAGGTAAATTTATTAAGAAAGTGAGCCATAAAGGCAATGTTACATGAAACAACAACCAAACAAAAGTATACAGCCATAACATAACACAAACACCTAAATAAAATTGGACAATTCCCAAGCTCTTATTACATAACATGGTTCACTTGGATTTTCTTATAACAACACCTCCACAGTCGGTTTGATAGTAGTCAGTTCGTGATTCGTTACCCAAGTCACGTCGATCCACACATGGCAATATGTTATCATTGTGCTGGTGAATGACGGTACTAAATTCCTCATCGACTTCATCATACTTATCTTTGTAATTCTTGGGAGGTGTCTTAAACACAATAGACAATTTTTTATCTAACTGGTCTTGCACATAAAACACTTGTCGTGCTTGTGAGGCTAATATGAACGGATCAACCTTGTGGCCTAAATTATTCAGGTCAACCAATGTATACCCAAGAATAGTATCGCGTTTCACACCACCTTTGTGATTAACCCAATCACATTTGAAAAGAGGAATTTGCCTGTAACGGTAATCTAGCTCCCATATCTCTTGCAAAACCCCATAATAAAACGCTTGCCTTGTGGTTGCAACTTCTTTAGATATGTGCATATCTAATGCCTCAACACTAACCCCACTGTTCTGGTAAACTTTGCCTTCATGACATTTCGTACGAAAGGTATACCCATTGATGATATATGCATCGTATTTGACTACGCTGGCGCGTGGTCCGTATGATATCCACCTTACAGTTTCTGATACACTTTCTTTGTCGATGTTCAACTCTCTCTCAACCTGAATTTCATTACAAGTTGGAAGGATTTAGTATGGCATCCTAATTGCATTCCCAAACACACATTCATTCTATGTCTGGCAGTGAAAACTAAACTATGTATGGCAGTGAAAAAAAAAGTCAATTATAAATAGCATAAGATTAATTACCTCTTTGCGTAACCACTTAGCAAAGGATTTACTGTGTTCATTCTCCAGAAATGCAATTCGTTTACCCGGGTTTTGTGTTTTCAAAACTTGCTTGTGTCGCCTGAAACAATGTGTTTGATTATTATATTTGATAGATCATTTTAAGTAAGGAAATAGACATGTGTTATTAAAACTTACTCGATATACGGTACAATTTCATCTGTATTCTGTATTATATACAAATGTGCTTTCTGAAAGAGTTCCGCAGAAACTTCACTTGATTTGCCGGCCGACAATGGCTTTCCGTCCTCATTTTCATCAGTTTCATGTTTATCATGTGGGAGACCAATAGTTTCCATGGATTTATGATATTCGCTAAAAAACTCTATTGTTTCTTCCGCAATAGTCTCCTCAGCAATGCATCCTTCTGGTCTATTCCTGTTTCGCACATGTCCTTTAATAACCTTCATACATCTTTCGAATGGATACATCCACCGAAAGCAAACGGGACCACATAATTTGACCTCCCTAGTAAGGTGCACAGTCAAGTGTATCATAATATCAAAAAAAGATGGAGGAAAGAACTTCTCGAGTAGGCAGAGTGTCACTACCAGTTCTGCTTGCATATTATCTAGTTGTTGCGATATTATTTCTTTGCTGCATATCGATTTAAAGAAAAAGCAAAACCTGATAATAGCATATCGTGTGGGTGGGTGCATGATTGAACGTATTGCAACGGGCAGAAACTCTTGCATTAACATGTGATAGTCATGCGATTTTAGGCCAATGAGCTTCCTATCCTTTAGGCTGACCAAACTAGAGAAATTTGAACAATAGCCTTGAGGTACCCTGATGTTGTGCAACGTATCACAAAAAATGTCTTTTTCAGCATTACTTAATGTGTAACCTGCTGGAGGTAGTGTTGTACCGTCTTGTTCTTGCCTAGCAAACAACTCTTGTTTTACCCCCAACTCAGCCAGATCCAATCGAGCATTCAGTCCATCTTTCGTCTTTCCTGGAACATGTAGCAAAGTTCCGACGAGGCTCTCAGCAACATTCTTTTCCACATGCATAAAATCAATACAATGTGGAACAGAATTATGCCTCCAATACCTAAGTTTCCGGTACCAAATGTTGAATTTCTTCCAATACGCACCGTTTTGTCCGTTTACTTGGCTTGAACAACCCTCTTCGTCTGTTGTGTTTCTTTTCTGCTTTTTAATCTTCCCACCTCTGCCTCCCGTATGTTGTTGGTTTTCTGATGCATTATTGTTTGTTCGTTTTCCTTTTCCCCATTTATTTTCAATATGTTGTACCTCGTTGTATATTTGTTCCCCGGTCATTGGAGTTGGAGCCGGGAGAAAATCTGGTTGTCCATTAAATGCCTTCCTTTGCCTTCTGAACGGATGGTCATATGGTAGATATCGTCTGTGTCCAACATAACTTTGCTTGGACGAGGCAGAAAGTCTAACACAGTTTGTATCTTTCCCGCAAACCACACAACCTTTGAATCCACTGTACGGGCATCCACATAGTGTACCAAGTGCAGGGTAATCATTTATTGTCCATAACACAACGGCACGTAGCTTAAAGTAATCTTTTGTGGATGCATCATATGTATGAACCCCTTTTTCGAATAAGGTATGCAGATCATCTACCAACGGTTCTAAAAACACATCGATATCATTTCCTGGGTATCCCGATATTAATACCGAAAGATTGATAAACTTTCTTTTCATACACAACCATGGAGGAAGGTTGTATATGACAGTTAAAACTGGCCATACACTGTGATGCCTATTTCCCGTGTGTACGTCAACCCCATCAGCCGATATTCCCAGCCGTATATTTCTTGGATCTTCAGCAATTTCCGGGAATTTTTCATCTATGGTACGCCATGCCTGTGAATCTGCGGGGTGACGTAACACACCGTCGGTTATCCTCCGTGTGGCGTGCCATCTTAAATCTTCTGAAATTCTTTCTATCTTAAATAGTCGTTGCAGTCTTGGTATAATTGGAAAGTACCACATTACCTTTGCTGGAATGTTTTCGTACACTTTATGTGTCTTCTTATCCACCTTCCATCTTGATGTCCCACAAGTTCGACAGACAGTCAAATCCTTGTCTTCTTTCCAGTAAAGAAGGCAGTTGTTGATACATACATGTATCTTTTTGTATCCTGAACCCATCAACTTCACAACTTTTTTGGCTTGATATGTTTTTTCCACCATTTCGTTACCAGCAGGTAGCATCTTTTTTAATAATCCTAGTAATTCAGTAAAGAACTTATCAGAACATCCGTACTTACCCTTTAAGTTGAGTAGTTTAACTATTGCGGACATCTTTGTGAAGTCGGGACATCCTTCGTAAAGAGGCTTCTCTGCATCTAATAATAGTTCTTGAAACTTGACAAGGTCATCCTCTGATTCAAAATTATCTTTTGTAGCGTTAACCATATCTACCGTTGCTGGGCCATCTGTTGGAATATATGAAGCAAAATCCGTGTCGTCAACAAATTCTGTTGTAGCGTCAACAGTTTTTGGGGAACTTTTTGATGGCTCATCCTTCTCTCCATGTTTGGTCCACTTTATGTAGGTTAGATCAATCCCTTTCGTGAATAAATGCCACTGCACTGCCTCCACTGTTTGGTTTATGTGGTTACAACAGTCTGTACACGGACATGGCATTTTAAGATGAAGTTTATTAACTTGTGGGTCGATGTTCCCCATCTTACGCAAGTTGTCTACTGCATAATTAATAAACGCCTGTACTCCATCAATATAAGATTTGGTGGTCCTTTTATTTACCATCCAAGTCTTGTCCATGTTTATGAATGTGGTCCCTGCAGGCAAGTTTAAAAGACATCCCAAGTTATTGATGAGTATAGAAGACAAAATGAAACTCCAATTGATGAGCATAAAAAATAAAAAGACAGTCCAAGTAATGAACATTAGCAGCAGACTAATAACCTTAGCAGCAGGCTAATAAACTAACTAGCAGCAGGTTATAGTTTCGTAGCAGAAGGCTAATAAACTAACTAACAGCAGGTTAGTTTCGTAAATAGCAGGCTCTTAAACCAACAACGCTAACAGTACCTTAGCCAACTAGCAGTATCTTAGCATAACTAACCGTACTAACTGCTATAACTAGTAGTACCAATTCCCCTTGAACCCTCGTTAGTCCCATTAATATGCAACTAAGTATCGACCCTCATTTGCAACTAAGTGTCGATACGTATTTGCATATTAAACACCATTTACATTACACTAAAATACCAACAGGAATGTGGTATTGAATTATGCTAATAATTCAATGAAGTCTAATGAAACAGTTCCTAAAGGGGTGTTTGGGTCAAGGAGGGATAACCAATTAAGAAGCTAAATTCTTGTTCCATGTTCATGTAGTACAAGGGTTTACAGGGTTACTTATATTGTAAAACCAATTGACTATCTACATTTACCAAGAAAGTGACATAATTTACAAGAGGTTATTAGGTATCAAAACAAATGTTGAAATACCTAATATGGTTATAACTGTAGGGGTACGTATATATTTTGTTAGAACGATTAATACAAAACAAACATAAGAATACTTACCAGTGGTGACGGGTGTGGTGGCTCTATGACAGGAGAGTTATGGTGGTGACGGGATTTGTGGTGATATGAGAGGTATTCTTGGCTGTGATAGGAGGAGTTTTGAAATTTTGTTGATTAGTTTAGAATGGGATTGATGAAAACTTTGGGGGAATACATGTAAATTTTTACAAAATTTATAAAAAATTTCAGAGCTTTTTTAAAATTTCCCTCCAATATGTTCTTCAAATATATTTGTCAATTCCCTCCAATATGACTTAAGAAGCAGTTTGGTAATGTGCCTAATTTAATTTTATTCCTCCAAAAAATGTCATCAACCCCATCCCAATACTAATCAAAAAATTTGTGGATAGTTAATTGGTTTAAGATTGAGCATTTTGTTTTCAGATAACATGTCAATTATGTCAGTTTAACAAGATTGCATAAGACATACTAAATTACATTACATGCATATTCATAAAAGTAGAGTTATATTAGATTCCATAATTGTTGAAAGTAACTAATTAACACTAATTGTTCAACTTAACTAACGTATAATTACAGTACTAATATTGTTCAAATTTAGTAATATATCATAAGTAAAATACCCCCAATGAATGCATGTTGACAACACACATCACTGCCAAAAAATTATATACTTAAGGGGGTATTTACTAACAAAAAATATAATAAATATTGTTTGAGTTCAAATGAAGCAGAAATTGTTCGAAGCTGGACACATCCAATGAAGTTAGCACAGATGAAACACGGGATACACAGAGTCTTGCAAATGATCACCACCACTGACATCAACGTTGAAATACATGAACTTGAACCTGATGAGCTTGTTTGTTGCGAAAGAGCAATCAGCGGCAAACTTCCTCCACATCCCATAGACAGTCACACCACCGGCCATCTCAGGATCGGCTTTGTGGGGCTTCAGCGTCATACTCATGAAACATTCGACACCACGATGTCTCATGAGGACCTTCCGGTATGGGTGGATAGGATGCTGCAACAGGAAATCTGCCGGGATATCCTGCAGTTCAAATTACTAGTAAGTTTTTAGTTTGTTCCAACTAATTAAACAAAAGTAAAGAATATCTATGAATGCTGAGATACGTACAAGTTCTTGATTCACTCGAATTGTTGACAATCTCTTATAGAATGCATGACCTTCACCAAAGTGGTCTTGATGTGAAGGCCATTGGCAAATATGCTTCAAGCGATTGTCATCTATAAAGAATTTTAATTATAATATAAATAAATCACTGACAGATATAACGTGTAGTATGAAAGTATTTCGTAAATTTTTACCTTTTTCGGTCAATAACAAACCGGGCTGATCAGGTAGCAAGCTGGTGGCACCAAGGAAATGCGCGTCTTTAGTTAGACTACCTTCACGACTGAAGCCGGTAAGCAAAAACTTTGTTGCGCGCTTCCTTGTGAAGATGATAATCATTCCAGCTTTTAAACCAACAGATTCTTCAAGCTTGTTCCAATCATCGGGGTCCAACTCATACAGCAGCTGCCCGTTGGCTCCTCCCGCTTCAACAGCATTCAAACCAACATCAAAGTTTTCCCCGTCTACTTTGATTCTAATCTGCTGTGCATTACCTAAGCCACCAAGGAATGCAGCTGGCAGTGTCTGCAAATAAATTTTAAGTGTAACCTTATAAGTACATTAACATTTAATATTCATTGACTTATGAAATCACATGTTTGACATAAGATTAGTAAATTATGATGCTATAATACCTGGATCTGATCATAGAAGGAAAAAACACGAGACTGGAACCTTGAAACCCGACCGGCATTCATGTGGTACCCACCAAATTCAGCTCCGTCTTGAGTGTATCCGGTAACAAAGAAGCAGTCATCACCTTCCTCAACGAAATGCAACATCCTAACAGCCCGACTCAGGTTTTCCAAAGCAAACGTTCTCCATCTCTCTCCTGTCAGCACAATGGGGCGGTTAGTTTCAGTCTCTATTTGTACTCTGAAACGAACCCGCTGAGCGCTTGTGATGTAAATCTCCCGCCTTCCATGGTAACATGATTCGGCGTAGACATGTGGTAGTTCCTGAAAGCATTTCAATAATTTATTTGACATTCATTATACAAACATTTATGGTATCAAATGTAATTAAGGCGTATGTGTGAGATTACCTGAGAGTCCGGAAACGTGCTTTGGTTTAAACTTATCACAAATTCAACGGCCATATTTCTACACAAAAACAGGGCACATGTTAAGGTAATACATTGTTTATACTATAAAATTCAAACACACATAAAATCTTTATGTATCATAAACGAAAAAGTATGCGGGGGTCTAATTTTTTGTTAATTGGCAACCTATAAATTTGCATCCTTACTTGCTAATGAAAATTTGCTAATGGAACCCAAATGGATCAAACACACAAATACTTTAACATTCTCCCTTTAAAGTAATTCTATATATACAAACCGAACCCGACCGAAACCAACTCATTCCTACAGGCTAATACAAACTGAACCCGACCGAAACCAATTTTATACCACAACTTCAATCCATTCAATATATAACATTTTCCCCTAAATAATCAACAATCCCTAATAAGGTATCTCATTACTAATCAACAAAGTTACTAGACTTGACATTGCAAGTATCATATTCGTAGATTCTAATTTCTAGGCGATCAACTGTGTTTGAGAGGGAAACCTACATGCAACTTCTTATGACTAATTAAAATAATGTTTATAACCATTTCACACAAATGAGTTTAAACTACAGTAACATGAACACATTAGTTAATCAGAGCAATACATATATAAGGTAAAGCGATCGACACATTATGAACAAGTTCGGCATACATCACTTCAAACAAGTTCATAAAAAAAGGAAATAAAAAAGTTTACTTTGATGTTGATCAAAAAGATGAAACCCTAACCTGTTGTAGTAGTGCAGACAAGTTGGAGATGACGTTTTGGTTGCCTGTGTGTGTTAGGTGGTGTTTTAATTTGTTGTGAAACCAAATGGCCGGAATTAAAGTTTACGTGAGATATAAATGGGAGATGCACGCATAATTTTTTTGGTTCAAAGTGGTAGTAAATGAAATTTCTTTAAAATTTTTTTTTTTTTTTAAATAATAAATAAAAAAAATTTATATTATTTAAATGAAAATCGGACGTTCGCGAACATAAAAATATTGTTCATGTTCGTTAACTTAATTACTAAGGCTGTGTTTGGTAAAAGTAGCAGTAGCAGTGAGCTGTAGCTGTGAGCAGTGGCTGTGAGCAGTAACTGTGAGCAGTAGCCGTGAGCAGTAGCTGTCTTTTAAATAAAAACGTTTGGTAACATAGTTGTAGCTGTATTTATATATATGTAAAATGACGTAAAAGGACATATGCATATTTCAATAGAAAATTGTCTAAATAAATAATAAAGTTACGTTTACATGCTGGACAGTTCATAATACCGTTATACACTAGTAATCTACTACCGACAACGTGCATTGCCCAAAAAAGCTCCAAAAAGCTCTTAAGTCATATTGGAGGGAATTGACAAATATATTTGAAGAACATATTGGAGGGAAAGTTTAAAAATATCTTATCAAAAAGTTTTTCATAAAAAACATAAAAAGGGAAGCTGGGAAATCAAGGGGAACCATAGGCTCGAACTTGAGACCTCACCAGCCTCAACCTTTTGAACGTCTCAACACCCACACCCTTACCACTTGCCCTTGGGACTTCTTCATTAAATATCTTACATTGTTTTGTATATAAACAAACTTTTTAGGCTGTTAGCTTATTTCTCCTTTTAAGCTTATTACAGCTTATTTAAATAAGTTGGTTTGTCACTTTTATTTTTGCTTCAAACTTAAATACTTTAAGTAGTTATTGCACATTTTTCTTGTGTATTCTTAATCAGTTTACTATTTTTTATCATTTAATTACTTAAAATTAGTTTTTAGTTATTAAAAAATAAAATAAAAGTAAAAAAAAATAAAATTATTTTTCCTAAAATTATTTTTAGTCATTTAGGACTTAAGAAAAGTTATTTTGCATTTCTAGGCTTTAAATTACAAATTACTATTTCCCGGCCTATTAGAATCCTGTGAGTAGCTAGGACTGTAAACGAACTGAACGTGATGACGTATAGTCTGCATTCGGTCCACGAACCCGACCCATACTCAAGTCCAACACGAATGGACTCCAGTCCATCACGAATGGGCTCAAACCCAGCACGAATGGGCTATTACGATAACGGTTTGGGCTTACGTTGGCCCAAACCCGGAATTATTTATGGTCTTGATAGGATATCTCTTATTTATGGGATACGTATCAAAACCGACCTATGCGGGATACGCTGAGGAGTGAGGAGCACGAAAACTAGGGTTTCGTGTGTATATAAAGAGTCTCTCGACTCTCATTAAAGGTACGACTTACAAAACCCTAACTCTTCAACTAAACCCTAAAAACCGATTACTTACTCTCACGCCGGAGGATAATCGTGGGAGAGAATCCCACGATAAGCCTAACGGTGTCTTTTTGTTTTCTAAGTGCGCAGGTCTCAAGCATTAAGATCTGATTGGTACGGAATTATAAGGAACGCCCAACTTTTGTATCAACAGAACGTTCATTGAACATTTCATGATTTGTTTGGTAAAAGTTTGTTTATGTTCGTTTATTTATTAACTTAACGAACATGATCAATATTTTACATTAGCTCAGTTAAAACGACCCGGGAATATCTCAGGGAGAGAGCATCTTGACCATTTGGTCGGGTTTTTGATAACATAATATTATACATACGTACTATTCATTGAAATGACACCCTAAACAACTATAACCCAATGCCCATATGATGTCAAATACCCATTAATGAATGTGACCAGTTATAACTTACTACCATGACCCACCATGTGAATTAGCCATTATCGCTGGTCATCCATGGGTTGCATAGACTTGGTATGTGTGTAGTTATATTGTGAAGGTTATATGAAGTGTGTTAAAGTTATTAAAGGTGGGCACGTTAATTTTGACATTTGAGGAGGCCATAAAATCAGTAAAGTCATATGTACTATGATGAAGATTGTGTCATACTGTCGTTAAGGTATCTTTAGGTTATATGATACGTTTGCGTCCGTGTGTACACGTTTTCGTCCATGTTTACACGTTATCCCCCGTTTTGTCATGGATTACTCCGTCTCTACACGTTTTTATCCGTTTTCGTAGGTTTTTGTCATTTTCATGTTTTTCATACTTTTTCCTCAGTTTTCCTACGTCTTATAATTCTTAGTCGGTTTTTATACGTTTTAGTCCGTGTTTACACGTTCTCGCCCGTTTAATCATGTTTTAGACCGTTTCTACATGTTTTATACGTTTTCCTCATTTTTTATACCGTTTTGTCTGTTTTATACATTATCGTACATTATCTAACGTTTCATACCTTTTCTTACTTGCTTACACGTTTTCTTCCCGTTTATTCCGTTTTTGTCCGTTTTTGCCCGTTTACGTCCGTTTTCAAATGTCTTTACACGTTAATGTGTTTAACGACCCGAATTAAAAAGAAAACACATTTAATAAAACCGAACTAATCGACCAACCCGATAACCGAACCGATCAAGAACCCTAATCTATAGTGATATATACTTTGAAAGGAGGACTTAGTTTGCCATTTCTTATACTTTTACACACGGTTTCCATAGTGTTTCATCATCTTTATACTCTAACTAGTAACTAACGTCTCTCCTCAATCAAATAACCGCCGTCTGAAAACCAAACGTCCCTGTTCACACCTCTAATCTCCACCACAAACGTCCCCTACATAAATCACTCTTCCCCATTCTCCTTCCATATCACTCTTCTTCAACAAGTTTTATCAAAAATCCGATCATTATCCTATAACACCAAATATCTTTATCAATGGCAGCACCAAACGGTCCCAACCAACTTGCAAGGCGTGTGATTGACGACCTCATCGATTTTAGTGGGGAGACTGAAGTAGTGATGAACAATGTAGTATCGTTTAATCAACAATGTATGGAATTATTATAATTAATGAAAATTATGGTTAAGGTTCTTGTCTATGTTGTGTTTTTAATTCTTGTCTTGTATATATTCCTATGCAACTACGGTAGTTAGCTAAGAAATTCATTATATGAATTTGGTTATAGTAAAGAAAGTGAATTGAGGTGTTCAATTGGTATGTGTTGCTCTGTTTTTGTTTGTGCTTGCTTAGAATCAATCTCAAAGTGGCCTGTTGAGACTGAAGTAGTGATGAACAATGTAGTATCGTTTAGTCCAAACAGCTGATATTTGATGAATTTTCATTTGCCAGAAGTTTGGTGTGCAACCCATAACAAGTGGTTTTTTCACCCTAGATTCATAAGCCCATATTTTGATCATACCTTGAGCTCATAGTTTGTAATTTGGTATTTTAGAAAGCGTCTTTGGCTGTCTTGTTTGATCCAAGCTTGATGTGGACTGTATAGCTTATTTACTAAACTTATTTTGACCTTTTTCTTGCCCCCATAGCATCACAGCTGATTAAGCTAAGTGATCACTACTCATATTGTTTGATTCTTGTTCAAAGTTGTTTAGGCTCATTGATTGTTGCTATTAGCTCGTGTTTGTTCATTTGTATGCGCCATGTGGTGATTTTTGTGTTTATGCAGTTATATGTGTGTTTGGGACAGCGGGTTTGAAGTTATATGGGTGTTTGGGACTGTGTGTAATCACAATTTCTGTCATGAAAAGTTATATGGGTGTTTTGGAGCCAAAATTTAATGAAATGTTAAAATTCTTAATTAAAAATTTTGGAGCCAAATTTTTTTGTGAAATGTTTAAATTCTCAAAACAAAAAATTTAAAATTAACTCTGGAGATTATGATTTCCTTAAATGAAAAACTGCCCCATCATATGCCCTATTTTTTCTCCAAAAAATCAGCCTTCATTCAAAACATTAAAACAATAACTTTTTAAACCATTATTCACCAATTTAGTTTACTATTTTTCTTTTACACATTGCTTCAGACGAATCATGGAAATCCAAGAGACTGATCATGATAATATTGATTTTTCTGATAATGAAAATCCTGACCACACTTTGGGATATGAATCGGAGCAGTTTTCTGATGATGGTGAAGGTGATAACAACCAATCAAATGGTTATGTCAAAAAGAGGGGCATAACCAGGTTAGCAAAGTTTCGAAGGGAATATGGAAAAGCAGGTGGAGAGAAGCTCAGTGTAACCTTCGATGCTATGAATAGGATATCAGGAAAACACCGAGCATTGTTTTCTAGTTTTTTGGGAGACTTGGTTCGTGAGCATGTAGGTGTCAGGATTCTATCCTGGAAGAAGGTTGATTCAGAAGCAAGAGACAAAATGTGGGACGAAATCACGGTAAACCTATACTATTTTTTAACCCAGTAATATAGCATGAAATATATACGTAGCATTTACATTATGTGCAACTAATTAGGAACATTGTGTTAATCTTTGCAGCGATTTTTTGATGTTGACTTGACAGCCAGAAGGATGTTAATGAATCGTCTTGGTCAACTTCTACGCAATTTCAGAAGGAAATTGACACAAAACTACATATTGCCCAACCTAGAAACACCTTCTAAGCTAAATGAAGTCCCGACTAACTATGATGCAATTGTAAAAGCCGATGATTGGGTCAATTTTGTAAATTATACACAAAGCGATGAATACAAGGTGTTAATTAGTAAATTTTTATTCATGTTCAAGCATTTGCTGTTTCCATATATATTAGTTCTATAGTAAACGCCTTATGATTTTGTGTTGCAAGGTGAAATCAGCTGCAACAAAAGTGGCGCGTTCCAAGTCTCTTTATCAGCATAGAATGGGACGAGGTGGATACGCCCATGTGAGAGATCAAATGGTAACTTGAAACATTTGCACTTAATAGCATCATACTTGCGTTTATATTGGTTTATCTTACGTGTGTATGAATTTGATGTTTATAAGATCGATCGTAAAGAAATTAAACCAGATGAAGAACCATCGCGTACCACGCTGTGGTTGACAGGAAGGAAGAACAAAGACGGAGATTTTTACGATGATGATACTAGAGCCGTGGGAGAAAAAATTGTAAGTTTTACTGCATATTTTATTATAATGTTCATAGTGGGGCTAAAAAGTCTTCTTGCTTATATTAAAGTGGGATCAACATATAATAACCTATTTCCCATATTGTGTGTGCAGAAAGAAACGGAGGACAAGATCAAACAAGGAACCTTGAAGGTTGATCATGGAAGTGATGCCATGACAGTTGTATTAGGTAAGGAAAAGGGAGGATATGCGAGAGGAGTGGGAGGTGGAGTAACCTACAGGAGGTATTTTGATCTGCCTCGAAACAAACAACCATCTGATGAAAGAGTGGTGTTACTTCAAAGTGAACTTGAGAATGAGAGACGCCAACTTTCAGAAAAAGATGCGGTAATCCAGGATTTGATGAAGCAATTGGCTGCACAAAAGGGGCAGTCGAACTCAACGTCAACTCCATTGGCATCAACTCCATTGACGTCAACTCCATTGGCAACAACTCCATTGGCAACAACTCCATTGACGTCAACTCCATTGACGCCAAGTCCATTGACACAACCAGAAGTAACATTCCATCTTTTATTGACCCTTTTAAAAACTGCTGCAGTCTTCTTAAACACATTATATTGCAGGTGTCTCCGGTGAACATTAATCATATAAACAGCAGTGCTGATGCAGATGCCGGAACACGTGTTTCTGGATGTGAGAAAGTTGCGAGCATTCAGAAGTCTAACGGACTATCAACTTTGGAAAAGGAAAAGGAAACAAGTGTAAGTAATAAAACTTCCACATGTGATTTTTGAAATCTACATGCATGTCTTATTTACTGTGTTTTATATGTATAGGTAACTGTTAAATCTGTCGCATCTAAGAAAACGACTAGAGGAAAACGAAAGGATGCACGTCAAGCTTCCCAATCACAAGAAGATGAGTCTTCATTACTAGTACTACCACAAGTATGTATTTAAACATGTTCATATATTATTTTGTTTAACTAATATCTGATACATACATGCAACAAATCATTTTTTTAGGTAATTAAGTGCAAACTGTGGCACTCAAAGAAAACAACTATTATTGCTTTGGGCCGCGTATACAAGAGTGATGGAAAACAAATGCTTCATAACAAACCACTCCCCAAGGATTGCTACAAAGTGTCTATTGATAAATCCTTACAGGATGCAGCTTGCATACCGGATGTAGGAGGTAACGGTTTCAAAACAGTTATGGAGGCAGTAGGTGGTTTTTATGCATGGCCAAAGGAGCAAGTGATTTTGGAAGATCAGGTACATACATGCATGTGTTTTATCAAGCTACATATATATATAATTTCTCATATTTAATTCAGTATTTGATACACCCGGCTTTTTGTTTCCTACAGGCAACACCACCAAGTACCATACAAATGATTAGTGAGCATAACAAAGTTCCACCTAAATTAACAGGGAAGCGCAACTACGTCTCTATTGAATCCATGAAAAGTGAAGCTGCTCAGAAGATCAAGACTCAGAAGTCGTTAAATTATTGAGAATTTTATTATTTACGGCATTACAATTTTATATACATTCCAATTTTATTGTATTTGAATTTGTTTTGATATATCAAAACACTGTTGGTATTACGGCATTACAATTTTATATACATTCCAATTTTACGCCAATTTTATTGTATTTGAATTTATTTGAATTTTATATATATATATATATATATATATATATATATATATATATTGATTTCTTAAATGTGACTAAAAGATGCATATAGTCACTATTATTAACACTGTTGGTCACTGTTTAATTAATTCGTTGTGTGACTAAATATTACAAAAGGCCACACACGCATACAATTCATGTGGCCATTTGATGATCAATAGTCACACAAAATACAAATTTCTTCAATTTAAACGGCATATGGTCACACTTATTAACACTTTTGGCCACTTTATGATTAATTGTATGTGACTAAATACCCAAAAGAAACATGATTTGTGTGACTAAATGGTACAAAAGGCCACACAAACATACAATTCATGTGGCCATTGGATGATCAATAGTCACACAAACCACAAATTTCTTCACTTTAAACAGCATATGGTCACACTTATTCACACTTTTGGCCACTTTATGCTTAATTGTATGTGACTAAATACCCAAAAGAAACATGATATGTGTGACTAAATGGTATAAAAGGCCACACAAACATACAATTCATGTGGCCATTGGATGATCAATAGTCACACAAACCACAAATTTCTTCACTTTAAACACCATATGGTCACACTTATTCACACTTTTGGCCACTTTATGATTTATTGTATGTGACTAAATACCCAAAAGAAACATGATATGTGTGACTAAATGGTACAAAAGGCCACACAAACATACAATTCATGTGGCCATTGGATGATCAATAGTCACACAAACCACAAATTTCTTCACTTTAAACACCATATGGTCACACTTATTCACACTTTTGGCCACTTTATGATTTATTGTATGTGACTAAATACCCAAAAGAAAAACGCTTTGTGTGACTAAATGTAACAAAAGGCCACACAAAAAAAAATTCATGTGGCCATTGGATGATCAATAGTCACACAAAACACAAATTTCTTCACTTTAAACACCATATGGTCACACTTATTCACACTTTTGGCCACTTTATGATTTATTGTATGTGACTAAATACCCAAAAGAAAAACGCTTTGTGTGACTAAATGTAACAAAAGGCCACACAAAAAAAAATTCATGTGGCCATTGGATGATCAATAGTCACACAAAACACAAATTTCTTCACTTTAAACACCATATGGTCACACTTATTCACACTTTTGGCCACTTTATGATTTATTGTATGTGACTAAATACCCAAAAGAAAAACGCTTTGTGTGACTAAATGTTACAAAAGGCCACACAAAAATAAAATTCATGTGGCCATTGGATGATCAATAGTCACACAAAACACACATTTCTTCACTTTAAACACCATATGGTCACACTTATTCACACTTTTGGCCACTTTATGATTTATTGTATGTGACTAAATACCCAAAAGAAAAACGCTTTGTGTGACTAAATGTTACAAAAGGCCACACAAAAAAAAAATTCATGTGGCCATTGGATGATCAATAGTCACACAAAACACAAATTTCTTCACTTTAAACACCATATGGTCACACTTATTCACACTTTTGGCCACTTTATGATTTATTGTATGTGACTAAATACCCAAAAGAAAAACGCTTTGTGTGACTAAATGTTACAAAAGGCCACACAAAAATAAAATTCATGTGGCCATTGGATGATCAATAGTCACACAAACCACACATTTCTTAACTTTAAAGAACATATGGTCACACTTATTCACATTTTTGGCCACTTTATGATTAATTGTATGTGACTAAATACCCAAAAGAAACATGATTTGTGTGACTAAATGGTACAAAAGGCCACACAAAAACCAAATTTATGTGGCAATTGGATGATCTATAGTCACACAAAACATACATTTCTTCACTTTCAACACCATATGGTCACACTTATTCACACTTTTGGCCACTTTATGGTTAATTGTATGTGACTAAATATACAAAAAGAAAATGCTTCGTGTGACTATAAGAGTTTTTGGTCACACAAAGCTGATTAATCCAACTAAAATTGTACCTATTTAGTCACACATTTTAACGTTTTGGTTACTCTTTTGTAAGTGAGACTAAAAAGAACCAAGACATGTGACCGTAGGTACCCTATGGTCACACGACCTTTAGTCACACACACGAAAAAAACCATGTGTGACTATATGTATATCGTCACACATATTTGGTGTAACCAATTCCACTTTTTGTTCTAGTGTAAAGCTAAGGAATAACAAGTCTAAAGCGGTAAAAAGGGTTTTGGGCTTAAGGGTTAATTATTCTCTTTTCACTATCGATCTCAAATTCCAGAAAAGGCGACAAAATCACAAATACATGATCGAATCCACGAACACGATACTTGCAATTGCTCAAATCCTTAACTCGAATAGGCTAAAGATAGGTCCAAACTTCACCAATAATAATATATCAAAAAGGGCGACAAAATCATAAATACATAGCCGAATCCACGACTACGATACTTAAGATTGCTCAAATCCCTAATCTCAATAAATCAAAGGTTTGGTTGGATAAAGAATAATATAGGGTATGGATAATATTTGGGATATAAATTGGTGTAAAAATAAAAATAAACAAAACAAATAAATTAAAATCCTAAGTGTGGTTAATCACTATCCCAACCGTCCCATGAATAAGACTCATATCATTGAATAACTCACGCTTTAACACTTGAAACACACGCTTTAGGTAGACACGAATTATACTCAACAAGATCTTAATCAAAGAATAAACCTTAATTGGCGTTCCCATAACTGCCAATTCCCATTCAATCCATAGATATAGTACAACAAATAGTGGTGATATCGACCACTTACATTACTTTACATCGTTGGCTTAAAATAAACATCCAACTTTTCTTTCTTTCTTTTTCTTTTCTCATTTTTTTTCGATTTTTTTTTTTTTTTTTTTTTTTTTTTTTTTTTTTTTACTTGAAACATAAAACATAGATGTGTAAAATTTCACCATATCACTATAATGATAATTCTGGATAATTTTTCCATTCTTTTCATACTTCAGAAATAATGGTAATAGCGAAAGTAGTAAACACACGAAAAATAAACTCAAAAATATACAATATTTACTTTCACTCCAATTGCATTGTGCAATTTCCCGACCTAACCAAAGATAATGAATTACGCACGCGAACACAGGTAATGTAAGGAAACACACTCTGCCTATAGCAATTAACCAACCACGGATTCTAATCTACAGGGTAGGCTAAGGTGTAAGGGTGTAACGAAACATTTTAAACATAGGTGTAAGAAACGAAAGGAATGGCTCTGAGTGTTTTTCTAGGGGTATCTTACTCTAAAAATGAGAGTAACAAAAGGGTTTATACGGGGGTTAACTAACCAGTGTAGTTAGCTAATAACACATAACAAATAATAGGCTATTTGGGTGTAATCCTAGAAATTTACCAATTTAGACAAGTCATTCCAATTATATAAATAATAATCATTATGGTGGTCTCGAATAGTATACAAGCCAAGTTCTAAAGTTTACAAGTCACCGGTACACTCATAGATTTGTGAATTTTGAAAAATCACAATTTTTGAAAATAACGTCATGTGTGCAGCTATGCAACTTAGATCTTAAACAAAAACATGCTAAATTTTTTTTTTTAAGTTTGATATATTAAGCACATTTTAAGCATAATTTTTGAAAAAGTTTAGGACAAGTAATTGTTAAGTGTTCTAATTCTCCAATCCCCCCACTTAAGTTAAACAACGTCCTCGTTGTTTGTATAAAAGGTTAAAAACTGGAAAATAAAAAGAATTAGAACAGGAAAACTCCCCTGAGATTTGCTCGGTATGATCCTCCATTTGTATAAGAGCAAAAATCATCTTCTTGTGGATTAGAACGTTAAAGCTTCATACTTGATGTATCCACAGGAAATCCACTGGAAATCCAGGAAACTATAATACCACCAATGCTTCAAAACACACCTAAGATAAGAAAGGTTCAAGCTTGCATAATACATTAGTAGTTAGATAAAAATAAAAAACTTTAAAACTGAAAATCATCAGGTCAGTCGATGCGCCGTATCTTATGGAAGAAGATACGCCGTATCGAGCCTGGAATAAATACGGATCAGAATAAAGATGCGCCGCATCCTTAACCAGGGATGCGCCGCATTAAAATAAACTGATAAATAGTTTTAAAGTCGAAAATAAAAATGCAGAAAGATTAAAATAAGATATGACCATTGCAGGAGATGCGTCGCATCTCAGAATTGAGATGCGCCGTATCTTCATGCGGCCTGGACTGACTCGACACAGAAAACAGAATAATAAAAATTCTCCGGGTTGTCTCCCGGCAAGCACTTGTCTTTATTCCAGAGTCTTCAAGTTAGACTCACGTTCAGCTCTTTATTCTATTACGTCGGGCTCAAACTCCACCACCTCGCTCTCATTATCCTCAATTTTATTATCAAAGTATTTCTTCACACGTTGCCCGTTTACTTTGAATATATAACCATTTTTATCGCATATTTCAATGGTTCCGTATGGATACACTTTCTTGACAACGAACGGACCCGTCCATCTTGATTTAAGTTTACCAGGATACATCTTTAATCTAGAATTAAATAGTAGCACTTTCTCTCCGATAGCAAACGTTTTATCCCCACGTAACCTCGAGTCATGCCATCTTTTAGTTCTTTCTTTGTAGA
The DNA here is from genome assembly GCA_021014915.2 of Artemisia tridentata subsp. tridentata. Classification (NCBI taxonomy): domain Eukaryota; kingdom Viridiplantae; phylum Streptophyta; class Magnoliopsida; order Asterales; family Asteraceae; genus Artemisia; species Artemisia tridentata. Next base: position 376,498,396 of record CP139505.1, read on the forward strand.
TCTTAGTATTTTTGTAGGCCTCATCTCTTAGTTCATAGAGTTCATTAAGTTCCATGAAACGGTTCTTCGTTGCAGCTTCCATATCCATATTACAATTCGTTAAAGCCCAGTATGCACTTTGTTCAATTTCGACCGGTAGGTGGCATGCTTTTCCGTATACAAGACGGAATGGAGTGCATCCCGTTGGTGTTTTATAGGCTGTACGGAATGCCCATAAAGCATCATTCAACTTGTCAGACCACCCTTTAGGATTATAACCAGTCGTTTTTTCAAGAATTCGTTTTATAGCTCTATTGGTTACTTCAGTTTGACCATTTGATTGAGGATGGTATGCGGTGGAAACCCTATGATACACTCCATATTTTTGCAAGGCTCTTCCAAGATGGTGATTACAAAAGTGTGTTCCCCTATCACTAATCAATGCCTTAGGAATTCCAAACCTAGAGAACAAACCTTGTAAAAATTTAAGTACTACCTTGCTGTCGTTTGTTGGAGATGCTTGCGCTTCGACCCATTTTGATACGTAATCAACAGCAACCAAAATATATTTATTACCTTTAGATTCAGGAAACGGTCCCATGAAGTCTAATCCCCATATGTCGAAAACTTCACATACATGGATATAGTTTTGCGGCATTTCGTTTCTTGATGTAATATTTCCGGATCGTTGACACGCATCGCATCCTTTTATATAATCTTTCGCATCCTCCAACATAGTGGGCCAATAAAATCCCGCATCTAGGATCTTTCTTCTTGTGATGACTGGACCGTGATGTCCCCCTGTTGGCCCTGAATGGCAATGTGCCAATATTGCTGCGATGTCATCACCGTCTACGCATCTTCGTATAATATTGTCAGGACATAATTTAAAGGCATAAGGTTCATCCCAAATATATTCGTTAGCGCGATTTATAAACCTTCTTTTCTCATCGGATGTTAGCCCATTAGGAATTTCATTTGCAACAATAAAGTTTATAAAGTCGGCATACCATGGTCCATTATTATCGCTCTTAATTCCTACCATCATAAGGTGTTCATCAGGAAAGTCATCTGCTATTTCCCTTTCGTCAAGCACCTCCATATCAGGGTTTTCAAGTCTAGATAAGTGGTCAGCAGCTAGATTCTCGGCACCCTTTTTATCTTTAATTTCAATATCGAATCCTTGGAGCAATAAAACCCACCTAATAAGCCTTGGCTTGGCATCCTGTTTATTGAACAAATACTTCAAAGCAGAATGGTCAGTGTAAACCATAGTTTTTGACAATATAAGATATGATCTAAATTTATCGAATGCAAAAACTACTGCTAAAAGTTCTTTTTCCGTGGTGGTGTAGTGTTCTTGGGCATTATTCAATGTTTTGCTAGCATAATAAATTGGCTTAAATTTCTTATCAATCTTTTGACCAAGTACAGCTCCAACAGCATAATCACTAGCATCACACATTAGTTCAAAAGGTAAATTCCAATCTGGCGAAATTATAATAGGTGCGGAAGTTAGTTTTTCTTTAAGTATATTAAATGCCTTTTTGCAATCTTCAGAAAAATCAAACTTCGCATCTTTTAGTAATAATTGGGTCATAGGCCTAGATATCATTGAAAAATCCTTTATGAACCTACGGTAAAATCCAGCATGCCCTAAAAAACTTCTAACGCCTTTTACATTAGTGGGGTAAGGTAGTTTGGCAATTACATCAATTTTAGCTTTATCGACTTCTATACCTTTCCCAGAAATCTTATGTCCTAACACAATTCCCTCTCTAACCATAAAGTGACATTTTTCCCAATTAAGAACAAGGTTAGTTTCTTCACACCTAGCAAGCATTTTATCAAGTTTAAAGAGACAATCATTAAATGAGTTACCGAACACCGAAAAGTCGTCCATGAAGACTTCCATAAAGTCTTCCACCATATCATGAAAGATAGCCGTCATACAACGTTGGAAAGTAGCAGGGGCGTTGCATAGTCCGAACGGCATTCTCCTATAGGCGAAGGTTCCATAAGGGCAGGTGAAAGTCGTCTTCTCTTGATCCTCGGGGGCAATGGGTATTTGGAAGAAACCTGAAAAACCATCCAAAAAACAATAATAATCATATCCTGATAGTCTTTCTAACATTTGATCAATAAATGGAAGAGGGAAGTGATCTTTTCGCGTAGCATCATTGAGTTTGCGGTAGTCGATGCAAACTCTCCATCCGGTAACAGTTCTTGAAGGGATTAGCTCATTGTCGTCATTGAGTACTACCGTCATTCCTCCTTTCTTTGGTACAACGTGGATAGGACTTACCCACGAGCTGTCGGAAATTGGGTAGATAAGTCCGGAGTCAAGTAACTTTACGATTTCATTTTTCACCACATCTTGGACTTTTGGATTCAAACGCCTTTGAGGTTGGATAGTTGGTTTGAATTCATCCTCCATAAGTATTTTATGTGTACAGAATGACGGGCTAATTCCCTTAATATCAGACATGCTCCACGCTAATGCTCCTCTTCGTTTATACAGTACCTGCAAAAGGGACTCTTTTTCTTTTGGCGTTAAGTCAGATGCAATAATAACGGGTGAATTAGTATTTCCGTTTAAATAAGCATATTCCAAAGTAGAAGGAAGATCCTTAAGCACAGGTTTAACATTATCAATTTCAGTAGCACTAGCGGAATAAACCTGTTCTTTAATTACACCGCTGCTGTCGTCAGATAGATGCGCCGCATCGAGGTTTTCGATGCGCCGTATCGCATTACATACAGCAGAATCAGCAGCTAAATTATAATCAATAGTATTCTCATCAACTTGATCTTCTATAGCAATTGTGTTTTCTAAATTTTTAAGCAGAAAAGAATCAAGCAAATTATTTTTTAACAATCTCTGAGTAAATTGATTAATCGTGTCATCAGAAACATCGATATTATAGCATTCATCATCATCGGAATTATCTTTACTCATAGATTGTTCCATGTTAAACTCAACCTCATCTTTTCCTATGGTAAGAGTTATTTTTTTATTAAAAACATCAATCATGGCCCTAGCAGTGGCTAAAAATGGTCGTCCTAATATTATAGGAGTTCTAGAATTTTCAGGCATATCAAGGATAACGAAGTCGATAGGTAATTCAAATTTATCAACTTTTATTAATATATTTTCCGCTATTCCTAATGGGTATTGTATGGACCTATCAGCTAGTTCTAAGCACATCCTAGTAGGTTTTGGTTCACCAAGACCTAATTTATCATACATAGAAGAGGGCATAAGACTTATACTAGCTCCTAGGTCGGCTAAGGCATTTTCAATATGCAAATTTTTAATTTGACAAGGAATAGTGAAACTCCCTGGATCTTTTTCTTTAGACGGAAGTTTGTCGAGCAATGCCGCTGAGCTTCTTTTCCCCATTGTTATGGTGCAAGCCTCTTCGAGTTTAGACTTATTTGTAAGCAAGCTTTTCAGATATTTAGCATATTTCGGCATTTGCACTAGGGCTTCCATAAATGGTATGCTTAGCTGCAGCTGCTTGAGATTCTCCAGGAATTTCTTTTGATATGCATCTTCTTTCTCTTTCCTTACCCTATGTGGGAAAGGTGGTGTTGATCGTTTAGGTTCAACAGAAGGTTCTCTTCTAATTACAGGTTCTGGATCAGTCTCTTTTGGTTGCTCTTGCTCAGGTGATAAAGATTCAGGGGAAATTTTTTTGGTAATGTCATCCTGGGTGTCTCTCCGATTTGAAAGGTTGACTTCCCCCCTCTGGTTGTAATTCCTTTCAGATCGTGCCTTACCAAAAGAACCTTGTTAAGCACTGTTGACAATTGGTGCACTTCAATTGCCAAACCATTGATCATATTGTTTTGTTCCTTTAGTAACAGCTCATGACTGCCTTTGAATTCAGTGATAAAGTTCCTTGCTTCATGATGTTCTTGTTCATTGGCTTGAGCGATTAGTAGTGCAAACTCTTCCATAGTAAGGTTTCTTTGGGGTCTTCCGAACCAGTTTGGGAAAATATCGAACATTGTCCCTGAAAATTAAGAACAAGAAGATTTCAAAGTAAAAGCTTCCTAGTATAAGGGTAAATCAGAATATTTTCCGTTCGGAAATTAGAAAAGAATAAAAGTTGCTGATATCTGCAGACGATGCGCCGTATCCAAAAAGTTGGATACGCCGTATCTTATTACGTTAAAAATTTAATCAGACTTTATCCAGAAAATAGATACGCCGCTTAGAATTTATGAATGCGCTGTATCGAATTTATTAATCAAAAATCAGCTTATCTAATTAAAATTAAATGCGTCGTATTAACGAAAGTTAATGCGCCGTATTTTCGTTACGTTTAAAAATAAAAGATTTTTGATTCAGAAAGATGCGCCGTATCGATTGAGATCGATACGTCGTATCTGTTTAATAATTCGCAAACTGTTTTTAATTAAAATAATAGATACGCCGTATCTACGAAAGCAGATGCGTCGTATGGCGTTAACGTTTAGAAAAAATTTTATCAAAATCAGATACGCCGTATCTTCAAAAGAAGATGTGTCGTATTACTTTATTGCTTAAAAAAAATTTCTTATTAAAAACAGATACGCCGTATCTTGGGGAAAAGATGCGTCGTATCGAATTAATTAAACGCGTTGTATTTAAAAAAAATTGAACGCAATACGCCGTATCTGAGAGATCAGATGCGCCGTATCGTTCGATTTAGCACAGTACAACGATAGCAGAACAGAAAAATACGAAAAATAAAAACAAAAAATAAAAGCACACAAACAAAAATAAAACACACACAAAATAAAAGAAAACAATTAACACACAATACAACAAATATGCAAAATAGTACAATGATGCAATTAATCTAATAAAAAGAAAAATCTAATTAAAATACTAATCAAATTAACAGAAAATAACAATTCACTCCTCGGCAGCGGCGCCAAAAACTTGATGCGCGTGATGTGTCGTTGCGGTTTAGCAGTTTTAATGCCTACTCAAGTTTTAAATTTATATTTAGCCGACTTATCAATAACACACACACTTAACGAGCAGTGTACCCCGGTCAGTATGAAGATAATGGTAAGTAGAGTGTCGATCACTAAGAGTGGAACGTATAATCTCGTTAATCTAATCAGTATTTTAATATCCTAACGCAAGGGGGTTTCAGCCTGAGAGACTGGCACAGTTTGTTTGCAATTAAATAATAAAATAAACCAATAGGCACGAATCAGCAAGTAGCACACACGTACACAGATAGATACTTGAGACAATAAGAGGGCTGTCCTTATGATTAAGTAGATTGTCACTTGTTTTATTGATAGCTTTATATGAAGTGTATGTAATTAACCCTTTCTCGTTGGTCCTATTCTTATCGGCGAGTAAACCCTTAATGATTACTTATGTCTAAAAGTTATTCCTAAGTGATCAATTTAGAAACAACCGTGGGAGCCACATTATGTCCCGCAGTCAAATGCCCGCAAGCCACTAATAAACACAGAGGTTATCAATGCACTAATAAGTAGTAACCAAAGACATCAACATATAAACTTTAATTGATGGGAAAGCAAGTATTAAAGGGAGTGCAATCTTTCGTTGTCACATTACACAAGCCACCAATCCTGATGAATTAAAGTTTGCTAACACAATAAAACAAAACTACTTAATGAATTAAATACATGCAGCACCTTCTTACAGCTCTTGTATCTTCGATTTGGGTGTGTCTTGTGCTGCCTCCTTGACTGAATTCGTCCTCCTGTTCTGCTGTTCGAACTTAGGTTTTAAGGTTCGGAACTCTTTTATTCGTCTGGTCTACGGGGTATTTATAGTTTCTGTCTGAGGGAAGATGCGGCGCATCTATTAAGTAGATGCGGCGCATGTACTTAACTTCGCGTGGGGTCCAAGATTATAATATTCAGGAATATTCGTACACCGCCAGAAGATGCGGCGTAACTCCATGATTAGATGCGGCGCATGTCCTCTTGTATCTTGGATCGTATCTGGTGATATCTTGATAGAGATGCGGCGCATGTCATGAGTGAGATGCGGCGCATCTGGAGCAGATTAGTCTTGATCTTCTTCATTTCAGTAGACTCTTTACTTTATGCATGTTTTGCTCCATTATTAGTCCAAAATCGCCAAGTTTCACCAAATGCTTGTTTTTACCTGAGAATTACAAAAGTAAACGATTAAGTATCAATCCTCATACATAATATAGTAAAACAAGTCAAATTAATAGGATAAATGATAGTAATAAAATGTACTTATTTGAGTTCATCAGAAGCCTATGGAGTAGATGATCTAATTGATTAGGTTGTTATCTTTTGATGTTTGATGTAATGCACCCATCTTATGTAATAAACCTGGTTCATCATGAATAAATTCCTATTTCCACTGGTCATTACATTTTTTACCACTGTGCATTATCTTGACATTGCTTTGACTTTCTTTGCTGCAAAAGGGTTAATTGGCAAACAATATACAAGAATATACAAACATATACAACAATAAACAGTACAAAAATCCTCCCCTCAACACCAAAAACTATTTTAGACATAAAAAATTTAGGGATTTAGCATTCCAACACCTGTTACCAAGTATTGAAACCTTCCCACATCAAGACCTTTTGTTAATAAATCAGCATAGTTGTCATTAGTATGTATTTTGACAACTTGGATTAACCTTTTCTTGTAACAATCTCTTATAAAGTGATGTCTAATTTCAATATGTTTAGTTTTTAAGTGATTGACAGGATTTTTGATTATGCAAATGGTACTGTTATTGTCAATGTAAATAATGGTGTTCATAAAGTTGTACCCATAGTCCAATAATTGGTTTTGAAGCCATAGAACTTGAGCACAGCAACTTGCAGTAGCCACATACACTGCTTCAGTAGATGAAGTTGCCACCATTTTCTGTTTCTTGCATTGCCATGACACCAATCTACATCCCAAAAATTGGCATCCACCTGTTGTAGATTTTCTATCCAAACTAGCACCAGCATAATCACTATCTGAGTATGTAACCAACTCCAGTGGTGATTCTTTATGATACCATAGACCCAGATTAGGATATGCTTTGAGATACTTGAAAATCTTCTTCACAGCAGTCAAATGAGATATTTTAGGAGTGACCTGAAACCTTGCACAAGCACAAACTGCAAACATAATGTCTGGTCTTGATGAAGTGAGATACATCAAGGAACCAATCATGGATCTGTACATATGTACATCAACTGCTTCTCCACATTTATCTTTTAGAAGCAAATGAGTAGTCTTATCTGCAGGTGTGCTAGATGGTTTTGCATCAGTAAACTTGAACTTCCTAAGTATCTCAGCCACATATTTTTCTTGATGAATGAAGATTCTATCTGGCCTTTGTTGTACTTGAAGTGCCAAAAAGAATGTGAGCTCACCCATAGAACTCATCTTGAACTCATCTTGCATCAGCTTCTCAAATTCTTTGCACATCTCTATCTTTGTAGACCAAAAAATAATATCATCAACATACACTTGAACCAGTAAGATATCATTCTTGTCTTTCTTGATGAACAAAGACTGATCAATCTTGCCTCTGTGAAACCCATTTGAAAGTAGATAATTGGCTAGGGTTTCATACCACTTTCTTGGTGCCTGATGCAAACCATAAAGGCACTTTTTACATCCATTTGATAGACTGTGAAGTCCATAAATGATGCATAGGCCAAGAACAGCCTAATTGCCTCTATTCTTGCAACTGGGGCAAACACCTCTTCATAATTTATACCCTTTTCCTGAGTATATCCTTGAGCCACAAGCCTTGCCTTATTCCTGATGACAATTCCTCTTTCATCTTTCTTGTTTTTGAACACCTACTTGGTACCAATTACCTTCATGCCAGCAGGTAAGTCATAAAGCACCCAAACCTTTTGAATTTTAAACTGAAGCAGCTCTTCTTGCATTGCTTCTACCCAGCTTTCATCTTCAAGTGCTTTGTATACGTTCTTAGGTTCCATTTGTCATAGAAAAGCAAAGAACAAACATTCATTCTTCTCATCATGATTCTTGGATTCATAAATTTCACTAACAAAACCATGAATGTCATCCTGCATTGTCTGCCTTCTTGTTTTCACTCCTGATTGAACAGCTCCTATCACATTCTCTACTGGATGGTTTTTGTTAATTGTAGCATGGGGAGTTTGAGGAACTTCATATGCAGTAGGCATGTTAGACAATTCAACATCATCAGTGGCTTGTGCTTCCTTAGTATTAGTTTCCACATTTGGCTCAACAGTGGAAATTTCTGGCTCAGCAGTGGAAACTTCTGGCCTAGCAGTGGAATCAGAATTACCACTGCTCTCAGGATTTTCTTTATTCTGAGTATCCACATTAACATCAGCATCACCTTCTTTGTCATTAGCATTTGAAGGTTGTGGATCTCCATTCTTGGGCAGAAAATCATCATTTGCATGATCCCAAATAGGCATTACAATATGATCTTCCTCACAATCCATTCCTGGTTCATCATCATCAATGTATTCTTCTGAACCTGCAAAAGTGTTAGTATATGTACCTACAGAAATAGGCACATAACTCATAGAATGGGTTAGAGACTCAAGATCAAACAGCCAATCAGGACCAGAACCTGCAACAATCTCCTTATTTTCTAAAAACTTAACATGCAGATTCTCTTCAACTTTCTTGGTTCTTAGGTTGTAGACCCTATAGGCTTTACTAACTAATGAGTAACCAACAAAGTAACCATCATCTGACTTTCCATCAAACTTGCCCAAATGATCAATGGTATTGAGAATAGTAACATGACATCCAAATGGTTTCATAAAGTCTAGGGTAGGAGGTCTACATCTAAATAACTCATAAGGTGTCTTATTCTTTGAATGCACTACTAAAACCCTGTTCTGCACATAACAAGCAGTGTTAACTGCTTCAGCCCAAAAAGTAACGGGCAATTTGGAATCTACCAACATTGTTCTAGCAGCCTCTATAAGTGTCCTATTTCTTCTTTCAGCAACTCCATTTTGTTGAGGAGTTCTAGGCACACTATATTCTCTCTTAATACCCTTTTCCCTGCAAAAATCATCCAACACTCTATTCTTAAATTCTGTCCCATTGTCACACCTAATGATTTTTACTTTCTTATCAGATTGGTTTTCTACTTCTGTTATGAAATCCTTAAGAATGCCAGTTGTTTCATCTTTAGTCTTAAGAAAGAAAACCCAAGTAAACCTGCTAAAATCATCAGCCATAACAAGACAATATCTCTTTAAATTTATGCTGCTTTTAGAGACAGGACCAAACAGATCCATATGCAACATATAAAGAGGTTGAGCAATAGAGTTAACACCTTTGGCTTTACAAGAAGCTCTGTGCTGCTTGCCTTTAAGACAAGCCACACAGGTTTGGTCATTCTCAAATATTTTATGTGGTAAGCCTCTTACCAACCCATCTTTCACAATCTTGTTGATGGTCTTGAAGTTAATGTGACCAAGTCTCCTCTGCCATAACATGGACTCATCTAGTGTGGCCTTTGCAACCAAGCAAGTAAGATCTTCTTTAGCAACAATGTTCTTCATATCAATGCTGTATAGATTGTCCTTTCTAGGAATTCTAAATAGTATTTGACATTCATCAGGCATCTTAAAATCCTTATCCAGAACAAAACATACATAATCTGTAAAAAGAACTTTGTTTTTCTTGTCACAAATTTGTGACAAACTAAAAAGATTGTACTTAAGCTCATGTACATAGTACACATTTTCAAAGTCCAAGTTTCCAGTTTTAATGGTACCTTTTCCGGAAACTTTTCCACCAATTCCTCCTCCAAAGCTGACAGCTTGTCCATTAAAAGCTGATGAACTCAAATAAGTACATTTTATTACTATCATTTATCCTATTAATTTGACTTGTTTTACTATATTATGTATGAGGATTGATACTTAATCGTTTACTTTTGTAATTCTCAGTTGAAAACAAGCATTTGGTGAAACTTGGCGATTTTGGACTAATTATGGAGCAAAACGTGCATAAAGTGAAGAGTCTACTGAAATGGACAAGATCAAGTCAATTCTGCTCCAGATGCGCCGCATCTCACTCATTACATGCGCCGCATCTCTATCAAGATATCACCAGATACGATCCAAGATACAAGAGGACATGCGCCGCATCTAATCATGGAGTTACGCCGCATCTTCTGGCGGTGTACGAATATTCCTGAATATTATAATCTTGGACCCCACGCGAAGTTAAGTACATGCGCCGCATCTACTTATAAGATGCGCCGCATCTTCCCTCAGACAGAAACTATAAATACCCCAAGGCCAGACGAATTTCGTGTGCATTATCAAAGCTTTTGTCAGACATACAGCAGAACCCTAGGACGAATTCAGTCAAGGAGGCAGCACAAGACACACCAAACAAAGATACAAGAGCTGTAAGAAGGTGCTGCATGTATTTAATTCATTAAGTAGTTTTGTTTTATTGTGTTAGCAAACTTTAATTCATCAGGATTGGTGGCTTGTGTAATGTGACAACGAAAGATTGCACTCCCTTTAATACTTGCTTTCCCATCAATTAAAGTTTATATGTTGATGTCTTTGGTTACTACTTATTAGTGCATTGATAACCTCTGTGTTTATTAGTGGCTTGCGGGCATTTGACTACGGAAAATAATGTGGCTCCCACGGTTATTACTAAATTGATCACTTAGGAATAACTTTTAGACATAAGTAATCATTAAGGGTTTACTCGCCGATAAGAATAGGACCAACGAGAAAGGGTTAATTACATACACTTCATATAAAGCTATCAATAAAACAAGTGACAATCTACTTAATCATAAGGACAGCCCTCTTATTGTCTCAAGTATCTATCTGTGTACGTGTGTGCTACTTGCTGATTCGTGCCTATTGGTTTATTTTATTATTTAATTGCAAACAAATCGTGCCAGTCTCTCAGGCTGAAACCCCCTTGCGTTAGGATATTAAAATACTGATTAGAATAACGAGATAATACGTTCCACTCTTAGTGATCGACACTCTACTTACCATTATATTCATACTGACCGGGTACACTGCTCGTTAAGTGTGTGTGTTATTGATAAGTCGGCTAAATATAAATTTAAAACTTGAGTAGGCATCTAAACGTGCTAAAACTATACTACGACACCGCACGCATCAAGTTTTTGGCGCCGCTGCCGGGGAGTGAATTGTTATTATCTGTTAATTTGATTAGTATTTTAATTAGGTTTTTCTTTTTATTAGATTAATTGCATCATTGTATTATTTTGCATATTTGTTGTATTGTGTGTTAATTGTTTTCTTTTAATTTTGTGTGTTTTATTTTTGTTTGTGTGATTTTATTTGTTTTTATTTTTCGTATTTTTTCTGTTCTTCTATCGTTGTACTGTGCTAAATCAAACGATACGGCGCATCTGATCTCTCAGATACGGCGTATTGCGTTTAATTTTTTCTTAATACAACGCGTTTAATTAATTCGATACGACGCATCTTTTCCCCAAGATACGGCGTATCTGTTTTTAATAAGAAAATTTTTCTAAGCGATAAAGCGATACGACGCATCTTTTCCCCAAGATACGGCGTATCTATTTTTAAGAAAAAAATTTTTCTAAACGTTAACGCCATACGACGCATCTGCTTTAGCAGATACGGCGTATCTATTATTTTAATTAAAAACAGTTTGCGAATTATTAAACAGATACGACGTATCGATTTTTATCGATACGGCGCATCCTTCTGAATCAAAAATCTCGTATTTTGAAACGTAACGAAAATACGGCGCATTAACTTTTGTTAATACGACGAATATAATTTGACAAATATAGTTGATTTTTGATATTTACTTTGATCGGTCCGCTACTCTCGTGTGCAAGTTGTTTATTTTCAGGATAAATGATGACTCGAGCATCACCAAGAAAGATTACATTCTGAACCAAACCAAGAGACGCTAGCTGAAGTGACCGAACATAAGACGACGAGAGTGGAAGAAAAATCAGTATTGGTAACATTGAACGTCTTAAATTCTTGAAATAGAATCCCAGGTAAACTCTACGATAATTCAACCTGCCCAAAGGAAAGTTCTCTACACTATAATCTCAGTTTTATTATCCATATTATACATCTGATTCAAATCGTAATCTTAATTTTGTATGCTTAAAAATGATATTTGTTCCTAACCTCGGAATAAATCCTTATCCACTAAACAATAAGATTACAATTATTAATAAAACGTTTATGCCTATTGCTCTTATTTTGAATTCATCTATATGGTATGCCGTTTAACCCAAATTTGATGTATAAGGAACTGTGTTGCGGAGGCCAAGGTACGTTCTTCATTTAAATTTCGTTTACTGACATAGAGATACGGTGGATCTAAATATCCAAAGCGCCGTATCTCTGACCAGCTAGAACTTATTGACTAGTCAACGAAATTAGATAGATACGGCGCATCCCAAATTTCAATACGGCGCATCTCTTTGCCCTATAAATACGACGGGAATGCGCCGGATATAAAATCTTTACCGCATAAAAAACACACAGTTAAGAACACGCACTAAAATTATACTCGAATCCCGATCATTCTTCTTTAATCCACCTTTAATCCGACCTAGAATCTTTCTCCTAATCATCAAATTAAGGTAATTATTCCATTTCGATTTAATCTTGATTAATACGAAAATTAGGGTTTATATGATTGAATCGATTCGTGCTTAAATGATATAGAGATATGATTACACTGGTACAGATTCTGCCTATCGTCACACTGGAAATGCGTGACTATATGCATATAGTCACACACGATTTTTTGGGTGTGTGTGACAAAAAGTCGCGCCACCGTAGGTATCATATGGTCACATTGTTTAGTTTGTGGCCGTTTTCATCGAAAAAGAGTGACCAAAACCCGAATATGTGTGACTAATTAGGCACAAGTTTTGTTGGATTCATCAGTATGTGTGACTATTTCCCATCCTATGGCCACACGAAAATATAATAAATGTGACGTTTGTGATGATTTAGTCACACATCGTGTGTTGTTTTTTTCGAGTTAGTCACATACAATTTAAAAAACAGTGGCCAAAAGTGTTAATAAGTGTGACCATATGCTGTTTAAAGTGAAGAAATGTGTACTATTGATCATCCAATGGTCACATGAATTCTTAGTTTGTGTGGCCTTTTGTAATATTTAGTCACACAAAGCATGTTTGGTTTGGGTATTTAGTCACATACAATTAAGCATAAAGTGGCCAAAAGTGTTAATAAGTGTGACCATATGCTATTTTAAGTGAAGAAATGTGTATTTTGTGTGACTATTGATCATCCAATGGTCACATGAATTCTTAGTTTGTGTGGCCTTTTGTAATATTTAGTCACACAAAGCATGTTTGTTTTGGGTATTTAGTCACATACAATTAAGCATAAAGTGGCCAAAAGTGTTAATAAGTGTGACCATATGCTGTTTTAAGTGAAGAAATGTGTATTTTGTGTGACTATTGATCATCCAATGGTCACATGAATTCTTAGTTTGTGTGGCCTTTTGTAATATTTAGTCACACAAAGCATGTTTGTTTTGGGTATTTAGTCACATACAATTAAGCATAAAGTGGCCAAAAGTGTTAATAAGTGTGACCATATGTTGTTTTAAGTGAAGAAATGTGTATTTTGTGTGACTATTGATCATCCAATGGCCACATGAATTTTATGTTTGTGTGGCCTTTTGTAATATTTAGTCACACAAAGCATGTTTGTTTTGGTTATTTAGTCACATACAATTAAGCATTAAGTGGCCAAAAGTGTTGATAAGTGTGACCATATGCTGTTTAAAGTGAAGAAATTTGTATTTTGTATGACTATTGATCATCCAATGGCCACTTGAATTTTATGTTTGTGTGGCCTTTTATAATATTTAGTCACACAAAGCATGCTTGTTTTGGGTATTTAGTCACATACAATTAAGCATAAAGTGGCCAAAGTTGTTAATAAGTGTGACCATATGCTGTTTAAAGTGAAGAAATGTGTATTTTGCGTGACCATTGTTCTTCCAATGGTCACATGAATTTTTATTTTGTGTGGCCTTTGGTACTATTTAGTCACACATCGAATTAAACAAAGAGTGACCAATAATGTTGGAGCAGAGTTGCTACTGCTAGCAGTACTAAGGTAGTCCAAGGTAGTCCTGCTGAAGCAGAGTTACTGCTGCTAGTACTATGCTAGTGCTGCTGGAATGTGTATATATATTATATATAAAACAATATTAAAAAACACAAGAAATTTCAAATTGAATTAAACTCTAATGTATATAACTGGACAAAATATACAATTGTAATGTCGTACTTAATTAATCAAATATCTAAAGACTTTTGAACCTTCACCCCCTTAGCAGTTTGCCTTAAGTCGTTAGCAGATATATATTGTTTCTTCGTTGGTGCCTGTGGTACAAATTTATTCACATGGTTTGTTGGTGTAACCTGTAGTAAACAAAAGACGCTTCTATCAAACATTGAATTACATATGAATAATTATATATGTAGGTTGAAAAAACACATGTACGTACCACCTCTTCAAAAATAACTTGATCCTTTGGCCATGCAACGAAACTACCTTCGACTTCCTTAACTGTTTTGAACCCATTATTTGCTACGTCCGGTATGCATGCTGCATCAACTAACGATGAATCAATTGACACTCTGTAGCAATCATTTGGGAGTGGTAGGTTATGCAGCATTTGCTTTCCATGAGACTGGTATACGGTACCAAAAGCAACGATATTTGATTTCTTTGTGTGCCAGAGTTTGCACTTAAGTGTCTACAAAAAAAAAATTGCATGTATATATCAGAAATTATTTAAACAAAAGAATAACAAGAAACATGTTGAAATACATACTGTTGGCAGTGCTTGTGTTAGAGACACATCTTGTTGCGATTGGGAATCTGGAGACCCGTTTCGTCGCTTCTTTTGCTTTGGCTTATTGGGTCCGACAGTTTTAGCAAGTTCCTATATGTATATATAAAACACGTTACATTATTTAAACAAAAGAGTAACAAGAAACATGTTGAAATACATACTGTTGGCAGTGGTTGTGTTGGAGACGACACATTTTGTAGCGATTGGGAATCTGGAGACCCGTTTCGTCGTGACTTAAGGTTATGCTTAGGCCTGACAGTTTTAGCAGCAGGTTCCTATACGTATATATAAAACACGGTACATTAGTCGATCATGTATGTAAAATTCAAAAATCAAAGGGCGATCTTTTATTACTATACTTACCATTGTTTCCGTTACCTTTTTAGAAGTTTCAAGGCCATTGGATTTCTCCTCAATTCCCGCATCTTTAGGACTTACAACACCAATTGTCTGAGTGCCATTGGAGTCACCTGCAATATTGTCAATGGCCATTGGAGTCACCTGCAATATAAATTAAGAAATACAGTCACTCATCAGTTTATGTTCAATGCCTAGTATCATTAGCATCAGTGGTGTTAGCATTAGAAAATGAAATTGTTAAC
Organism: Artemisia tridentata subsp. tridentata; assembly: GCA_021014915.2. Lineage (NCBI taxonomy): Eukaryota > Viridiplantae > Streptophyta > Magnoliopsida > Asterales > Asteraceae > Artemisia > Artemisia tridentata. The sequence continues at coordinate 376,513,875 of CP139505.1, forward strand.
AACATAAAAAATGGCTTACAACTGAGGCTATTGGCGATGGTTGAGTTGGCAGAGTTATATTCATCCCTTTATCATTCAACTGTTGCAGAATTTGAGAAAGCATTATATTTGTGTTTTCCACCTCACCGGATAATTTATTGACCTGCACATCTTTTTCGGTCATCTCGGCGGACAATTTTTTGATCAATTTATCTTTTTCTTCACGCTCGCGTCTCTCATTATCCAGTTGAGTTTGAAGTAAGGCAATTTTTTCATTGGCTTCTTGTTTTCTTCGAGGAAGGCCAAAATACTCTTTGTATGTTACTGCACCTCCCACTCCTCTGGCATAACCGCCCTTTTCCTTACCAAATACAAATGTCATGGCATCAGTGCCATCATCAAAACCCGATGTTCCTTCCTTGATCTTGTCATCAGCTTCTTTCTGCACAAAAAATATAGGAAATGTTGGGATTAAAAGTCTTCTTGATGCTGTTAGAGTAACTGATGGTATACAAGCTACTACTGCTAGTACACAGTTAAATGTTGCTGCTATATAAGCATAATAATAGAATTAGCAGTCAAACTTACAAGTTCATCTCCCTTTGATTTAATATCATCATTTGGGTATTCGCCGTCTTTGTTTACCCTTCCTTTCACCCACATTACATCACGGGGGGGTTCTTCATCCGCTTCAATCTCTTTATTTTCGATCTAATAAACATCAAATGCATACCCATGTAAAGTTAAACCAAGATAAACGAAAATATGAGGATGCTTACACATGTACAGTTAAACCAAGATAATCGAAAATATGAGGGTATTAATGCAAATGTGCAAATTGGGCAATGTAAACAGATTCATTTCTCATACTGATCGTCTCTTAATTGGTAAAACAAACATTGTGTAATCTTACCATTTTCTCTTTGACATAAGCATATCCACCTCGTCCCATTTTATGCTGATAAATATTTTGGGAACGCGCCATTTTACCTTTCTCAGATTTCTCCTAAAAACACAAAATCATAAGGCGTTTAGATGCGGTAATGCTGCAAACTGAAAATAATAAAATGACATATACACTTAATTAAAGATGACTAATTAAAACCTTGTATGCTTCGGTGGTCGTGTATTTAACATACTCGACCCAGTCTTCTGATTTCATTATTGTATTATACAAGTCCGGGACTTCATTCAGTTTGGAAGGTGTATTTAGGTTGGGCAAAATGTAGTTGACTTTGAGCTTCCTTCTGTAATTCCTTAGCATTTTACCAAGACTAATCATTATCAATTTTCTGTATTGGACGTCAACAACAAAAAATTTCTGAAAAGATTAACACAATGTTGTTAATTAGTTGCACATAATGTAACTGCATACATAAACTTATGTAGTATTGGGTTACAAAATAGTATATATGTACCAAGATTTCATCCCATAGTTTATCTCTTGCTTCTTTATTCACCTTCTTCCAGTGTAGAATCTTCACACCTATCTGCTCACGAGCCACATCTCCTAAAAAACTCACAAACACTGCTCTGTTTTCCCCTGTTACCCTACCGAGTGCATCGAAGGTTACCTTGAGCTTTGTTGCACCAGGTTTGTCATGCTTCGCGCGAAACTTTACTAGCCTGGTTGAGCCCCTCTTAGCTACTATCTCAGGTGTTTGGTTGGTTACAGGCTCATCTATATCTTCTTCATCAGAAGACTTTTCGGATTCATATTCTAAGGCGTTATCATCATGTACAATATGATCAAGAGGAAGCAAAGTATGGTTATCAACAATGGGTTCAGTTTCCATGACTCTTGAGCAACAAAGGGTAAAAGAAAATGATTATGGCTTAGCTTGGAGAGTAATGGTGAGAGAAGATTTGATTTTTGTTTTTTATTTGCAGTCTTTTTTTTAAGGAGAGAAAAGAGGCTATACACCAAGAATATGAATCGTTTGTGATTCAAAAAATTTCGATCCAAAAATTTGCCTCCAAGTTGTAATTTGAAATTAACAATTGAATTATTTGAAAATTTTGCCTTTGAACCTGTTAATTATGTATCATACTGTGCAACCATCACATCAACAGTACAAACTACGAGTACTACCCATTTAACAAACCAAAATACTTACATACTCCGTAATTACTAGTTATTGTACCCTTACTAATTACATTTACAAAACACAAATTACTAATTACCTTTTTGTTATTTGGTTTCATTGTTTGCGTGCTTGTGTTTGCCATAAGAATGTGTGTGTTGATTAGGGTTTATTGATTTTTGTGTGTGTTTACAAATGACCGGGTAATTAAAGGGATTAATTGCTGGTTGAATATTGAATTTGTGGTTTGGTTTAACTATAGCTGACGTGGCAAGATTTGTTTAAAAAAAAAAAAAAAAAAAAAACTAATGGTGATGACGTGGCGGTGAAATCCGGCTATAGCCGGTAAATAGGGATGGCGGGTTTTAGTATACCCATAACCGAACCCGTTTATAATATACCCGTACCCGCCCCATATCCCACCGGATACCCGATTAATATTATCCATCGGTTTTTCGGGTTTCCCCGCGGGTATCAGTTATCCGTACGTAGTTGAATATTATATGGACAAAATTGGCGGTATTAAGATTAAGTCACGCTAAAATCCACCGAAAAAACAAAAGAAAATACTCTAACCACTCCCAACAATAACTCAGCTTTAAACTTTAACACAATGCCACGTCAGCTTTAACAATTAACTGAGCTTTAGTTATACACAAGATGTTTAACGAATGAGCCGAGATGATATGGTTGTATACGAGATGTTTAACGAATGAGCCGAGATGATATGGTTGTATATATACGAGATGTTTAACGAATGAGCCGAGATAATATGGTTGTATACGAGATGTTTAACGAATGAGCCGAGATGATATGGTTATACACGAGATGTTTAACGAATGAGCCGAGATGATATGGTTGTATACGAGATGTTTAACGAATGAGCCGAGATGATATGGTTGTATACGAGATGTTTAACGAATGAGCCGAGATAATATATGGTTGTATACGAGATGTTTAACGAATGAGCCGAGATGATATGGTTATACACGAGATGTTTAACGAATGAGCCGAGATGATATGGTTGTATACGAGATGTTTAACGAATGAGCCGAGATGATATGGTTGTATACGAGATGTTTAACGAATGAGCCGAGATGATATGGTTGTATACGAGATGTTTAACGAATGAGCCGAGCTGAGATAATATGGTTGTATACGAGATGTTTAACGAATGAGCCGAGATGATATGGTTATACACGAGATGTTTAACGAATGAGCCGAGATGATATGGTTGTATACGAGATGTTTAACGAATGAGCCGAGATTATATGTTTGTACATGATCAACACACCCAACAATAACTCACGCAACCTTTCGACCCTGTTTCATCATTTCTTAAAAGAGTTTAATTTCTAGACCAACCCTGATAGCTGGATGGTCTTGAGGCAACTCACGCAACCTTTCGACCTCTGGATCAGCACGATTATGCATCTGTAGCATAATACGAGTTATCTGATCACCTAGCAAATTGTTAATCAATTTGAGTTCTTTTTCTTGTTCATTGCGTAATCGGGTGAGGATAGCCTTTTGCACCTCTGCTAGTTAATTTGTTAGCCACAGTGTTTGTGTTAAAATTAGTGATACTTGCGAGAGAGTTTTATAAGAAGTTGTGTGAGAAAACGAAGTGTTGTGAAAGTGGCTTTGATAGTGGAAAGCCGTTAAACTAGCCGTTGGAGGCTATTTTAAAAATCATATTGAAAGTAAAAGTAACCGTACGAGTATTATTCAAATTCAAACGTAAACTAACAGTACAACATATTAATAACGAGCGGGATATTTAAATTTTAAAATTTCAAATTCAAATTAAACAAAAGGGCGGGATATATTTAAAATTTATCAATTCAATTCAAATTCAATTCAATTTATAAATTGAAAATAAAGTATCAAATACAAATACATTAAACATAAAATAGAAATACATTAAACATGAAATAGAAATACATTAAATGTCAAATAAAAACTACGTTAACATAAACAACGATTGATTAACATAAACAACATACGATTAACATAAACAACGGACGATTAATAAAAACTATCATCTGAATCTGGGTAACCATCTTCAGAGGATTCGGAAGGTGTGAAAAAACCAGACTCCCACCTTTGCCTACGTTCTTCATCCTCCCTGGCTTGCCGCTCCAAACGATCAGCTTCCTCTTCTCTTTCAAGTGCTTCCATTTCCAGGAGGACTTGCATATCTGCTTCCTCTTGCCTAAGTTGTTCCTCAGTTAACCCAAACGGATTTGGGTCTTGGTTGGGAACCGGTTCATTTTCAGGTTGATTATTCACCGGAAAATTTTCCGGTTGGAAAACCGGAAAGATATGCTCGGGTGGAGTATGGAATTTTTCATTTTCTCTAGGTGGGCTTGGAAACTGTTGGCCAAAATCCTTTTGGCGAGGTGGGCTTGGAAATTGTTGGCCAAAATCCTTTTGGCGAGGTGGGCTTGGAAATTGTTGCCCGAAATCTTTTCTGGAAGACATCTTGAATTTGAGATGCTTGGATCTTGAGTATTTGAGAAGTTTGGAATGTGTTTCTGTGTGACTTGTGCTTCAGAAGCATTGGTATTTATAGGGTACAAATGCACACGTTTTATTAACGTGACTTTGAATTTTAATTGTTGGGGCTAACATGCGTTAACGCAGCGTTAATATGTTGTACTTTATCTTACGTTTGAATTTGAATTTGAATTTTAATTTGTTAAGGCTGAGTTATTGTTGGAAGTGGCCTAAATATACCCATACTTCTCAAACACATTCAGACTGCGATAGATATTAAAGCATGTATTTACATTAAACATGTACTAGAAAATATCAATTACCCTAATGAAAAAGTCAATTAGTCATTAAAGTTAGCACACAAATTACATTAAACATCATTAATATAATATAGAAAATATCAATTACCCTAATGAAAAAGTCAATTAGTCAATCCAACACCAAACACACTTCTAGATCAACTACACTAGTCAAATCCAAACCAAACACAAACCAAATCCGATCAATATTATCCATCTGTTTACTTTTGGCGCCTCTCGATGGTCCCTCTTCCCGCCTAAAGTATTGGGAACCGTTCGTATACCTCTCTAGCCTATTTGTACAACTCGACATGGAAAACCGTTCATAATTAATCAACCGTACCATATACAACTCCTTTGATATTTTCATTAGAAAATAAATTTCAAATTTCAATGGCCGACTCCTCTTCAACTCCTTCTTCCAACAAAAACAAACGCCCAAGGGATGATTCTCCTCCACCAATGCCTGAAAATTATAAAAAAATGGGCATATCCCAAAATATTTGGGAGAAATGTAATAAAGGCCCGTATGGTGTTGAAAACGCATTGTTAGAAATTCACAACAAGCGTATAAATATGTATGAAGAAAGGAACAAGAAAGATTTAGAGGTCATTGAGGAGCATCAGAAGAAAATTGAGGAGAGGAACAAAAAAATAGAAGAAGAAAGAGAGAAAATAGTTGATGTTTACAGAAGTATTGAAGCTAGTAAATATGTGTCTTAATGTATCTTTTCTTTATATATTTTGCCTATGTATATTTTGCCTATGTAAATGTAAACTTATTTTGACTTGGTTTAATATATGAATGCAGTTATTATGTACAAGTTTATGATATTTGAATACAGCTATTATTATTGTACTGCTAGGTAAACAATTGTACTGCTATCGAAACGTTGTACTGCTGGGTATCCTTTTAGCAGTGGTTGGGAGTGCAGGGTAGTTTGTATCACTTTTTACTTAAAGGGTATAAACCCCCAATTGCTGCACACAATCACATTCACGCACACATTACTCTCTCTCTTCCACTCCCTAATCGAATTTTAATTGTCAAATTGCAAAACCCCCAAATCAAATCATAATGTCGAACCTAACTTTTACCGAACCTCATAATAATGTTGCCTTTTTAGAAAAATCCAATAAGTCTGTAGATTTTACTGAGATCATTGATTTCCTTAATGCAAGCTATATTAAGTTTGCATTAACAGTAAAACCTACTATATATACTTCCAACATTATCCAGTTTTGGTCGTCTGCTAAGGTCCAAACTATTAATGGGGAAGCACAAATCCATGCCCTTGTAGATGGGCAGATGATTATCATTACAGAGGCGTCTATTCGAAGAGATCTTCTCCTAGATGATGCTAACGGAGTTGAGAATCTTCCAAATACTACAATCTTTGAAAAACTTGCACTGATGGGCTATGAGAGATATACAGATGCTTTAAAGTTCCAAAAAGGTAATTTTTCTCCTCAGTGGAAATTCTTAATTCATACTGTCTTAGTGTGTCTAAGTCCAAAGACCACTGCATGGAATGAATTTAGCAGTAATTTAGCTTCTGCTATAATTTGTTTGGCTGAAAATACTCAAAGATTTAATTTCTCAAAATTAATTTTTGATAATATGGTTAAGAACTTGGATGGTTCTTTGGCTAAATATTTTCTATATCCAAGGTTTTTGCAACTCTTTTTGGACAACCAATTTAAAAAAAAGAAAAGTCACAAAAATGTTTATCCCACTCCCTGCCTTACCAAAAAGGTTTTTGCTAATATGAGGAGGGTTGGAAAAGATTTTTCAGGGAGAGTGACACCTTTGTTTCCAACAATGTTGGCACTAGCCCAAACCCAAATGGGTGAAGGTTCAGCAATCCCAGCTGGTACCCATCACACACCCACAGAACAACAACAACAGACCTATAAACGTAGGGCTAACACCAAGAACACTGAGCTACCTCAGGCTAGTGGTTCTATACCAACTGTTGCAGATGAGGATGTCACTGGGGGGGAGAGTGACATGTTGGCAAGGGCTGCCACTACTGTGTCTAGCTTAGCAGCAGCACAGGACAGTGGTAACATCATTAAGACCCGAACCAAGACAACTTCTAATGAAGAAAGTTCCTCTGGAACTGATTCAGGTGAAGGTCCCAGTCACATGGAAACAATGGGGGGTTCGGATGTTCATCCTAGGGGTGAGACTGAACTTAACTTTTCCAGTGATCCACCTCTCGGGCTAGGTAACACAAGCCGAAGTGGTGAGGATAGTCTGCAACTTTTGAATGAATTGAATGATACCTGTGCCAAGCTGTCTGCACAAATTGGTGATCTGCGAGCAATAGCTTCTTCCCAAGATGGAGTCATCAAAGCTCAAGGTGGGGAGATAAAGGCTTTGAAGAGAAGGGTTAGGTATTTAGAAGGAGTCAAAGGATCAAGAATTCCCAAACAAAAGGTTAAATCTTCTGAAGCTTCTAAGGATGCTCCCAAAAGGGGGGGAATGAAGGCAAAGTTTCAGGGGAGGATAAAGAGGGTGAAAGTATTTGTGAAGAGAGTGATCCAATGGAATTTCTAGTTGCTGATAACCAAGGGAATGAAGCGGTGATGGATAGGCGTTTGGGCAAGGTTACAACTGTTGATAGTGAGCCACCTATTCCTGCTAGTGACCCAGTTATTCCTGCTAGTGGTCCAGTTATTCCTGATAGTGAGCCAGTTATTCCTGCTATTCCTGCTATTGATAAGGTTAGTTCTCTATACTGAGACTGAAGTTAGTATTGCTGCTATTGATGTTAGTGCTACTGAGACTAAATTTATTCCTGCTATTGATAAGGTTACTGCTACTCAAGGTGATGATGATATGACTATGGCTCAAATATTAACAAAGATTAGGAGTGCAAAACCTAAGAAGAAATTTAAGTTTCAGTCACCTAGTCAACAACAACAACAACCAATGATTACCGATGAAGAATTGAAAAGACAAGTGGCTGATCTTGATGCTCAAGAAGCTGCTCAAAAAGCTGCTCAGATTCTTTCAGACAAGGAGTATGCAGAGAAATTACAAGCGCAAAAAAATGCAGAGTTAACAGCTTCATGGTTTGAGGAAAGGGCTCAGGTTGAAGCTGATTGTGAGTTTGCTAAAATAGTACATAAAGAAGAGCAAGATAAGTACTCAGTAGATGAAAAAGCCAGGATGCTGAAAGAAATTTTTGATGCAAAAAAGAAGAAGTTTGCAGCACAAAGATATGCAGCTAAGAAGAACAAGCCACCCACTCAAAAACAAAGAAGAGATCTCATGTGCAGGTATTTATTTATTTTATTTTTTTGGTGCAAAGGTGAACTTTTATATATATTCTCCAAATGTTTACACATATAAAGATAACAATACTGATTTGGACAACACCCAAATCAACCATACAAAAACAGCAAATACAACTGCATATCAGCATATACTACATATACATCAGAACAGACCATATCTATACTTATCTGCTTCATCAAAGATGCTATCTTTTTCATCATTCCTGAGTTCACCTTGAAGTGCACCATACCATCTAGCTACATTTCCATTCTCCTCTCCACCAGGACCACTCAACCTGCCACCACAGTAGCCTAGGTAGAGAATGGAGAATGGCATCACTAGGCACCCATAACCCATCCATGGGGGGGCTCTGCCAAACAACCTACATTTCCCTCTCATTGGAAGGCTTCAGTTGTTTAGGAACACTCTCCCTCCATGATGACCAACCTTACCTCCTGTGACAGTGTATTGGATGGACCAAGAAGGTTCATCTTTCACACACTCTCTATTCCACCCATCATACACTGTCCGCCCAAGCTATATACCCTTCACAATGGAAAGCCCTACTTTATGGTACATCTTATCTGATTAGACCTCCTTATCATCAAGAATAGGTGCTAGTCTCCTCCCAAGGCCAGACATAGTAGAGCTATTTTGACTAATAAGGTACAGTCAGACCAGAATAGACTCCAAGGTACAAGGTACTATTCCATTGTTATAGCCTGCATTAATAGATCTTTTACTGTCAAAGAATATACTTGAACCAATAATGTATTTATTTTTTTGTTGCAAAGGTAAATTTATATTAATATCAACAACACCCAATATGTATATCATAAACATCTACTCATGTACAGGTTTTTGAAGAATGTGGACAGTTGGAAACTAAAGGATTTGAAATTCTTGGATGATAAAAGAATTGAAGAATTATATGCAATTGCCAAGAGAAACAATGATCTCTTCTTGAATGACAGTACAAAGAGAGCAGGTGAACAGTTGGAAATAGAAAGCAGTAAAAAGAGAAAACAAGAACAAACTGAGCAAGCTGTTGCTGAAGAACAAATGCAAGCTCACACTGAACTTGCAGTTGACTCTGTAGGAGAAGCCATGGATGCACAACCTTTAACTGTCAAACATCCCATTGTTGATTATAAGTCTGGATCTTTTGGGGAAACAGTTTATTACGATATTAAGAGGCATGATGGTTCTTCTAGAAGGTTTGTGAGCTTTCTTCACATGGTTCATGATTTTGATAGACAAGATATGATAGCTCTATGGAAATTACTCAAACAAAGATTTGGTAATAAGACACCAGAACAAGCTAATTATGATAGAGAAGTCTGGAATTATTTAAAGGTAATGTTTGAACCAAATCATGAAGATGAATGTTGGAGAAGACTAACGCACAATACTGTTAAAGAATGGAAAATTTTTCAACGATGTGGAGTACATGCTTTAACTGTTAATGAGTTGGTGATCTACATGCTTGTAGAAAAGGATTACCCTTTAAAGTTTCACAAAGACATTCTACATCAGATGTTGCGTGGGAAGAAAATACTCAAGCTTCAGCTTAATTATGATAACATGGCATATGAACTGCTCAAGAAGATGAAAGAGTATCTAGGACCCAAGAACAAGAAATAGAATGTATAGTTATTACTACTAGAATGTATAGTTTGACTTAAACATGTATAGTTATTACTGCTTATGAGATAAACATGTGTAGTTATTACTGCTAGAATGTATAGTTATTACTGCTAGAATGTATAGTCTGACAAAATATGCTTACATAAATGCTTACAATCGAGCCAAAACATTGATATTTTTAAATTTTTGACTATTGCATAAGTTATCAGAAATGTGTGACCATATGTATCGAATTGTGACTACACTTAAATAATGTATGACAAAATTTGACTATTGCCTATAGTCACATGATTGTGCTACAATTAAATGTGTGACCATACACATTAGGAATTGGCAGGCAAACACACACTTAACTTTAGACACACATATTAACTTACGTGACTATTTGTATCGAATTTTGGTCACACTTAATCATGTATGCCTATGGTTTAGTGTGACCATATATGACATTTGGTCACACATCTCAAGTGTGTGACATATATTTGTCACTTTTAAATGCATATCCTGACTATCTTCAAACTTACTTTTCAGTTGTCACACATTTCAAATTCATATGTGGCTAAATTTTCAACAAAAACTAGCAGTCACGCTTAAATAATGTGTGACAAACTTGAGCATATGATTTAGCCACATACACAATTACTTCGTGTGACCATATATGGATTTTGGTCACACTTTTCAATTGCGTGACATATATTTGTCACATATGTATATATATAGTGTGACTAATGTTTCAACCTTATTTGTATCCGTCACACGTCCCAAATTATAAGTGACTAAAAAATCAATTTTTTTTTTACCAGATACGTATAGTCACGAAAATATTCAAATGTGTGGCTGTAGCCTCATATGTAATTCGGCAATAGTCACACAAGTCGGATCAAGTGTGGCTGTTTATTTTATTCTCGTACATTTAGTCACACAAAAAAGCGACTGTGTGGCTGTTCGAAAAAAAGCATGTGTGACTAAATCCCATTTTTGTACTAGTGTTAGGACTTGCTCTAGATGGTTTCCCCCATATTTAATTTGCATAAATAATTGAACTTATAACCTAATTTGATTTAACCAAAAATTTAGGTTTTGGGTTCGATTTTGAATATTTAGCGGGAAGACGAATTAGTAGTGGTGGAATGAGATATTAGAACTGATATAAGGAGTATATGATACTGTGATATTTAGTGGTAGTTTACGTCACGGATACGGATTCTTGAATAACGTGCCTGACCCTTTATTTTATACTGATATGCTTTTAGATGCGGCGCATCTAGGTTGATTGATGCGGCGTAACGACTATTTCCAAAATTTATAAAAATCTAGATACGCCGTATTGATTAATCTAGATACGACGCATCCCAATACGCCGTATCTCAACTCTTGCTCCGCATCTCTTATATTTCATGCAGATACGCCGCATTGATTTAATCCAATGCGCCGTATCTACCTTACTTGCAGACTGTTTACTGACTGTGAATATTTATTTCAGATGGCGTTACCTGAGCCTGCACGTAGACACCCGTGGCTTCGTTTTGAAACAATGGGACTAGCACAGGGTGCTGTTGATGATTACATGACTAGGCTTAGAAAGTTTTATCATAGGAAGGTATTCAGTGTTCCAGTTTTGGATTTTGACAGCATCGAGAATATTAACGAGGGTAACGCTGCTGAGGGGTTAAGAACTAGGTTTGAGATGATACACAAAGATGGGGAGGGGCAGGTTTTATTCAGGTCTTACGCCTGGGAAAGGTTGTTTAGGATAGAGGAACCGTTGATAAAGGTTTTGATGTTGGAATTTTTCTGCACTATACACTATAGGGAGACTGATCTCGGTCTCGACACATTTGAGACTCTGGTATTCAGACTGGGTGGTTTTGAGAGAAGGATGTCTATGGGGAAGTTCATACTAGCTCTTGGGTTGCATACTACAGCAGAGATGGCATCTCCAGGTTTTACTGATTATTGGGCTAACAGTTTGAGAGTCGTTTCAGATCGAGGGGAGTTGGGAGATTATTGGGCTGAGATCTCATCTGGAGGTGATTCTACCACCACCACTCCCTCATACACACTGATTAGAGAGCCGATGAGGAGGCTTTGTCATCGTCTGATTGCCCTGACTATTGCCGGGAGGGGACAATCCCCTGAGAAGGTGACTACTTTGGATCTTTTTCTCTTACGGAGCATGGACGGGGGAGCTGTGGTGAACATCCCTCACTTCTTAGCACATTATTTACACAGAGTTGCTCCAGGGAGAGATGGTAGGAGCCAAATGACTGGGGGTCATTTTGTCTCTCGTCTTGCTAGGCACTTTGGGATATTAGGTGATGAGATTCCCGGTGATCTTCCGGTTGATGTTGCTAGATTACCTGGTATGGATGCGGACTATCTTGCGACTAGGCTTGGGATATGTGAAGAGATGATAGATGGGTACTTCTGGGCACCACTAGGACCACCTAGGCCTGCTGAGCCAGAGCAGGGGGATGCTCAGGCAGCCCCGGCTGCTGCTCCTGCTCAGGAGGAGATACATGCACCAGCACCAGCTCCCCGCACTATTGGACAGAGAGTCGAGAGAGTGGAGCTAGAGGTTAGGTCATTGAGAGAGGTTCTCGAGGCACAGAGAGTTGAGCTCGATGGAGTGAGGAGAGATACGAGTTGGTTGGTCGACGGTGTCAGTAGATTGATGGCTCTTAATGGGGTCAGCCACAACCTCCCAGACGGTGCTTATGTCAGAGGGATTATCAGATACGAGCGCAGGGTTCGCCGCAGGACTGACGGAGCTAGTACTTCAGGAGGCCAATCAGATGACGTGACTCCCGACCAGCCCACAGCTTGACCACTCTTAGCATTTTCATTATAGACACGTTTCTTCGTACATTACTTATATTCATTTTGGATTGTTCTGATCACTATTATCGTGTATATATTTAATGTTTCAGTATATGTTCCTTAGCATATCTTATGAAGACTGGCATTAAGTTCAGCATGAGAGTACGAGAGAACGTGAAAGATAAACCGTGGATTGAGCCATATTACAACAGACTGTTAACAGTCTGTTTGGTAACTACATGCGCCGCATCTGGGAAACAGATGCGACGCATCCTATCCTTTATTTCTTTTTATTTTCAGGCCGCACGAAGATACGGCGCATCTCAATCCTGAGATGCAACGCATCTCCTGCAATGGTCATATCTTATTTTAATTTTTCTGCATTTTTATTTTTCGACTTTAAAACTTTTTATCAGTTTATTTTAATGCGGCGCATCCCTGGTTAAGGATGCGGCGCATCTTTATTCTGATCCGTATTAATTCCAGGCTCGATACGGCGTATCTTCTTCCATAAGATACGGCGCATCGACTGACCTGATGATTTTCAGTTTTAATTTTTAAGTTTTATTTTTCCTAACTACTAATGTATTATGCAAGTTTGAACCTTTCTTATCTTAGGTGTGTTTTAAAGTGTTGGTGGTATTATAGAATCCTGAATTTCCTGTGGATACATCAAGTATGAAGCTTAAACGTTTTCATCCACAAGAAGCTGATTTTTGCTCTTATCAAATGGAGGATCATACCGAGCAAATCTCAGGGGAGTTTTTCTGTTCTAATTCTTTTATTTTCCAGTTTTTAACCTTTTATACAAACAACGAGGACGTTGTTTAACTTAAGTGGGGGGATTGGAGAATTAGAACACTTAACAATTACTTGTCCTAAACTTTTTCAAAAATTATGCTTAAAATGTGCTTAATATATCAAACTTAAAAATTTTTATTTATTTTTTTTTTTTTTAGCATGTTTTTGTTTAAGATCTAAGTTGCATAGCTGCACACATGACGTTATTTTCAAAAATTGTGATTTTTCAAAATTCACAAATCTATGAGTGTGCCGGTGACTTGTAAACTTTAGAACTTGGCTTGTATACTATTCGAGACCACCATAATAAGTATTATTTATATAATTGGAATGACTTGTCTAAATTGGTAAAATTCTAGGATTACACCTAAATAGCCTATTATATGTTATGTGTTATTAGCTAACTACACTGGTTAGTTAACCCCCGTATAAACCCTTTTGTTACTCTCATTTTTAGAGTAAGATACCCCTAGAAAAACCCTCAGAGCCATTCCTTTCGTTTCTTACACCTTTGTTAAAATGTTTCATTACACCCTTACACCTTAGCCTACCCTGTAGATTAGAATCCGTGGTTGGTTAATTGCTATAGGCAAAGTGTGTTTCCTTACATTACCTGTGTTCGCGTGCGTAATTCATTATCTATGGTTAGGTCGGGAAATTGCACAATGCAATTGGAGTGAAAGTAAATATTGTATATCTTTGAGTTTATTTTTCGTGTGTTTACTACTTTCACTATTACCGTTATTTCTGAAGTCATGAAAAGTATGGAAAAATTATCCAGAATTATTGTTTTGGTGATGTGGTGAAATTTTACACATCTATGTTTATGTTTCAAGTTAAAAAAAAAAATAAAAAAATAAAAAATAAAAAATAAAAAAAAAAAATCTAAAAAATAGAAAAGAAAAAGAAAAAGAAAGTTGGAAGTTTGTTTTAACCAAATTATGTAAAGTTATGTAAGTGGTCGATATCACCACTATTTGTTGTACTATATCTATGGATTGAATGGGAATTGGCAGTTATGGGAACGCCAATTAAGGTTTATTCTTTGATTAAGATCTTGTTGAGTATAATTCGTGTCTACCTAAAGCGGGTGTTTCAAGTGTTAAAGCGTGAGTTATTCTATGATATGAGTCTTATTCATGGGATGGTTGGGATAGTGATTAACCACACTTAGGATTTTAATTTATTTGTTTTGTTTATTTTTCATTTTTACACCAATTTATATCCCAAATGTTATCCATACCCTGTATTATTCTTTATCCAACCAAACCTTTGATTTATTGAGATTAGGGATTTGAGCAATCTTAAGTATCGTAGTCGTGGATTCGGCTATGTATTTATGATTTTGTCGCCCTTTTTGATATATTATTATTGGTGAAGTTTGGACCTATCTTTAGCCTATTCGAGTTAAGGATTTGAGCAATTGCAAGTATCGTGTTCGTGGATTCGATCATGTATTTGTGATTTTGTCGCCTTTTCTGGAATTTGAGATCGATAGTGATTAAGAATAATTAACCCTTTAAGCCTAAAAACCCTTTTTACCGCTTTAGACTTGTTATTCCTTAGCTTTAGTGGTGGAGATGTGTATACTTGCCAAGCTTATGATAGAATATTCGTCGCGACTGGACAGTTAAACGATTAGATTTGCTTTTATCGAATATTTTATTTTACTTCTAATTCGTTAAGTGTTTAGTTGTGTGATTATGAAATAAACGAATACATGCTTAAATATAAAAATAAATCCTAACATCTTTTAGGATACATTTTCATAAGTTTTAATTCTAAGGTTTACTTGGGGACAAGTAAAGTTCAAGTGGAGGGATATTTGATGAACTCAAATAAGTACATTTTATTACTATCATTTATCCTATTAATTTGACTTGTTTTACTATATTATGTATGAGGATTGATACTTAATCGTTTACTTTTGTAATTCTCAGTTGAAAACAAGCATTTGGTGAAACTTGGCGATTTTGGACTAATTATGGAGCAAAACGTGCATAAAGTGAAGAGTCTACTGAAATGGACAAGATCAAGTCAATTCTGCTCCAGATGCGCCGCATCTCACTCATGACATGCGCCGCATCTCTATCAAGATATCACCAGATACGATCCAAGATACAAGAGGACATGCGCCGCATCTAATCATGGAGTTACGCCACATCTTCTGGCGGTGTACGAATATTCCTGAATATTATAATCTTGGACCCCACGTGAAGTTAAGTACATGCGCCGCATCTACTTATAAGATGCGCCGCATCTTCCCTCAGACAGAAACTATAAATACCCCAAGGCCAGACGAATTTCGTGTGCATTATTAGAGCTTTTTTCAGACATACAGCAGAACCCTAGGACGAATTCAGTCAAGGAGGCAGCACAAGACACACCAAACGAAGATACAAGAGCTGTAAGAAGGTGCTGCATGTATTTAATTCATTAAGTAGTTTTGTTTTATTGTGTTAGCAAACTTTAATTCATCAGGATTGGTGGCTTGTGTAATGTGACAACGAAAGATTGCACTCCCTTTAATACTTGCTTTCCCATCAATTAAAGTTTATATGTTGATGTCTTTGGTTACTACTTATTAGTGCATTGATAACCTCTGTGTTTATTAGTGGCTTGCGGGCATTTGACTGCGGAAAATAATGTGGCTCCCACAGTTATTACTAAATTGATCACTTAGGAATAACTTTTAGACATAAGTAATCATTAAGGGTTTACTCGCCGATAAGAATAGGACCAACGAGAAAGGGTTAACTACATACACTTCATATAAAGCTATCAATAAAACAAGTGACAATCTACTTAATCATAAGGACAGCCCTCTTATTGTCTCAAGTATCTATCTGTGTACGTGTGTGCTACTTGCTGATTCGTGCCTATTGGTTTATTTTATTATTTAATTGCAAACAAATCGTGCCAGTCTCTCAGGCTGAAACCCCCTTGCGTTAGGATATTAAAATACTGATTAGAATAACGAGATAATACGTTCCACTCTTAGTGATCGACACTCTACTTACCATTATATTCATACTGACCGGGTACACTGCTCGTTAAGTGTGTGTGTTATTGATAAGTCGGCTAAATATAAATTTAAAACTTGAGTAGGCATCTAAACGTGCTAAAACTATACTACGACACCGCACGCATCAAAAGCTATGAAATCTGATAAGTAGGACTTATTGCCAGTCATGTGCCTTGAACATCCACTGTCAGAATAACCTTGATCTTCCTTTTTAGCTTTGGGATGTTCCTACACATAAAATAAAGGAATTAGTTTCTTTTGCAGACCCAAGCCATGATTGACTTGGATCTGCCTCATGTATCAATATAATTGTATCTGTCAAAGGTCATTGATACACCATTGGGATTGGTTGAGGAGTTAATTCATTTAGGTTTCAATTCCTAACGTGCTGAGGCCTTTACAGCATTCCTCACATTTACCCTGTTTTTGTTCACATACTTAGCAGTGACAACTTTTGGCCTGGCAGTGGAAACTGCTGGCTTAGTAATTTTAGCTTTTGGTACCCACTGCTGATTGTGAACAACCTTTTTCTCATAAAATGTCCTTTTTCCTGTTTGTGCAGATTTAGCAAAAGATGTTTTTGGTTTTGCACTTGAAACAGGGGACTTTGGGTAAAATGTGTTCACTTGTTTAGCAGTTGAAAAAGATTTTATGCCAGATCTTAATTGCACTACTCTTGGAACAAACTTGTTTGCATTAAGGTGAGTAAGGTTAGTAGCATTGTTTTCATTCACCCTTTTGTTCCCAAACACTTCCCTTCTTCCCAAATGGTAGCCACAATAAGCATGTAAATGATCAAAACTACCACAGATATAACATGCCTTATTATTCATGACAAAATCACTACCAAGTTGTTGAGATTTCTGGTTACTCTAGTTCCTTTGATTACCTCTAGGAGCTGGTGTTTTGATCCTATACATCTCAGCATATCTAACAGTTGGCCTAGTTTGATTAACCTTTTTACTAGGTGTCACTGTTTCTACCTTAACAACTTTGGGTACCTCACTTTTAACCTTTTCTTTAACACATTCATCCTTAAGAGATGAATCACTAGCACTCTCAAAAGCATCATTATCATGTTTAACCTGTTCAGCCTCTTTCACTAATTTGGGAGGTCCATACACAAGAACTTTATCCTTAAACTCTTCTAAACCTGTATGTGCTAAGTCAATGCCTGGAGGTGCTGGAACACCTCTTAGTGGTGGAGGAGTTGTATTATATCCTAAACCTGACTTAGCTTTGTTTATAATTTGAGCTTCCCAAAATTTGTCAATTGATTTAGACTGATAGTACAAGGTATCAACAGATAGATTAACATTTTCATTCATCTTTTTGAGTTTTTCTATCTCTTCTCTAAGTGCCTTATTAACAGCATTTGTATGGTCTAAATCTCGTCTTAAAATTACCATATCATCATTGTACTTAGTCTCATTATTTCTATAATGCTCTAGTTGAGTTTCTAACACAGCCAGGCCTCTTTTATGATTTGACAAGTTATAATTAGAAGCTAGCAACTCTGTTCTTTCACTTTCTAACAGTTCTCTAAGTCTTTTACACTCTGTAATAGCTTTACAAGATTTAGAACAACATTCATTATTTTGTACCTCAGAGTCTGAGAAAGCCATTAGAGCAAATTCTGTAGCAACCAAACCAGCATCCTTTGGTTCTTCTTCTTCTTCAGCCATGAAACTCCAGTCATATCCAACACCATCAATTGCTAACATGGTTTTTGGTTCTTCCACTGTGGGCTCCTTCTTCTTCTCCTGCTTGTACCAAGTAGACATGTTGTCTTGCTTCCTGGGTCTTCTGCACTCTCTAGCAAAATGTCCCAACTTATGACAGTTGAAGCATTCCACTTTATTTTTGTCAAAGCCTGCAGTCTCATTACCATTTATGATAATTTTCTTCCCAGTTCTTTGCCGGTACTTCTTAGCTCTCATACTAAGAAGTGCAACTTGCCACTTGATGTCCATCTCTTCTAAATCATCATCATCCACTTGCTCCAGATCTTCATGAGTCAATTCTGGACCATCATATTGGGTTGAGATAAAAGCATAGAAGGTTTGATCACCAAGTCCAGCAGCAACCTTCTTCTTGGAACTAACAGTGGTAATACTTGCACTACCAGTGGAAACAGAAGGACTAGCAGTGTTATCATCACCATCACTGTCATCATCAGAACCATCATCAACAGATGTTGATAGCAATGCCAAGTTCCCAGAACTTGTGCTTAACTTCCCAGCCTTCTTTAACCTCTGTTCAATAAGTTTGAAGTTGTTGTAGAGATCATTGAGCTTCATAGTTTCAATCTCTGGTTTGTTTTCCCAGACAGTGACATTGGTATGAAACTCTGAAGGCAAACTTCTTAAAAACTTTAAGTTGAGGTCTTCCTGATCTACCTTAATGCCAAACACAGTTAATTGTGTTACAATCTTCTGGAATTTAGTGAAGATCTTGTCAAGTGATTCATTGCTTGATGCAGAGAAATTTTCATAACTCTGCTTCAGCAAAGTCTTCTTGTGTTTTCTTGGTAGCATTGTTACCACCAAACACTGAGCAGATTTCATCAAACAATTCCTTTGCAGTCTAGTACTTGCTGAAAGCAATGATTTGATCAGTAGGAAGAGTCATTAGTAGAAACTTCTGGCCTTCATGTCATTCTTCTTCTTAGCTTTTTCATCACTCGTAGAAGGCCCAGTAATTGTCACTATCTCAGTTTCACCAACTTTCTCAGTCTTTGTTTCAGGCTTGAATGAATTACGATTCAAGATAATTTCCCATAAAGCATAGTCCTGAATGAGAAAGTATTGCTCAATCATTATCCTCCACATCTCAAACTCATTGAGTTTAAGCTTAGGAAGTCTTGCAGCAGGGTTGCTTGAATGGTTGTTTTCCATCTCCATTGGATTTGTTGAAGTGAGTAAGTTGTTTTCTTTGTTCTTCTAGATCAAAGTATCAGCCTGGCTCTGATACCACTTGATGAGGATCTAAACACACACCTTGTGTTAGAGATACTTTGAGTTATATTAACAAGCACGCGGAATTTACTTCTAATACCTAGAAGGTTGGTTGTTTAGTGTAATGTGTATAGTAGCAATATAAGTAATGAACAAAGTGTTTAAACAAAACTGTAAGCTCCAATATTATTGATAATAATACGAGTGATCTTAGTTATCACTAGGGTTACACCTTGAAGCTTTCAATGATACGTATATAAGAACCAAAACCTAGGATCTCCTTTTATAGGACAAGGAGTCCTTTACAAGATAAGTATAAAGTTATCTAAATAGAATATACACCAAATCTATTCTATACTTATCACACGTTTACAATATAACTGTTATCACAACAGCAGTGGAAATAATATGTACTAGCAGTGGTAATGAGTTTCCACTGCTAGTGCATTCTTCAGCAGTGGTAAATCCAATAGCAGCCGTGGTAACTAGTTTATCCCAACACAAAAATAAAGGAATATTTTATGGTTCTTCTTTGCCTTGCCTAATGTTTGTTGCACTGATAAATATATGTTAGCTATTGCTTTTTCTTATAGTGTAGATAGCTTATATATTACAGTAATTGTTAACTTATTGGAACATAGGTTTATGATGAAAATCTTTAAACTAAAGCTTCTTAGTTCTTAATTCATCATCCTTAACAAAAGCAAAGTTTCTACAGGTCAGATGTGCATTGGTTAGTACGTCAAGGCGGAGGTGGAGGCGCAGAGCTACTACCCTTACAAAATTATGGAGCGACTTAGATACATGGACACAAATACATGGTTAACTATTTTGAACACAAGCAATATATAATGTTCATCTTTTAACATATATTATTATGTACTAGGTAAATCCTTTTTTGGTATATGCATCTGGAAAATAGTATGAGAGTACTACGGAGTATGATTGTAACACTTAACACAAATGAACAAATGCTAAACCACATGGACCTGACAATCATTATTTAATATAACAACTAAACCTTTTGTAAATCCAATTTATCAGTAGCTCAACTCACACTCCACTGATATACGTGCGCAGGTCATTGAAAGGCAACGAGCCAGCAATAGCGGCGTATAACTTCAACTAGGTAAAACATAGTGTAACAATTATGTAGAAAATAGCAAAATGGTCAATTGGTTTTGACCGTGGTCATGAACATATACGCAACTTTGCATCGAACCCCAAGTAATAAGTAAAAAGATAAAAATACTAAAAGATAATCATATTGATAAAAGCAATATGGTTTCCATTCTACTCCATCCATTAGTTACATTTTCCTTTGCCCCGTCCCGTTAATTTCTGATACGTGTTTGTGTCATTTTTTGTATAGAGAGACAAGCAAGAAACTGGCAGCCATTCATTGTTACATTCAATGAGCTTGATGGGTTCAACTGGTAGAACGCATGAAAGAAGTTTCGGATTGGAATAAACTCCAAAGTGGACTCCTTCTATATCAAGTAATTAATGCAATTTGTACACTGGCGAGGGAACTTCAAGCAATTATAAGAAAGTGCGAAAAGCAGTGGAGATGTCGTTTCTACGAGAAGAAGTTAGAGAGGCTATGTGGGATTGTTGCGGGATAAGGCTCTTATGCGGTAAATTTTTGCTCATTAGACCCGTCTCAATTTACATCTTTTTGTCTATGAGCTTAGTGGAAAGTAACCATGCAGTGTCGACCATTTCAAAGGATCTATACTAAAGTAATATTCCCTCGATGTTATATGGTGTCAAAATTGGCGTATATGTGATTGTGACCTTGAATACGACTTGATATGAATTGCCACTTTTTTTAATTGATAATCTCAGGAAATATTCTTTGTATATACGTTATTGGTCATGATATTTTTTGACCGTATGCTTGAAATGAGGAATACAGTCCTGTGACTAAATTGTTTTTAAGGATGCCGATTGTCCAATGTGATATATGTATCTTTACAAATGTTAGTTTTCACCATTTCACCCCATTATTTTGACTTTCAGTGGTTAAAATCTTATAACTTATCTTAATTGCCTTTTCATTAAGTTATCTAAAGTTCAAATTTAGCACATTTGCATTAAACAATTACACACACAAAAGAAAATATAATCAAATTTTTTGTTAAAACCCCGTGCGTGCACGGGTATTATAACTAGTACTATATAGCAAACACGCCAAAAACGCCTTCTCCAATCTTTTTACCACATTAAACCAAATGCCTACAAGTGCTAACCTTCTAAGTTCTAATTCCTAGATCTACTAAGAATTTTGTCCTATATACGATACGAACTTATCTAATATGTCAAACTTGAATATTCTAAGTTCATAGATTAAATAAGTATAATTAAGAAGCAAGAATAAAGATTCATACCAGTATTTGATTAAGCCATCCCATACACACGTAGCAACTTTACTTTTTTCCAAAGGATGCCACTCAGCACCAATGCAAACTGATTCATGACACTTCAACGTTCTAAAGACTTTGCAACTCATCCAATCCCAAAACCAGCATCTACCTTCACCATCCCCAGACATAACAAACCGACCATCTGGTGAGAAATTCACTTGACAAGCATAACCAGCAACAACATGACCCGCAAACCTCTTTTTCTTATTAAGCTGAAACCTCTCACGCGTGCTATAAATCAAAACTTGATTATCCAAACTCTGTGCTGCCAACCAATTTCCATTAGGATGAAGCGAAATTGCTGGCATCGAGTGCATATGAGGCTCACTAATATACTTTATCACAACAGGAATACCAAACTCCCATACACGAAGAGACTTGTCGTCACTTGAAGTAACAAACCTCCTGTTATTATCAACAAACGTAATCGTATTAACCGCACCCAAATGCTGATCAAACTCCTGCGTAATCTGCCCCGTATTAATATCCCACTGAACAATCTTCTTATCACTCATACCCGCCAAAAGTATATTCTGCTTATCATCATCCGGATTCAACTTAACCACATACGAACCTTCCCAGTCGAGAAAGTCGATATCACCTACCCCGTCTTCCCGTATCCCAATACTTAATATTCTTATCATACCCGGCAGTCAAAAACTTCGACCCATCATTACAAAACGATATATCACGAACAGCCTTACCATGTCCCATATACGTCCTCATACACTTCTCGGAATTATACACATCCCATATCTTAATGTTGGGAATTATTTGTAACAGACTTAAGTCTGATTAAGTCTAGTTAAGTCGGGTAGAATAGGTTAAGTCTGCCAGTACTTAGTTAAGTCTGGCCGACCAGTTAAGTCTTGTTATGTTTGTCCAGTTAAGTCTGTTTTGCTGGACAAGTTAGATATCTTAGGAGATATTATAGGAAAGGATATGCACGCGGTTAGATATCTTAGGAGAAGATATGTAAGATCCTTTCAGTTTGTAGAATTAGTTATCTTGTAGTATAAAAGGAACCACGCATTGTGTCTATGCCATTTACAAAGGATTAATAGAATATAAAGTTAGTAAACCTCTGTGTCATTCTTACTGCTTGTGTTAATATTCCGCGTTAACATCAAGTATACAATTGTTTAGAGTTTCTCACGTAAATACTTTGGATTTATTCAAGGTGTTTATTGTCTTACAAGGCTGTTTAGATCCAGAACTTTGGACCAACAAGTGGTATTAGAGCCTCTTGAGGGACTCTGAGTAAGAAGAAACACAGATCTACACACCACTCAAACACTCACCAAAAATCCCACTAAGATGTCTATTCCTGGTGATGAATTCTCTAGTCATCACAGTGAGTCTGAAAATGAATCAAACCATGAAGAAGGTGTCTCTAATGATCAGAAGCAAAAGCAGCAACAACCACAGCAGCAGATTGTACCTGTGGCCAATATCAAACTCCCAATTCTTAACAAGGAGGAGTATGATATCTGGGCAATGGAAATGGAGCATTATCTTGAATACATAGATAATGAGGTATGGAAGGTTATACAGAATGGAAATTCTAAGAAAAGAATTTATGTGGGAAAAGATGGCACTGTTAAAGTTCTTCCACCTGTGACTGCTGCAGAGATTCATGCTGTGGAGAAAGAGAGAAAAGCAAGGACCATTCTTATGATGGCCATTCCAAAGGAACACAAAAGAAGGTTTCATGGGATGGATGATGCCAAAGAAATATGGGAAGCTATTAGAACCAGATTTGGAGGAAATGCTAATTCCAAGAAAATGCAAAAGGCTGTTCTTAAACAACAGTTTGAAGCATTTACAGTAAGCAGTTCTGAAGGGCTTGAGAAGGGTTATGAAAAGTTCCAACACCTACTCTCTCAACTATAAGCTTATGGTTCCCCTGTATCTAATGAAGATGCAAATCATAAGTTTCTCAGATCTTTGCCATATGAGTGGACAAATGTGACCACAACCATGAGGCTCAAGGAAGGTGTTGATGATTGGTCAATTGATGATTTGTTCAACAATCTTAGGGTTTTTGAACAAGATATCAAAGGAAGCTCAAAGCTATCTTCAAGTGCAGCTAATGTTGCCTTTGTTGGACAAGGCAAGACCAGTACTAACAAAGTTAGTTCTGGCAGTTTTAATTCTGGTAGCTATGCTTCTTCTTCACACAATACAAAGGAGAGAGATGTTCCTGCTGACTTTGCTGATGAAGTCCTTTACTCTTTGTTTGCAAAAAGGTCTGATGAAAGAGATCTCATCCATGATGATCTTGATCAAATTGATGATGTTGACATTGAAGAAATGGACATAAACTGGCAACTGGCCATGATTGCACTCAGGATGAAAAGATTCTTCAAGAAGACTGGAAGAAACATCAAATATGATGGAAACAAGTCAGTTGGCTATGACAGGTCAAAACTTATATGCTGGAAGTGCAACAATAGTGGTCATTTTGCTAGAGAATGTACAGCAAAGGTGAACTCTGAAGAGAAGAAGAAAAGGAACTCCATGTATCCAGAAGAGGGGCACAAGAAGGAGACCAATCAAGTTGGGTTGCTGACAATGGATGATGGTGTTATCAACTGGGTGGAGCACACTGAAGAGAAGGAATCTATTAATCATGCTCTAATGGCCTTCAGCTCTAACTCAGAGGTACCTTTATGTTCTAAATTATGCATTGATTCATACAATAGCATTAAAGCACTTTGTGATGAACAAGCTAATCAGATAGACGAACAAGAAATTAAAATACTTGCTTATGAAAATGGTGTAAAAACTTTAGAAGCTCAGGTTGATGAACTTCATAATCAACTAGCCAATTTAAATCAAAAACTTACTTTTCAGGCTAATGATATATATGCTAAAAGTGAAAAACTGAAAAAAGTATAGGAGAATTGGTGAAAAAGCTCTTAAAGATAAAGAAGAATTACAGCAAATAGTAGAGAAATGGAACAATTCTTCTAAAAATCTGTCTAAATTAATAGATTGTGGTATGAGCTCAACATGTAAAATTGGCTTAGGATATGAAATAAAATCAGATAGTGAGGTGTTAAGCTATGAAGAAGAAATGGATAGGAGTTTGTTTACTGCTTCAGATAGGGATTTAATGGACTCAATTACATATTGTAGATTCACAAAAACTGATAATTACAAGGGAGTTCCACCACCTTTAAGTGGAGATTATACTCCTCTACCTGAAAAAGAGTTTGATGAATCACTATATGTATATGGTAAAAAGGGACCTCAACTGCCTGAAACAAAGGTCTTAGAAAATAAAACCAGTGAATACTCTACCTTCAATCTCATGATAGTGTGGGGTCACTTGGAAACACAACTGAGCCTTCTGAATCAGAACATGAAAGTGTGTCTAGTGAAGGGTCAAAAACAAGTGTTGTTAAAAGCAATCAATCAGTTGTGTCTGAACCCAAACAAATACATGTTGAGCCTAGCAATGAAGCTAACTTAAAGTCTTCTAGGCAACAAGTTAATAAACCAGAGACACCAAAGAAAGAGAAGAATGATAAGTGGAATAGAGTGTTAGGAGGAGGGTATGTGTTTACTCAAAAGAGATGTTTTGTGCGTAAAAGTGCTAGCCATTTAATAAAAGATTGTGATTTTCATGAAAAGAGAATGGCTAAAGAAAATGAAATGAGAAAACAGAGGGTGGTTAATACTGGTAATGTTAGGGACTAAACCTTTTGGAATAATGAAAACAGAATTAATCATGCTAATCAGTTTGTCCCTAGACAAGTTTTGCTCAATACTGGTAGCACAAAAGTTAATACTGGTTGGTCAAGAGTTAATACTGGTCATCCCAAAGTTAATTCTGCTAGACCAAATGCTAATACAGGTAGAAACTATGTTAAATCTGTTGGGCAAAGGGTTAATCCTATTCATCTCAAGGGTAACAACATGTATTATAGACCAAAGCAACCAGTTAAACCACAGGTGAATCAAGCTAATCACTTTGCAAAATCTTATTCACCTGTGAGAAGACCTATCTCACAGATGAACAATTTTAACCAAAGAAGAAACTTTTCTAAATCACCTGTGAGAAGACCCATTGTGAACAACACAGCTAGAGTTTCAAACTCATATGCTGCAAAGGGTAAAGGGGGGTCTCCTGCTAGAGACTTGGACTATTGGAAATGGGACCCATTCAGAAGAGAACTTACATATAAGTCCCAAAGCATCATCAGTGGATCTTGTTCTTACAAGACATACAAGTATGTAGATCACAAAATGGACCCAAGCCTGCTCAGGCCTGGGTTATTAAGAGAAACTAAACTCTTATCTTTCTGTGCAGGATCATTCACTACAAGTATTAAGCTTAGCAGATTTTATTGATAGTGGATGCTCAAAGCACAAGCTAGGTTGTCAAGACCCTTTGGCAACGTTTGAAAGAGAGGCATACATCAATCTTTTCCCTGCAAGAATAGATAATTGGAATGTCATCAGAGGAAAAGGAGGAAAGATTTGGAAGATAACTAGAGCTGATGGAACATTTGAATGCTACAAAAACATAGAGGCATTGGTTAAGTCTTGTGACAGAGAAGACTTAAACACTCTATGGAAGTTAGTTCAGCTGGATTTCAAGGTTGGAGGAAAAGCTGATGTAAAGGCACAAGAACTCTTTGTTGATCTCCAAAGAATGTTTGCACCAAATCCTGCAGATGTATACTGGAACTTTCCAAGCCAAGATAAGACCATCGTATGGGAGCTTTATGTTACAAGTGGAGTGCATCATCTTTCAACCAAAGACGGTGTGGATATTTTTATGCTCACTGATGTAGTGTACCCTCTTAGTACTGATGTGCTCTATGGAATGATGACCTCAAAGCTTCAGTGTGAGGAACAAACTGATGCAGTTGATAACCTTCTTCTCAGCATAGGTGGTCAACTTCTAGGTAAGATTTGTGATGAACTTGATCATGATTCCAAGGTTAAGAAAAGAAAAAGGTCTGAGCTTTAAGAATGTTACCTCTTCTCCTCAAGGTTATTGCATCATTTTAGGAACCTTGCATTGTGTTTGAATAAGTCATTTTATGACATGTTTGTTTCTGAATACTTGACACTTGGTTTTGCAAGCTCAAAGTTTTTCTCTATTTTTGAAAGATTAATACAAGTTTTCTGTGTTTAATAAATTCTTTTTGGTTAATTAATTGCTTCTGGTCTTATAACCCATAGCTACATTTAAGGGGAGGCTAAATGTAACATGCATGATTTGCCAGTAGTCTTTCATTTAAATGTTTCATATGCATTAAGTCTGGGTGCATGTATATGGCTGTTATTGTTCTAATCTTTCAGGAAACATATGGATTAATGATTCTTGGATGGCCTGTATAACTCTTTTGGTTCATTCTGATTGATCATCAGTTAATCCTGGTGATTCAACATTAAGTCTGATTGACAATCATTAAGTCTGGCAGTACTCTTTTATGAACATTAGTACTTGTCATCAACTAAGCACCCAGGTTAACCCTTGAATGCAAAGTTTGAGGGGAGGCATAAGCCTAAGGGAAGGCATATGCCTCAGGGAAGGATTGTTGGCATGTTGATCTGGTTTCACTAACTTAGTTTCAGTTTTAGTGTGTTTGGTTTGTTGTATTTCTTTGTGTCTGTTTTGCAGAGTTTCTTTATGAACAGTTGCTAGTCATAATGGGAGTACACAAAGATTGGTTATGATCATAATTCTTGGAAAAGTAACACAGATGCAAATTGTGAAATAAGGCTAAGCTTTTCATTCATTCATAAGACAAGCTACAGCTTACATACAATTTCTTATGAAATGCAAGACCATTCCTATACAAAATCTACCAACCATACTTTAGCTCTTGTCACCACTACTAAAAAAGACTGATGGATGTGCATGACCAATACGATGAAGAAGCTGAAGGTGAAAATGGAAAGGATGGATTGATGAAAACGATGATGATGCTGCTCAAGAACCTATGTGTTTGGTCCCTGGCAACATCACACCACCAACTACTCCACCTTCCCCTTTCCCTTTCTCTTCACCTCTGCCTCCTTGCCCTTTCCCGTGCATCCATGGTATGATGCACCAGATCCTGGAGCAGGAAGACCTATTACCACTTCCCTTGATTTTGGAAGTGAAGGGTTGGACTTCCTTGGCCTTGATTGTGGCCTTTTTGGTGTGGAAAGGGGAACAAATTTTGGATCTTTAGGGAAGGATTGTTGGCATGTTATATCTTGTCTCACTAACTTTCTTTCTGTTTTAGTGTGTTTGGTTTGTTGTATTTCTTTGTGTCTTGTTTTTCAGAGTGGTCACAGTTGTTTATCACATTTGGAAGCTAAAAGAGATACAACAGTAATACATTTGAGAAATAAGTCTGTCTTTCATTCATTCAAGATAAAGGTTACAAAACAATTTCAAATGAAGTACAAGATCTTCAATTTCAAATGAAGTACAAGACCTTTACAATTTCAAATGAAGCACAAGACCAATTCTAAACACTAATCAAAGACCCTATATAAGAAGCTGAAGCTGATTGTGGAACAGATGACCCTGTCTAAATAATAAACATTGTGAGGGTTCATAAATCTGTTAGGCAGAAAGGAAAACAATGATGATGATGCTCAAGAACCTAGTTTTATGTCTTTGGAACCAAGTATTATACCACCCCCCAGCCTACTTCATTTTCCCTTTTCCTTTCCCCTGCACCTCAGCAGCCTTCTCCTTACCATTGTCCTTCCACACTGATTGAGAACGTTGTGGACACATAAGACCAATCACTACCTCTCTTGTCTTTGAGAGTGGTGGATTCCTGGCGCGTGGCTTTGGTTGAGGTTGAGGTTGTGAAGGTTGGGGCTTCTCTACACCTGCTACAGCCCTCTCCTCTTCCTCTCTCACCAATCTATTAAAGATTGGCTCTAGACGCTCTGTTGAGTCATCAGAACCCCTAGATGAATCACTAGGATTCACAACACTATCATCTTCAGATGAAGGGAGAAAGAGGGACTTCAATGGTCGAGGTTCATCTTGATAAGGGTATCGAAATAATGGGCGTGAATCATCAGTGGATGATGATAATGGGGTGTTTGATGGGTTGATTGGTATACTTGATGAGCCCACATCGTGTTTTCTCTTTTGAGCTTGTTCTTTGGTACGACCATACCTTCTACGAGGAGGTCGTGAGGATGATTGAGAGGCATGGTGCTTTGGTGGTGAATGGGGAATGTTATCTTCTGAATCTGATGAGGACTCAGTGGTAAGATCAATAACTTCGGGTTGGTTATTCATGGTGGTGTTAATAACTGATTTGAAGCTTATGGTTTTAAAGTGATTTGGGGGAAAATGATATGGATAAAAGTGATTTAAGTTTCTTTTATAGAGAAAGTCAAAGATTTTTGGTAATAAATGCGTATCGGGTGAAGAAATAACTTCTTTAGATATTTACTAAAAATATTTTTCTTTTGATATGAGGCACAAGAGAAAGTTAAAAACCGTTTTCAAAGATAAGTCTGCCCATGAAGAAATACTTGTACAACAAGATGTATATCAAGAACAACCTTAGAAGAAGTTTAGAAAGATTTAATTTGGTTAAATCTTTGGCTGTGTTTGAATGAATGATCAAAGGTGAACGGATTTTTGGGAAAGTAACACTTGGTGAAGGTGTTTTGCACCAACACAACAAATGGTTATCAGTCCACCATGTCTAATCCACATAAGGACTGGCTAATCCAAGAGCAAACGACTCTAGGTAAAGATATCCCAAATCCGTTTATGGCTGACAATTTGCCAAAAATTGTATGGTACTCAACTCACCATATCTGCTGTAGTGAAGAGTTGACTAGCCCACAAGGTTATGGCTTGTGGTAAAGGCTGTGGAAAACAATAATTGGTAATCAACTCACCAAGATGATGACTGCATTCCATCAAAGAGTTGGCTAGTCCAAAAGCAAACGGCCTTTCGTAAAGACAAGTCAAATCCGTTGATAGCTGATGGTTTGCTAAAAATCATATGCTTATCAATGAACCATAGTATTACACTAAAACATTGGCTACTCCAGTAGTGATGGCTATCTGGTAAAGAGACATCAAATCCATCAAATTTTTCAATGATTCACCTCTCACAGGAGTTTTCACACCTGGAAGTGATGAGAATAGTATGAAACTGTCTTGATTTGATGTACATATTTTTAATGTTGCTGCAAAGATCAGATGATACTAAAGATTTGAATGTTGCTGCAAAGATGTCAAGTTCAACAAAAGTTGCAGCTCCAAATAATTCCAAAGAAGCTAAACATTTAAAATCCTCAAATCATTTCTGAAGAAAGGAACTTGAAGATCATGGAGCATGATGATCAAGTTAGGGGAGGAATGTTGGGAATTATTTGTAACAGACTTAAGTCTGATTAAGTCTAGTTAAGTCGGGTAGAATAGGTTAAGTCTGCCAGTACTTAGTTAAGTCTGGCCTACCAGTTAAGTCTTGTTATGTTTGTCCAGTTAAGTCTGTTTTGCTGGACAAGTTAGATATCTTAGGAGATATTATAGGAAAGGATATGCACGCGGTTAGATATCTTAGGAGAAGATATGTATGCATCCTTTCACACGTTTGTAGAATTAGGGTTTCCTTGTAGTATAAAAGGAACCATACGGCATTGTGTTCTATGCCAAGTTTTACAAAAGATCAATAGAATATAAAGTTAGTAAACCTCTTTGTCATTCTTACTGCTTGTGTTAATATTCCGCGTTAACATCAAGTATACAATTGTTTAGAGTTTCTCACGTAAATACTTTGGATTTATTCAAGGTGTTTATTGTCTTACAAGGCTGCTTAGATCCAGAACTTTGGACCTACAAGTGGTATCAGAGCATAAAAATGTTGGATCTATTACCACTTCCTTGATTTTGGAAGTGAAGGGTTGGGACTTCCTTGGACTTGATTGTGGCCTTTCTGGTGTGGAAGGGGGAACGAATGTTGGATCTTCATTCTCGTCCTCAGAAGAGTCTTCATCCGAGGTACAAAGAAATGAGGAGACATGCATCTAGGAATGGGGGGTTGGCTTGGTTCCCCCATATCATGCTTCTTCTTCCTAGCTTGCTCCTTGGTTAAATGAAGCATCCAAGGTTGTGCATTGGATGGGAAATAGGAGTCCCAAGGGTTACTGGATGTTGATGATGATGATGAGGATGATATGAGGTCGATTATTTCTGGTTTGTTTGACATTGTGAAGCTGCTAATTGAGAGATTGAGAAGAAATTAGGGTTTGAGAGTAATTTGGGGGAAAATGATATAAGTAAAAGTGGTTTGAGTTTCTTTTATAGAGAAAGTCAAAGTATCATGGTTTTTAATGCGTATCGGGTGGAGTAATAACTTCTTTAGATATTTTCTAAAGATATTTTTACACAAAGGAGATGTGGCATAAGAGTAACTTAAATTCGTTTTACAAAATAAGTCTGCTTATGAAAGCAAAACTGGTACAACAAGATGTAAGTCAAGTACAACCTTTGAAGAAGCTTAAAAGGGTTTACCTGGTTAAACCCTTAGCTATGTTTGAATGTATTCTCAAAGGAACACGGATTTTTGGGAGAGTAACACTTGGTGGAGGTGCTTTGCACTGACACAACAAATGGTTATCAGTCCACCATGTCTAATCCACATAAGGACTGGCTAATCCAAGAGCAAACGGCTCTAGGTAAAGATGTCCCAAATCCGTTTATGGCTGACAATTTTCTAAAAATTGTATGGTACTCAACTCACCATATCTGCTGTAGTGAAGAGTTGACTAGCCCACAAGGTTATGGCTTGTGGTAAAGGCTGTGAAAAACCATAATTGGTAATCAACTCACCAAGATGATGACTGTATTCCATCAAAGAGTTGGCTAGTCCAAAAGCAAACGGCTTTTGGTAAAGACAAGTCAAATCCGTTGATAGCTGATGGTTTGCTAAAAATCATATGGTTATCAATGTACCATAGTATTACACTAAAACATTGGCTACTCCAGTAGTGATGGCTATCTAGTAAAGAGACATCAAATCCATCAAATTTTCAATGATTCACCTCTCACAGGAGTTTACACACCTGGAAGTGATGAGAATAGTATGAAACTGTCTTGATTTGATGTACATATTGTCAATGTTGCTGCAAAGATCAGATGATACTAAAGATTTGAATGTTGCTGCAAAGATGTCAAGTTCAACAAAAGTTGCAGCTCCAAATGATTCCAAAGAAGCTGAACATTTAAAATCCTCAAAGCATTTCTGAAGAAAGGAACTTGAAGATCATGGAGCATGAAGATCAAGTTAGGGGAGGATTGTTGGGAATTATTTGTAACAGACTTAAGTCTGATTAAGTCTAGTTAGGTCGGGTAGAATAGGTTAAGTCTGCCAGTACTTAGTTAAGTCTGGCCGACCAGTTAAGTCTTGTTATGTTTGTCCAGTTAAGTCTGTTTTGCTGGACAAGTTAGATATCTTAGGAGATATTATAGGAAAGGATATGCACGCGGTTAGATATCTTAGGAGAAGATATGCATGCATCCTTTCACACGTTTGTAGAATTAGGGTTTTCCTTGTAATATAAAAGGAACCCTACGGCATTGTGTTCTATGCCAAGTTTTACAAAAGATCAATAGAATATAAAGTTAGTAAACCTCTGTGTCATTCTTACTGCTTGTGTTAATATTCCGCGTTAACATCAAGTATACAATTGTTTAGAGTTTCTCACGTAAATACATTGGATTTATTCAAGGTGTTTATTGTCTTACAAGGCTGTTTAGATCCAGAACTTTGGACCAACACTTAACCTTACTGTCCATCCCAGCCGACAACAACAAATGCCCATGCTTCGGAAAGAACTTAATCGCCGAAACCCCTTTCGTATGCCCACTCCACGTATGCACCAATCTTTTCGGTATATAACAATGATCATTAGTCGCTTTGGCATCTTTAGGAGGCGCAATCCACGACCGCCCTTGATAATCCCTCTCCTCCTTCCCATGAAAGGTACTCTTATCCGTAACAACCTCCCCTTTATCCTTACTCGCACCCTCCTCACCTTTCTTCTTGGCATACTCCTCCGTCAACTCCCCTTGCAACCCCTCCTTCTTACCCGTCCACGGACTATTGCTATTCTTCATCAACCACACATCACTCGCAGGATTCTCAACTTCCGCTTTATCCACCTCCCCTCCTTCGCCTCTTTCTTTTTCTCAAGTTTTCGCTTCTTTTGTTCGTGCTGAGGGATATTATAAACCGAAACAACATAATTATACCCAACGTTAGCAGAAGGGTCAGCAGCATAGCCATATTTATAAAAAGTATGATATTGTTCATCGAAAGTAAAAGAAGCAATAGAGACGAAACCTTGCTTATGTTTACGCAAACCTTGAGCTATGCCGTCTTTAGCGTAAGGATGAGCTGGACCTTGGATTGGGGCCCACAGCTGGTCGTAAGTGGGGTTGAATTTGACCACGTGTTGTGTGGGGTCCAGTGAGGATTTGTTGTTGGTGATGGTTAGGGAGAGCTCGACTTTCGGGTCGTCGGTGTATGATTGTATCAGAATTCAGATCCATGGTGGAACCTAGGGTTAGGGTTTGGATGTGATGAATTGGGGGTGAAGGGGGTGTTTGGTTCGACTTATGAATAAAGGTTACAAATAGTTGATGTAGGGAAAAGCCCTCATAGACTCATAGTTATAATTTGTCGAGAACGAGTGATAAATGTCGCTAAATAACTTATCATGAGCAAGTCATACTAGCATAATACCCGTGCCTTGACAGTTTTATATCATTCACTTAACACACGAAAAACTTAAAACTTGAGTGTCCAAAAACTTTAAAACATCATTCAAACATAATACCCGTGTGTTGCATTGGGGCAATTTTATATTATACTCGTGCGTTGCATGGGGGACAGTTTTATACCAACACAAACACATTTAACTTAAATCTTTACATCGTATTAGACACTGCTCAATTAGCCATTCATCATTAACATCATTTCCATTTTCTTTATTTCTCAAAAAAAAAAATAATAAATAAATAAAATACTCCGTATAACGGAGAGCTACTTATAGATTCAGTCTCTTTATGTTTCGTATTCTCTCTCAAGTCTCAACTACTCATGATGTGTTTAGTAAGTACATCAATAGAAACGACAAACAAATTCAACTAAATATTTATAGAACACGTTGTTTGTAACATAATACAAATATGAAGTTATGTGTCGATGATACCCACTTGGGCAAGTTCCTCAACATACTGTATTGTTACACTCATGTTCTAATATGTAGTTAAATACTTGATCTCTTTATAATACATTACACACACCATTCGCTGGTGCTAATCATAATAATAATAATCCATTAGTAGGCACTTTATTTTGCCAGTTAAAAAGTTTACCAACTGTCTTACTGTTGTGAATTAGTAATAAATGGCCAAGAAGCATAAACAAAATCTAAACATATAGTATATCCATTCAACTTGTAAATTTGAATAATATCACAAACTCCAACATCTTCACGTAGATTTAAATGTCAAGAATAGATCAGGGTGATTGTAAATATGCTATCAATGAATATGATTAACACACAATGCTTTAAAATCCTGATATCACTAAAGATATGTGTGAACTTAACAATTGAATAATATGAAAAAACAGCGAGAGCTCGAGCCGCATCAGCAGCAGCGTTACCCAGTTATATTGTTGTGTCCGATGATAAGTTATTAAAATAACTGGAACACCTCGAATTCAAATGAAAATATATGTTTCGTTGAGAGGCCACTATGAACTTTGTGGCAACATATATGCAACCTAAAGTATTTATTAATGAAAGATCAAAGATCAGTAGCATATGCAATACGTACTAATATATGATTAATTTGAGCTCACTTTATTACGAAAAAAAAAAGTTGAGCTTTATTATATATAATAGATGCAAGGATTTTCTTCGGCAGAGTCTCGGTGGGACGAGCCCTCATAGACTCATAGTTATAATTTGTCGAGAACGAGTGATAAATGTCGCTAAATAACTTATCATGAGCAAGTCATATACCCAAGGTACGTGCCCTACATTGGAATATCGTACAGGTATACTTTTGAACTTAGGTTTCCTAATCTTTGCACAACTCTGCCTCAATCAAAATGAAATTGTCGAGTACTTAAATTGGTGAAAAAAAATGAAAGTCGGGAGCTATAAATTTTTTTTCGCATAACAAATGAGATTTAGCAAAACAGCAAATCGTCGTATAATTCAGCCATAAAGGGACCCATTGTGTACAATTAGGTAACTAGGAACAGAATTGGTTTAGTTACACACATATTTCAATCAGTTTTGCATCTCCTTCGTGCTTTAGTGTGTAACTTGAACTGTATAATGTTTTCTGTGTTTATTTGTTTAAATTTTGTTTCTTTGCATACATTTTGCGAATTCTAATATTCCAACTGTATGATGGATCATAATCAGTTTGAGACTTTATAAAGAAATAAAATGTAAGCAGGTGTTTTATGCGTGTGGATTGCAACCTGTTGGGCTAAAAGTCAAAGTACTGCTGGAATGTCAAAGTACTGCTGAATGAAGAAAGTCAAAGTACTGCTCGTTGATATAAAGTCAAAGTACTGCAAGAGTTGAAGGACTGTTAAGCAAATAACGTTTAAGGATTATCATGTAATTCTAGAATGTTCTTAGTTGTTATTAGATTAGATTTAGAATTACTTGTCGTTCAAGTATTGTATACCGACTAGGGTTATCCTTATGCCTATAAAAGGACCCCTAGGTTGGCATTAGACGTACGATTATTAGAAGCTTTATTTAGAGATAAAAGTTAGAAGTACGTACGATATTAGTGATTAGAGTTTGTTAGTGAATCTGTGTAAGTAAGCAGGTTCAAGGTTTTAATATAATCAAAGTTCTTTGTTAATTCTTCTTAGCTTTGTTGAAGTAGATTCCGCATACTTAACAAAGTATATCAGCGTTTCAATATTAACAGTTTTGGTTCTATTCAAGATTGTTAAACCTTTACAAGCTACAAGTTAGTTTGGTCAGAGTATATCGATCCAACAAGTGGTATCAGGGCTTGTGTGGAGACTCTGATTAAGAAGAAACCCTTAAAACCGATTTAACAAAAAACCCTAAACGATGACGACTGAAGTTGCACCAATGCCATCCATCACCTCACTCAGAATTCCTATCATCAAGAAGGGAGAGTATGATCTCTGGAGCATGAAGATGAGGTAGTACCTTGCTATTACAGACCATGCTCTATGGGATGTGATTGTCAATGGTAATGTTGTTCTTGAAGAACCTGTAGAAGTTGAAGGACAACCTAAACCACCCAAGCAAACCTTGCCAGCAGCTACAAAGAGAAATCAAGATAAGGCTCTCAACATACTGCTGTCTGCTATACCTGATGGTCACCTACTAAAGTTCCATGATGCTAAGGATGCAAAGCAATTGTGGGCTGCGATCAAGACAAGATTTGGAGGTAATGATGCTTCCAAGAAGATGCATAGAAACTTATTGAATCATCAGTTTGAAACTTTCACTGTTGGTGAAAGAGAAGGTCTTGATGCTGCCTATGATAGATTCCAAAATTTACTTAGTATGCTAGAGCTGTATGGAGCAGAGGTATCCGTTGAAGATGCAAATTTGAAGTTCTTAAGGAGTTTGCCATCTGTCTGGCATGTGGTTGCTACTATGATAAGAGGACAACCTGGATTGGATTCTATGCACTTTGATGATCTCTACAACAATCTGAAGGTGTATGAGCAAGAGATGAATGTTCACAGTTCTCACCATCAGAAAACCCACAACATTGCTTTCGTGTCTTCTGAAAACAGAAGCAGTACTTCTACTAAAAGTACTGCTTATCCTGCTCAAAGTACTGTTGGTGATAAATAGCACGTTTGCACAACCATGACTACCACCACCCCACCACCAACAAACAACACCAACTCGGATGATGTTGTATGTTCCTTCTTTGCTCAACAAGCCACTCTACCTGTTACTTATCAAGAAGACTTGTTGCAGATTGAAGAGGATGCTTTAGAGGAGATTTACATAAGATGTCACGTTGCTATGATCACTGCTAGGATCAAGAAGTTTATGAACAAAACAGGAAGGGGTATTGATTTCAAAGCCAAACAGGGTATAACTTTTGACAAATCCAAAATTGAATGCTTTAATTGTCAAAAGCTTGGACACTTTGCAAGGTAATGCAAGTTTGCAAAATATCAGGCAAACGGAATGGTTGAACAACCCAAGGTTGAAAGAAAGGAAGTTCATGTTACTGAATCAAAACCAAAAGCTTTGGTGGCTCAAGAAAATCTAGCAGAGATTGACTGGAGTACTGAATTTGATGATGAACCTGTAATCTATTCTATGGTTTCAATGGAAGAGTTTGATTGGAGCATAGCTTTTGATGAGGAACCAGGATTTGCTGCTTTGGAATCAAGAGATGGTCTTGGAAGCTTTGATTGGAGCATAGAGAGTGAAGAAGAACCTGTTCAGATTGCTATGGTTGCTACTTCACCAAGTTCATCCAATGTCTCTGAGGTATGCTCTAAGTGTAATAATATGTATCAAAAGTTGCTTACAGATTATGTGACTGAAAGAGATAATTGTAGAACGGCTAGGTCTGAGGTAGCTGGTTATCAATTAACTTTAGAGTCAATGGAAGCCAAAATAATTACTCGTGAAAATAATGAAATGGCTTGGGCAGAAAAATATGAGCAACAAGACTATCAATTAAAATTGAGTGAATGGAAGTTAGGATGTAAGGTGTCTGAACTAGAAAAGATGACTAAGCAAAGAGATGATTTGTTAGAAAAACTTGCTAGTTGGAAAGAGGCTGGTCTGTCACATGTTTAGTTTGTTGAAAAACAGAGAAGAACAAACATTAAAACTGGCCTAGGTTATGGTGTTGAGGATAGTAGTTCAGATGAGATCCCACCTAGTGATAAGGAACCAGTTAGTTCAGAGGAAATCTCAACTAGTGATGATGAACTTACTAGCTCAGAAGAAAACACATCTAGGAATGAGGAACCAATTAGTGAAACACCTCCTGAGTTTAAGAAAGATAAGGGGTATAACTCAGTTCCTGCACCCACTTGTAGGCTTCAACCACCTAGGACAGATGTCTCTTGTTATGGAGTAGACAACTTAGAGTTTAGGAAGAAACTTACTGGTCAATTTAGTTCTGAGAAACCTAAGGATGATAACCAAAGGGGTAATAATAAGGGTTCAGGTGTGTTAATCATGATAAAAAGTTTCCTAAAGCCTTTAAAAAACAAGCAGTACCTCCAAAATCTTTTCAAAGTACTGCTAGACATTCAGCAGTACCTCCAAGAGAAACTTTTCAAAATATGCTAACTTTAGGAAACCTTTTAATCATAGAAGAGGATTTGGGAATATGGATCGAAAATTATGTTATGTGTGTTATAGTACTGATCATTTGATTAAGCACTGTGACTTTCACTCAGAATATTTAAGTCAGTTCCCAAAGACCAGACTTGCCAACCATAAGCCAAGGGAGACTAGACCAGTTTGGAATCACTCAAATAGGGTTAACCATAGTAATTTCTCTAAAGACTATAGGTACCCTCACCAGAAAAGACCTTTTTCCAAACCACCAGTACCCTCAAGTACTGGTAAGTCTCAAGCAGTACCCTCTAAAAGTACTGCTAGGTTTTCACCCAATCAAGGTACTGCTAACACGTTTTCAAATGTAAGACCTAGGAGGTTCAATTCATATAAACCTAGAAGGCCTTACACATCATACAGAGTACCTAG
Organism: Artemisia tridentata subsp. tridentata; assembly: GCA_021014915.2. NCBI lineage: Eukaryota > Viridiplantae > Streptophyta > Magnoliopsida > Asterales > Asteraceae > Artemisia > Artemisia tridentata. The sequence continues at coordinate 376,552,462 of CP139505.1, forward strand.
ATCAAAGAAATCAACACACAGTGTTAAACATAACTGGGTTAAGAAAGAAAGTACTGATGGGGTGTAGGTCCAAAGTTCTGGATCTACGCAGCCTTGTAAGACAATAAACACCTTGAATAAATCCAAAGTATTTACGTGAGAAACTCTAAACAATGTATACTTGATGTTAACGCGGAATATTAACACAAGCAGTAAGAAATGACACAGAGGATTACTAACTTTATATTCTATTGATCTTTTAGAAAACTTGGCATTGAACAATATGCCGTAGGGTTCTTTTATACTACAAGGAAACCCTAATTCTACAAAACGTGTGAAAGGATGCATGCATATCTTCTCCTAAGATATCTAACCGCGTGCATATCCTTTCCTATAATATCTCCTAAGAATCTAACTTGTCCAGCAAAACAGACTTAACTGGACAAACATAACAAGACTTAACTTGTCTGCCAGACTTAACTTAATACTGGCAGACTTAACTAATTCTACCCGACTTAACCAGACTTAAGTCTTTTACAAATAATTCCCAACAATCCTCCCCTAACATGATCTTCATGCTTCATGATCTTCAAGTTCCTTCTTCAGAAATGCTTTGAGGATTAAATATTCAGTTCCTTTGGAATTATTTGAGGCTGCAACTTTTGTTGAATCTTGAAATCTTGCAGCAACTGTCAAATCTTTAGCACCATCTAATCTTTGCAGCAACATTGACAATATGTACATCAAATCAAAAGTTTCATACTATTCTCATCACTTCCAGGTGTGTAAACTCCTGTGAGAGGTGAATCATTGAAAATTTGATGGATTTGATGTCTCTTTACCAGATAGCCATCACTACTGGAGTAGCCAATGTTTTAGTGTAATACTATGGTACATTGATAACCATATGATTTTTAGCAAACCATCAGCTATCAACGGATTTGACTTGTCTTTACCAAAAGCCGTTTGCTTTTGGACTAGCCAACTCTTTGATGGAATTCAGTCATCATCTTGGTGAGTTGATTACCAATTATGGTTTTCCACAGCCTTTACCACAAGCCATAACCTTGTGGGCTATCCAACTCTTCACTAAAGCAGATATGGTGAGTTGAATACCATACTATTTTTGGCAAATTGTCAGCCATAAACGGATTTGAGATATCTTTACCTAGAGCGTTTGCTCTTGGATTAGCCAGTCCTTATGTGGGTTAGACATGGTGGACTGATAACCATTTATTGTGTTAGTGCAAAGCACCTCCACCAAGTGTTTCTTTCCCAAAAATCCGTTTACCTTTGAACATTCATTCAAACACAGCCAAAGATTTAACCAAGTTAAATCTTTCTAAACTTCTTCAAAGGTTGTTCTGACTTGCATCTGATATTTAACTTCTTGAGCAAACCATATTAATAAAAGCGTTTAAGCTTCTCTTATGAGTATATCAACAAGTTAACCATTGATCTAAAGAAGTTATTTCTCCACCCGATCGCATTTATTACGTGATACTTTGAACTTCCGATAAAGATAGACTCAAACCACTTACTCAAAATCATTCTTCCAAATCACTTTAACCTAATCAATTCTCCCAAATCACTTTAAACCTAAATCAGTCTTTAAATCAATTTATCCATTACCATGAAAATCAGCTGAAGTCATTGATCTTGTCTCAGATTCAGAGGATGATCCTTCAAAACATAATGTATCCCAGTCATCCTCACGACCTTCCTATAGAAGGTATGGTCGTACCAAAGAACAAGACCGAAAGAGAAAACATGATGTTGGCTCATCAAACAGACCCACCAAACACCCTATCATCATCCACTGATGATTCACGCCCATTGTTCCGATACCCTTATCAAGATGAACCTTGACCTTTGAAGTCCCTCTTTCTCCCTTCATCTGAAGATGATAGTGTTGTGAATCCTAGTGATTCATCTAGAGCTTCTGATGACTCCACAGAGCGTCTAGAGCCAATCTTCAATAGTTTGGTGAGAGAGGAAGAGGAGAGGGCAGCAGCAGGCAGAGAAAAACCCCAACCTTCACAACCCCAACCTCAACCAAGGCCACGCGCTAGGAATCCACCACTCTCAAAGACAAGAGAGGTAGTGATTGGCTTATAAGTCCATAGCGTTCTTAATCAGTGTGGAAGGACAAGGGTAAGGAGAAGGCTGCTGAGGTGCAGGGGAAAGGAAAAGGGAAAATGAGTAGGCTTGGAGGTGGTATGATGCTTGGTTCCAAATACATAAAACTAGGTTCTTGAGCATCATCATCATTGTTTTCCTTTCTGCCTGATAGATTTATGAACTCTCACAATGTTTATTATTAAGACAGGGTCATCTGTTCCATAATCAGCTTCAGCTTCTTGTAAAGGGTCTTTGATTAGTGTTTAGAATTGTTCTTGTGCTTCATTTGAAATGGTAAAGGTCTTGTACTTCATTTGAATTTGAATTGTAACCTTTATCTTGAATGAATGAAAGACAAATGTATTACTGTTGTATCTCTTTTAGCTTCCAAATGTGATAAACAACTGTGACCACTCTGCAAAACAAGACACAAAGAAATACAACAAACCAAACATACTAAAACAGAAAGAAAGTTAGTGTAACAAGATATAACATCCCAAAACAATCCTTCCCTGAGGCATACGCCTTCCCTTAGGCCTATGCCTCCCCTCAAACTTTGCATTCAAGAGTTAACCTGGGTGCTTAGTTGATGACAAGTATTAATGTTCATAAAAGAGTTCAGCCAAACTTAATGATGGTCAACCAGACTTAATGTTGAATCACCAGGATTAACTGATGATCAATCAGAATCAACTAAAAAAAATATACAGATCATCCAAGCATCATTAATCAATATGTTTCCTGAAAGATTAGAACAATAACAGCCATATACATGCATCCAGACTTAATACATATGAAACTTTTGAATGAAAGACTACTAGTCATACATCTTACATTTAGCCTCCCCTTAAATGTAGCTATGGGTTATTACCTCAGAAGAACTTAATTTACCAAAGAAAAATTATTAGACACTGAAAACCTTGTATAAGTCTTTCAAAGGCTTTTGCAAAAAGAAATAGTCTAGAGATAAGTATTCAGAAGCACACATGTCATAAAATGACTTATACCACTACAATGCAAAACTCCTAAAATGATGCAAAAACAATGGTCAATCTATTTATGCAGGAAATAGATTGATGTATGCCTCTTTTTCTAACGTTGTCAACAGATCTTGACAACCTAGCTTGTGCTTGGAGCATCCACTGTCAATTAAATCTGCTAAGCATATCCCCTGTTGTGAATGATCCTGCACAGAAAAAATAAGAGATTAGTTTCTCTTAATGACCCAGGCCTGTGTAGGCTTGGGTCCATATTGTGGATCTACATACTTGTAAGTCTTGTAAGAACAAGATCCACTGAAACTGTTTTGGGACTTATAAGTGAATTCTCTTTTGAATGGGTTCCATTTCCAATAGTTTGAGTCTCTAACAGGAGACCCCCCTTTACCCCTTACAGCATATGAGTTTGAAACCCTAGCTGCATTGTTTACAAAAGGCTTTCTCACAGGTGATTTAGAAAAGTTTCTTCTTTGGTTAAAATTGTTCATCTGTGAGATAGGTCTTCTCACAGGTGAATAAGATTTTGCAAAGTGATTAGCTTGATTCACCTGTGGTTTAACTGGTTGTTTTGGTTTATAATACATGTTATTACCCTTGGGATAAACAGGATTAACCCTTTGCCCAACAGGTTTAACATAGTTTCTACCTGTATTAACATTTGGTCTAGTAGAGTTAACTTTGGGATGACCAGTATTAACTCTTGACCAACCAAAATTAACTTTTGTGTTACCAGTATTGAGCAAAACTTGTCTAGGGACAAACTGATTAGCATGATTAATTCTGTTTACATTATTCCAAACAGGTTTAGCCCTAACATTACCAGTATTAACCACCCTCTGTTTTCTCAACTCATTTTCTTTAGCCATTTTCTTTTCATGAAAGTCACAATCTTTTATTAAATGGCTAGCACTTTTACACACAAAACATCTCTTTTGAGTAAACACATACCCTCCTCCTAACATTCTATTCCACTTATCATTCTTCTCTTTCTTTGGTGTCTCTGTTTTATTTACTTGTTTCCTAGGAGATTGTAAGTTAGCTTCACAACTAGGTTCAACAGGTGTTTGTTTGGATTCAGACACAACAGGTTGATTGCTTTTAACAACACTTGCCTTTGACCCTTCACTAGACACACTTTCATGTTCTGATTCAGAAGGCTCAGTTGTGTTTCCAAGTGACCCCACACTATCATGAGATTGACAGGTAGAGTATTCACTGGTTTTATCTTCTGAGACCTTTGTTTCAGGCAGTTGAGGTCCCTTTTTACCATATACATATAGTGATTCATCAAACTCTTTTTCAGGTAGAGGAGTATAATCTCCACTTAAAGGTGGTGGAACTCCTTTGTAATTATCAGTTTTTGAGAATCTACAATAATTAATTGAGTCCATCAAATCCCTATCTGAAGCAGTAAACAAACTCCTATCCATTTCTTCTTCATATCTTAACACCTCACTATCTGATTTTATTTCATATCCTAAGCCAATTTTACATGTTGAGCTCATACCACAATCTATTAATTTAGACAGATTTTTAGAAGAATTATTCCATTTGTTTACTATTTGCTGTAATTCTTTTTTATCCTTAAGAGCTTTTTCACCAATTCTCCTATACTTTTTCAGTTTTTCACTTTTAGCATATATATCATTAGCCTGAAAAGTAAGTTTTTGATTTAAATTGACTAGTTGATTATGAAGTTCATCAATCTGGGCTTCTAAAGTTTTTACACCATGTTCATAAGCAAGTATTTTAATCTCTTGTTCATCTATCTGATTTGCTTGCTCATCACAAAGAGCTTTAATATTATTGTATGAATCAATGCATAGTTTAGAACATAGAGGTACCTCTGAGTTGGAGCTTATGGCCATTAGAGCAGGGTTGGTAGGTTCCTCCTCTTCAGTGTGCTCCACCCAGTTGATAACACCATCATCCATTGTCAGCAACCCAACTTGATTTGTCTCCTTCTTGTGCCCCTCTTCTGGATACATGGAGTTCCTTTTCTTCTTCTCTTCAAAGTTCACCTTTGTTGTACATTCTCTAGCAAGATGACCATTATTGTTGCACTTCCAGCATACAAGTTTTGACCTGTCATAGCCAACTGACTTGTTTCCATTATATTTGATGTTTCTTCCAGTCTTCTTGAAGAATCTTTTCATCCTGAGTGCAATCATGGCCAGTTGCCAGTTTATGTCCATTTCTTCAATGTCAACATCATCAATCTGATCAAAATCATCATGGATGAGATCTCTTTCATCAGACCTTTTTGCAAACAAAGAGTAAAGGACTTCATCAGCAAAGTCAGCAGGAACATCTCTCTCCTTTGTATTGTGTGAAGAAGAAGCATAGCTACCAGAATTAAAACTGCCAGAACTAACTTTGTTAGTACTGGTTTTGCCTTGTCCAACAAAGGCAACATTAGCTGCACTTGAAGATGGCTTTGAGCTTCCTTTGATATCTTGTTCAAAAACCCTGAGATTGTTGAACAAATCATCAATTGACCAATCATCAACACCTTCCTTGAGCCTCATGGTTGTGGTCACATTTGTCCACTCATAAGGCAAAGATCTGAGAAACTTATGATTTGCATCTTCAGTAGATACAGGGGAACCATAAGCTTCTAGTTGAGAGAGTAGGTGTTGAAACTTTTCATAACCTTTCTCAAGCCCTTCAGAAATGCTTACAGTGAATGCTTCAAACTGTTGTTTAAGAACAGCCTTTTGCATTTTCTTGGAATTAGCATTTCCTCCAAATCTAGTTCTAATAGCTTCCCATACTTCTTTGGCATCATCCATCCCATGAAACCTTCTTTTGTGTTCCTTTGGAATGGCCATCATAAGAATGGTCCTTGCTTTTCTCTCTTTCTCCACAGCATGAATTTCTGCAGCAGTCACAGGTGGAAGAACTTTAACAGTGCCATCTTTTCCCACAGAAATTCTTTTCTTAGAATTTCCATTCTGTATAACCTTCCATACCTCATTATCTATGTATTCAAGATAATGCTCCATTTCCATTGCCCAGATATCATACTCCTCCTTGTTAAGAATTTGGAGTTTGATATTGGCCACGGGTACAATCTGCTGCTGTGGTTTGTTGCTGCTTTTGCTTCTGATCATTAGAGACACCTTCTTCATGGTTTGATTTATTTTCAGACTCACTGTGATGACTAGAGAATTCATCACCAGGGATAGACATCTTTGTGGGATTTTTTGGTGAGTGTTTGAGTGGTGTGTAGATATGTGTTTCTTCTTACTCAGAGTCCCTCAATAGGCTCTGATACCACTTGTAGGTCCAAAGTTCTGGATCTAAGCAGCCTTGTAAGACAATAAACACCTTGAATAAATCCAAAGTATTTACGTGAGAAACTCTAAACAATGTATACTTGATGTTAACGCGGAATATTAACACAAGCAGTAAGAATGACACAGAGGTTTACTAACTTTATATTCTATTGATCTTTTAGAAAACTTGGCATTGAACAATATGCCGTAGGGTTCCTTTTATACTACAAGGAAACCCTAATTCTACAAAACGTGTGAAAGGATGCATGCATATCTTCTCCTAAGATATCTAACCGCGTGCATATCCTTTCCTATAATACCTCCTAAGATATCTAACTTGTCCAGCAAAACAAACTTAACTGAACAAACATAACAAGACTTAACTTGTCTGCCAGACTTAACTTAATACTGGCAGACTTAACCAATTCTACCCGACTTAACCAGACTTAAGTCTTTTACAAATAATTCCCATCATGGGGGACAACCAATACTTTCATCAAGTAAGGGTGAAACAGGGAATGTTGTTGAAAATACAACACAGGACATGGAACCAAAGCAAATAATTATTGACCATGCCTTTAAAAACAGTGAAGATTACATACTGAAAGAATTCAAGTATGTCACTCCACAAGGGGAACACAAGTCAGTAATGTCTTGGGTTCCTAAAAGAAACTAACCCTTTTCATTATCTGTGCAGGGCAACCCAGAGTAGGAGCTTAAAGATCATATTATTGTTGATAGTGGTTGCTCTGGCAGCATGACAGGAGACAAGGAGATCCTGTCAGATTTTAAGGCATATTATGGAGGAAGAGTTGCATTTGGGAATGATCCTGATGGAGGGAGAATTACTGGCAAAGGAACCATCAAGGCAGGGTGTATTGATTTTGAGAATGTTAGATATGTGAAGGAGCTCAAGTTCAACCTTTTGTTAGTATCTCAGATCTGTGACAAGAAGTATCCCATTCTATTCACTGATACATAATGTCTCATTCTCTCTCCTGAGTTCAAGTTTGTTGATGATCACTTTGTAACCCTGAAGATTACCAAGAACCAATGATGTGTACAGTTTAGATTTGAAGAGTATCAACACTGCTGGAAGAGAAACATGTTTAGTAGCAAAGGCAACACTAGAAGAATCACATCTATGGCATAGAAGATTAGGTCATGTTAATTTCAAGAACATCAACAAGTTGGTCAAAGGCAATCTAGTTAGAGGTTTACCTTCTAAAACTTTCAAGACTGATCATTCATGTTTAGCTTTCAAGTAGGGTAAACAACATAAAGCTTCATGCAAAAAGCTTGAGGGAAGAGCTATTAGAGAGCCTTTGGAGTTGCTACACATGGATCTGTTTGGGCCTGTTTCAGTGGAAAGCTTAAACAAAAAGAAATACTGCTTAGTTGTAACAGATGATTGTAGCAGATTTAGTTGGGTCTTTTTCTTGGGATTCAAAGATGAAACCTTTGATGCTATTCACGACCTGATAGTAGCCCTTGAAAATCAATTGAGACTCAAAGTAAGAGGTATTAGATGTGATAATGGGACAGAATTCAAAAACAGGCATATGGATGAATTTTGTGCCAAGAAAGGAATAAAGAGGGAGTTTAGCATTGCCAGAACCCCACAGCAGAATGGTATTGCAGAAAGGAAGAACAGAACATTGATAGAAGTAGCTAGAACAATGCTTGCAGATTCTTTATTACCTATTCTCTTTTGGGCTGAAGCTGTAAGTACTGCTTGCTATGTGTTAAATAGAGTATCAGTGACTAAACCTCTGATGAAGACACCTTATGAGTTGCTAATGGGAAAGGAACCAAACATTCGTTTTCTGAAACCTTTTGGTTGTCCTCTGACAATTCTCAATACTATTGATTCTCTGGGAAAATTTGATGGCAAGTCAGATGAATGATACCTATTGGGTTACTGTACCAATAGCAAAGGATTCAGAGTATACAACAGAGGTACCAAAAAGGTTCAAGAATATCTTCATGTTGAATTTTTGGAAGATAAAGAAAATCAGAAAGGTAAAGGTCCTGATTGGATGTTTGATCTTGATCTTAAGTTGACTCCTTCTATGAATTATGTGCCTGTCAGAGAAGAAAATCAAGTTGTTCACAAAGAAGATGTTCAAGAAGATTCACAGTACATTGTTCATGGAGTTAATGTTAGACCAGAAGAAGTTCCTGATGAAGAACCCACAGTCATTGAAAAGGAGCAAAGTATTGTCCAACCAACCACCATAGTATCTGATGAAGATCAAGCCATTCAAGATGAGCTTAATAGGATGCTTTTTCAAGAAACTATAGCAAAATCCTATGAAGATGATCAACGGAGAGCTTATGAAGCAGCAAAGAACAAGGATGACTTCACAGATTCTTCTCACAGTACTTTTGATCAAAGTACTGCTGAACCATTTGGCAGTACTTCTGGTGTATTATAAACATCAAATTGGATCAATGCTGATGATTCCAATGTTGATAATGATTTGGATGATGCTAACATTCCTGGCTTAGAAGAAATTGATGATGAGCTCAATCATGAAGGTATTTTCTCAAATTCCAATGAAGGTCCTGACTTCACAAATTTGGGACATGATCTTCCAGTTCCACCAACTCCTACATTAAGAGTTCATAAAGCTCATCCTCAAAGTAATATCATTGGATCACCCACTTCAGGAGTAGTTACAAGAAACAAAGCTAAAGGTCTCTCTAAGCAACATACTGCTTTACTTAACTTTGTTTATAAACAAAACAGGATGAATCACAAGGATCAACAAACATGCCTGTTTGCCTGCTTTCTATCTCAAGAAGAACCCAAGAAGGTAGCTCAAGCTTTAGCTGATGAGAGTTGGGTTGAAGCTATGCAAGAGGAACTACTACAATTCAAGCTTCAAGATGTCTGGGTATTATGTGATTTACCAGATGGAAAAAGAGTAATTGGTACAAGATGGGTTTTCAGGTTTAAAAGAGATGAAAGAGGTAATGTTATCAAGAATAAAGCAAGACTGGTTGCACAAGGATATCGCCAAGAAGAAGGAGTAGACTATGATGAAGTGTTTGCTCCTGTAGCAAGAATTGAAGCAATAAGGTCGTTTCTTGCTTTTGCATCATATATGGGATTTCCTGTCTACCAAATGGATGTCAAGAGTGCCTTCCTTTATGGCACAATCACAGAGGAAGTTTATGTTAAACAACCTCCTAGTTTTGAAGATCCTGCACATCCAAACAAAGTCTATAAGGTTATCAAGGCTCTGTATGGCCTTCATCAAGCCCCTAGAGCTTGGTATGAGAGACTCTCCAATTTTCTGTTGCAACATGGTTACTGGAGAGGTGCAATTGACAATACTTTCTTTATTAAAAGAGACAAGAAGGACATTATGCTAGTGCAACTTTATGTGGATGATATTATCTTTGGAGCCACAAAACAGTCAATGGTGAAAGAGTTTGAAGGGCTCATGCAACAAGAGTTTCAAATGAGTTCCATGGGTGAATTAACTTTCTTTTTGGGGCTTCAAGTTAAACAATCAAGAGATGGTATCTTCATTAATCAAGACAAGTATGTTGCAGACATACTTAAGAGATTTGACTTCCAAACTGTCAAGCCAGCCACTACATGCACCTATTGACAACACTAAACCATTAGGAAAGGATGAAGATGGACAAGCTGTGGATGTCAAGCTTTACAGATCCATGATTGGTTGTCTTATGTACTTAATTGCATCAAGACCTGATATCATGTTTGTTGTATGCTTATGTGCAAGATATCAGGTTACACCCAAAGTTTCTTACATGAATGCAGTTAAGAGGATTTTTAGATATCTCAGGCATCAACCAAAGTTAGGATTATGGTATCCTAAGGAGTCACCTTTTCACTTGGAAGCTTTTTCAGATAGTGATTATGCAGGAGATAATTATGATAGAAGATCAACCACTGGAGGATGCCAGTACCTTGGAAGGAGATTAGTCTCATGGTAGTGTAAGAAGCAAACAATTGCAGCAACCTCATCCACTGAAGCAGAATATGTTGCTGCTGCAAGCTGTTGTGGACAAGTACTATGGATGCAGAATCAGCTCTTGGATTATGGATTCAACTTCAAGAATACTCCTATCAACATTGACAATGAGAGTACAATCTGCATTATGAAGAATCCAGTTTATCATTCCAAGACCAAGCATATTTAGATTAGGCATCACTTCATTCGAGATTGTTATGAGCACAGGCTTATAAATGTGGTCAAGGTCCACACAGATGACAATGTAGCTGATCTACTCACAAAAGGATTTGATGTTTCAAGATTCAACCATTTAGTTGTGAGTATTGGGATGATTAACTATTAGGCTACATTTAAGGGGAGGACTTAGTATTAATTTAGAATACTTTCTTACAGTTCTTTTGAAAGTATTGGTGTTTTAAGTATTTTAGTTTAGTTTAGTACCTATGTTGTATTTGAGGGGAGGAAACATAGTTATTAGTTTGAACTTATGCACATGCCATCTATAAGTTCTTGGATTAGTTTGAAGATTCTTTGGACCGTTTAGAGCACTAGGGTTAAACAATAACAAAGTATTGATTTATATGCTCTTTGATGTGTATTTGTTTGTGGTTAAGAGGATGGAAAGTACTGGTTTTCTATACAAGGTACTGTTCTTGCAAAAGTACTGCTACAAGGTACTGCTTTGGAGAAGTACTGCTTACGTGGAAAGTACTGCTTACGTGGGAAATACTGTTCCAACGGTCATAAAAGGGGGTAAATGTCAATTAATTTTCTACGGAGGGGTTAACTGCCAATTTCAACGGTAACTTTATTAATTGGGCTTTGATATTTTATCTAACCCATACTCTTATACCCTAATTTTTACCTACCGAATTTTACTCTCACCTTTACACTTATCCATCCATTCATTCTTCGTACAACACGCATCTAACCACACTCAATCTTCGCCGATTACATTCTTCTACACCACACAAACCAATGGCTGGTCGTGACGTTTGCAGTAAACATAATGTAGTCGCTAATTTGGATAAGACGGCGTCCAATGTTGAGTTTCATGCTATAATTGATTTCCTTACTGGGTCTTCAATTAACTTTGCTATGTTGGTGAATCCTGACATAATTGGACCATGGATTCAAGAATTTTGGGCAACTGCTAAGGCTGGAGAACAAGATAGTCAATCTATTATTCGTGCTAAGGTTGTCGGACGAGCAATTAGAGTTTCTGAGGCTTCAATAAGGGAGGACTTACAGTTTAATGATGAAGATGGTGTTGCTCGATTTGACAAGCAAGAATTATGGGATACATTGAGGGACATAGGGTATGAAGGAGACCTTACAAAGACTACTTTTTAGAAACCTTTGTTTAGCCCCCATTGGAAATATCTAATCCATGTTTTGCTTCATTGCCTAAGCCCTAAAAGTACTGCATGGGAGCAGTTTAGCCAAAACGTTGCTTCAGCATTAGTGGGATTAGCTACCGATCAACAGTTCAACTTCTCAAGGATGATTCTTGATGGTATGCTAACTCACATCAACAATGGTTCACCATTCCTGATGTATCCTAGATTTGTTCAGGTATTTTTGAACAAACAGCTTGAAGACATTCCTAAACCTCCAAGTTTTCTTCCTGCTGTTGTACTTCCATCAAAGGTGTTCACATTCATGGCCAATAAAAGTGCCAAGTTCTCTGGGAGGAATACACCTTTGACAGCTCACATATTAGAAGTTGCACAAGCTGTGAGGGATGCAGAGCAAGAGCAAGAGCAAGAGCAAGAGGAATCATCTGCATCAGCAAGCAATGAACATCCAGTTTCAAGAGAAGATACTGTTTCACAACATACTACTTCTCAATATACTGCTTCATTACCTGTTGCTGATCCTTCTCAACATACTGCTTTAAAAGAAGATGATGTGTCTCTCCAAAGTGCTGCTCAGGAGGAACCAGATCAAGGTATGACTCAACCACAATCTCCCAATGATTATACTTCCACAGATGGGTCTCAAACATCTGGAGGAGATGAGGAGAGGTTGGGGGAATCTTGAACAATTATGAGTTAACAAGGGAATTAAGGAGGTTAAAGAAGGTAACTGAGGATCAAGCTGCTACACTACTGGATTTGAAAAAGAAGTTTAGAAGATTGAAGAGGTTCGTTTGGCCACTGGTTAAGCATCACAGATTATGGGTGAAGTCTCAAAAGAAGACTGGTCAACGACCTAAGTCCAAGAAAAGGAAGACCAAGAAGCAGTCTTCATTCACATTGGGGAGGAATTTGCAGAATGAGAATTTGAATAAAGATGCTGGATTTAATAATGATATGACACGACTTGAAGAAAACATTCCTCATCAAGATGTTACTGCTGAGAGGAAGAGTGATGAGACTGAACAGATTAATCTTCAAGAAGCTGATATTGAAGTAAGAAGTGGTGATACTGAGGAAGTGGATTTGGAAGGTACTAGTGCTGAAAGTGCTGTTGCTCTAGGTACTGTGAGGCAGTTTTTAATTACACCAAGGACTTTGGATTTTGAGGAAGATGTTGGTCCCTCAAACCCAATTCAAGAAGATGTTGGTCCTTCCAATCCTATTCAAGAGGAAGAGGTTAGAAAACCTACTGACAGTGATGATGAGACCATTGCTGATATTATGCTCAACATGTCTAGACCAAGAGGCATTAGCATTCCTGGAGCAGAACAAACTCAAGCTCTACAAGTTTCTTCTCAACCTACCCAAGTGTTAGATCCAAAAGACAAAGGTAAAGGGATCAAGGTAGAACCTAAGAAGAAGAAGAAGCTCACTTTGAAAGATCTAAGAGCTATTGAGGAAGCCAAGAATGAAGAAGCTGCTAGATTATTTGAGGCAGAGTTGAATGCTCAAGAGTCAAGGAAGCTTATTATCCAACCAAGAAGGCCACAAAGTAAAGCTAAAGAAAGAAATTATATGATGGCTTATCTGAAGGGTAGAGGATACAAAGGTTTAGTAAGACTGACATACTCAGAGATGAAACTTTTGTATGATGCTGTTAGGGAAGCTGTAGAAAAGGATCTTGCAAGCATTATTCCTTTTGATTCGTACAAAGATAAGAAGCTTGAGGATATAAGAAAAGAAAGAGCTGTCACAAGGAGCTCAAAGAAAAAGAAGACAACAACTGATGAACAGCCATCAAAGAAGCTCAAAGAAACCATTGAATTAAGAGTAGACACAGTTGATGAGCTGAGAAATTATTTTAGAGTTGTTGATTTTGAGCATCCAAAGTCAAAAGAAGATGCAGATAAGAAGTCCAAGATTTCTACATTTTTTGTTGTAGAATCACAAGAAGGGGACTATTCGATCTTTCACAGACAAGATGGAAGCTTTAGAGTGTTCAATTTACTATGGGATATACTGCACTTGATTGACAGAGAAGATCTACTTCAATTGTATCTACAAGTTCAAACTTATTTTGAGCATATTCCACCAACAGGAGTAGGTTTGGTTCTGCTGGGAGATCTCACAACTATCTGGGAAACAGAAGAAGCAAGTGATAGGGCTCTTTGGGAAAATCAAGAGGATTGGGAGATAACCAGATGGAGGTTCTTTGAATCAGTGGGAGTACACGTTTTGGAGTTAGAAGATGGTACTATGATCCATATGCTAGCAGAACAAAGATATCCACTTACCAGAGATCTTATGATCAGGATGTTAGATCATGGTATGGAAGTGGAACAAGAAAGTGAAGTAGCATTGATGGTGATTGATTTGTTCATCAAATGGACAACTGAAGCTGAGGAATGATGCATAAATACTGGTATGATAATTACTAATATAAATATTTTTGAAACATAAGTACTTTATTCAAAGTACTACTAGACAAACAGTACTTTCTGAAAGTACTATTTGCAGCATAAAACCAGTACAGTCTTTTGATAAAATTAGTAATTTTTGAAAGTGCAAAAACGTTTTGAAGCACAAAGATTAAATAGAAATGATGCGTTCGCACGAGGTTTTAAATTTATAAACAAGAATTACTGATTAACTAGGAACACATTCGGGTAAGTATACCTTAGTCATTTGTAGTATAGGGGTGGTAAGTCAAGGTCATCCCAAGAGACTTGGTTACACTCAAGTGTTGTTTGTTTGTTTAAGCAAGTAACAAGTTGGTGTTTATGATTGTTACGGATCAAACCACAAGAAAAGCAATATGAGAACAAGCACACAAAGAACATATATGTTTGGACAAATGATCACATGGATATTAGGATGTTTAGTTTGGAAAACGTATTATCAAAGGTAATCCTTTCGGCCTAACAACCAATAATAATTTAGTGTTTTATAAACCAAATATGCATAAGCCTCAATCAAATGGTCATGTCATGAGCCTTACAAAACAACAACAAAGATTCCTTTCGTCCTAGACTTTGATGCCATTAATTTGTTAAGTTCCATTTACTTGAAAAGATGATGATAACACATATTCAAAAGATTGCCTTTCGACCTAAAATCCAAATTAAACCTTAACTTGTTATGTTTATTAAGTTTCTTGTACAATCGTCACAAAGTACAAGACCAAAACATTTGTCGACTAATGAATTGAAATCAACCACTATTGATCCTTTCGACATTTAGACTCAACAATAGTAAACAAGACAAGTTCCAATTTAACTAAATATGATGTCTATCATCATAAACCAAACAAAAACTAATTGTATCCAAACATCCTTTTATCACAAGTTTTCATAATATCCAAACAAGTAATCAAAACAAAACCATATTATATTCAACCAAACATAAGTCTTCAACAATCATGGAATATAAAAGTAACAAGAGTTTACCCAAGGTATCAATTACAATAGGCAAAGGTGAAAGATTTATAGCAACCTTCAAGCCTCCAATCAACTACAACTTCTAACCAAGCCGGAAAATAATACCCAACACCTTCTCACATGTGTTTGAGCCTTCTTCTGAAAATAGCAGAGGGTTGTGGTCTTTTGGGTGAGATAAGTTGGTGAAAATTCTTCCTTAAGGGTGGAGGCTAGAATTTCACAATGAAAACTAAGCCTAAGCACTCTTATTTGTAGTAGAAATCAACACTTAGCCCCTAAGTATGAAACTTGGGCACTAAGTGTCATAAAATGGCAGTAAATAGAGTTATTAGGGAGACATGATCGGACTTGGGGCTTAATGACACTTAATTATGCATTAAAAATGACTTGGGGAGGTCAGCATGCATTCAACCGATCGGTTGGATTCCAACCGGTTCGGTTGGATGAAAAAGTCAGCTCCAACCGAATCGGTTGCGGGCTCCTACCGATCGGTTGGATTCATTTGGCAGAAAATGATAAACATGAAAATTGTAGATCTTTCTCTTCCGGTTCCGTGGCCGCTTGAATCAACTAAATCGGAGTCCGTATGCTCAACTTATGGCCAAAATGGTGGAGGTGTGTCGGGAACACAAAGAGTCTTCCAATAATTCTTCGTTTAAGTTTCTTTCCTTCATTTCTTTTCTCGTTTCCCTTCTTGTGCTTTATTTTTGAGTCTTTTGAGTGACAACTTCATGACTTTTATCATCTCGAATATACTCCAAGAGACTTGAATGAGTCGGGAATTCTTCGTACATGCATAAATCATCGTTTATTGATCATTTCTTCGTCTTTTTCATCATTTTCTTGTACTTGAGCTTCCATGAACCTAAAATACGAATTATGCTTCATTAAGTACCATAAGTTCATAAAAGTGACCAATATATATATGCAATAACGCTCCTAAAAACATGTACAATTTGAGCGTTATCAAATCCCCCACCCTTGAACTTTGCTTGCCCTCAAGCAAATCTAGAAAAAGAAAAATCAATACTCATACCTAAATGAGAAAATGAAAAGAAAATTTTAAATATTTAAAAAAAATTTGGAAAATAAAAAAAATTGAAATATCTTTTTGGTTTTTTTATAAATAAGCGAAAATGAGATGAATAAGCGAAAATGAGCGCAAACTCCCCCACACTTAAGGGTTTGCTTGTCCTCAAGCAAATATTAAGAAAAATAAATATAAATCCACATGGTGCACAAGAACATGTTTAAGAAAAATGTGATGCAAATCTACCAAGTACAAGTACTAGATATGATTCATCGTTTTAAGCTTTTGGTGAAAAACCAAGATGTTTGACAATACCCATAGATTTTCTTGCTTGATTAACATTTCTAAACACCTCACGAAAAAGAAACGAAGTATAATTCACTCAATCACTCATTTTTTTAAGTAGTGGAGTATATATAAGAGAAATCACACTCATTGCTTAGTCATGATCCGTTTATTACCATAGGCTTGTACAAGAAACAAAACTCCACCGACGAGGCGTAAGCACCAAGTGTAAACGTCAAAAGAAGACTTTTATTGGGTTGTTACAATAGGCTTAAGGGTTGTACCAGGCTTATGTTCAAACATCTCATACAAGAATACAATAGATCGATGGCGCGTGTTTTTTATTAACTAAACAACGGATGGTCACTAGATTGAACCTTGGTTCGCTGGCGCGTTACTTACATAACGGATGGTCACCAAAATACGCACTAGATCGCTAGCGCATCGTTCGATCACTCAAAAACTCGGATGGTCACTAC
Source organism: Artemisia tridentata subsp. tridentata (assembly GCA_021014915.2). Lineage (NCBI taxonomy): Eukaryota > Viridiplantae > Streptophyta > Magnoliopsida > Asterales > Asteraceae > Artemisia > Artemisia tridentata. The sequence continues at coordinate 376,569,422 of CP139505.1, forward strand.
AATATTCATGCACTTGATATTTTCACTAAACCATTACAATATCCGGATAGATAAAGTAATTTGGTAAGGGTAGGGATAAGGCATGGGAAATATTTATGTAATTGGTTTTAAAAGAAAAATAAAGTCAAGTCAAAGTCGAATACCCATGTTGCTAGTTACCAAACAAACCATGAACCCATAAATGATTATAGTTACGATATTTCTCCTCTTTGAACTTTCACACACCGATACATCGATTCGCCATAACAATATTCTTCATACTTAGCACATTGGCTAACAACATATCACATAACTTTCTTTCTTCATGTCCATACATAATATATCACATTGGCTATAATTGTCATCACATTTTTTTCGATGACTTATTCTTTTTTCTTTCTTTCCTTTTTTTCTCTTTTTTTTTTACTTTTTTTTTTTCATTTTTTTTTATTTCCTCCTTTCATACATAACATCTCCCACACACTTCGTATAAGCATACACCACAAAAATACAAAAAATAAAGCGGGCCCTCTCCATCTTTGTCGGAATGGCACACACGAATAGCAAAGTGTGGCTAACTAATAATCATCAAAAACAATCCATCATACCAAGAAACTAGCAACCCACCGTTTAGACTTTGAAAAGGGTTAGGCTAAGGTTTAAAGTGTAAAATATATTTGTATTTTTCTGGATGTAACAAAATGAAAAGGATGGCTCAAAGGGTGTAACTAGGGGTATCTAGCGTTAAAAATGAACGCTAACAAATGGGTTCCAAATACGAGGTAAACTAACCGATGTGGTTAGCAAAAATTATTTTGTAAATGGAAGGCTATTTGGTGTAAATCCTAAGGTGTCTCTTTATCACACGAATACACTTATATCACACGAATGCGATCTTACTGCGGTCTGGTAATGATTTACAAGTACAAGTTCTAGAATAAATAAAATCACCGGCACACTCATAGAAAAAGATCCAAGCATAAAAGATGTATGATATATATGAAACAGGCTCAAATCCTCACAATTTAGTGGAAAGGGATATAATATGTGCTAGCAAATGTTATCGATCCCAAAATGGATTGCAATATTTATCGGGACACATCTCAAATTTTTCAAAATTACAGATTTTCACTAGTGGATTCATCAAGTTATTCTAATATATTATCCTAAAAGCGTGAAAACAACTAGATCACAAGGGCAAGAAAGTATACAATATTTTAAAAACTATTGACCCAAGAATCAGAAAAATAAAAACTAGTTTTGTTTTCCATTAGTTTAATTTCCCCCACACTTAAGTTAAGCATTGTCTTCATGAAAAATAAACTTCAAAGCATGTAAAATAGGGAAAATAAATAATAGATAGTCTAAGAGAAACGAAACTTCCCGGGCAGTAGAAATCGCGATCGAACTCCATATGATAAGGTGCTAAGCAAATGATAGCATAAGCTTGTGAGATCAACCAATTTCTCATTCAACAAAACATCTCCACACCAAGTATAATGTCACCAATAATCCAATCTCCAAGAGCTTATTAAATCTGCAAAACAAACTAAACTACAAAAAAAACGCGTAAAATCCTAAAACTCACTTTCGTAGGCATCACGGTTGCATTTAGCGCATGCAACAAGCCTTTTAAACCCCTCGGTGGCCCGAGTGGATGAGTGAAGTCTCGTGAGGGTTTCCAGTGAACATACCCACAAAGTTCAAAACATTTTATTTTAAAAAAAAAACAAGTACTTATTTATTCACAATGTACTAAAATTAAAAATAGCAAAACTGAGTTTAAGTAGAATTATAGAAATGATACTCTTGCTAAAACCAAAAGACATTTAAACTTAAACGATCTAAACACAAACACACAAGAACAAAATACGAAAAATGAAAAATAACTAAACATAACACTAAACATAAAATAAAAATAAGCAACTAAGCAATATTAGCACTTACTAAACATTAACTCACATAAACCAAACATTAAATACTGAAGAAAACACTAAATAACAAAACTTAAAAAAGTTTACCGAGACATCCAACCGATCGGTCGGACATCCAACCGATTCGGTTGGGATTTAAAAACTTTTACGAGAGCTCCAACCGTTCGGATGGACATCCATCCGTTCGGTTGGTTTTATGCAAAACACCCAACCGAATCGGATGCGGGCAGCATCCGATCGGTTGGATCGAACTTGTAATAAAAAAAACTTTTTTTTTTTAACCAAGTTTTACCAAAAACTTTTTATTGACAAAATGAAACAAGAACACAAAAGGTAACAAACATGAAAATAAACACTAGTAAACAAACACATAAACACATATATACATAAAACGACACGTAAAACAAAAATAAACATAAACAAATAAAAACAAAATCACAATCACATAGACGCTAGCAAACACAATTAGTCACGTACACAAATCAAAACAAAACAAACTAAAACAAGATAGTCTTATTCAAAATTAATACGAAACTAATCAACACAAAAATAACACAAACAAGAAGAAACATAAAAGCATGCAAGAGATCACATCTCATATAAAACATAAACTCATAAAACAAGAAAAATGCAAACTAAAAAAAATGGGTCCGAACATCTAACCGAATCGGTTACGGGAGGTGACCGATCAGTTGGATTGATTTGGGTGGTCCAGCCGATCGGTTAGATGGTTATGGTCAGTTTTGGTGGTTTTTTTTTTTTTATCTTTTTCGCAAACACTTTCGAGCACGCTTTTGAAACAAACTTTGAAATGAGAATTTTTAAAACACATGAAACCAAATCCCAAACCCAAAACACTTGGTTTTGATGCCAAGATCATTTAAGCAATTATGAGAAATTAGAGATTTTTTAGTCAACAAGCAAGAGAAACTTTTAAGCAAAACATCATGAGTAAACAAGCAATCAAACAAGAGCAACGAAACATTATTCAAACGCAAACATCAAGAACAAGCAAACCATTTCAAGTAAACAATTCAAGCAAACAAACAACCATTTAAGAACAAAAACCAAAACTCCAACAACGGCGCCAATAATTTGTTGCGGCGATGCCGGAATTATGATCAAGCAAGCAAACAATATATCAATCAATTCAACAAACAAACAAACACAAGAATACAAACACAAGTCCCCGGCAACGGCGCCAAAAACTTGATGTGCGTTTCGCAACCATGTTTTAAAATTTATAGAAACAAGAATTACCGGTTAACTAGGAACACATTCGGGCAAGTATACCCTAGTCATTTGTAGTATAGGGGTGGTAAGTCAAGGTCGTCCCAAGAGACTTGGTTACACTCAAGTGTCGTTTGTTTGTTTAAGCAAGTAACAAGTTGGTGGTTATGATTGTCACGGATCAAACCACAAGAAAAGCAATATGAGAACAAGCACACAAAGAACATACATGTTTGGACAAATGATCACATGGATATTAGGATGTTTAGTTTGGAAAATGTATTATCAAAGGTAATCCTTTCGGCCTAACAACCAATAATAATTTAGTGTTTTATAAATCAAATATTCATAAGCCTCAATCAAATGGTCATGTCATGAGCCTTACAAAACAACAACAAAGATTCCTTTCGTCCTAGACTTTGATGCCATTAATTTGTTAAGTTCCATTTACTTGAAAAGATGATGATAACACATATTCAAAAGATTGCCTTTCGACCTAAAATCCAAATTAAACCTTAACTTGTTATGTTTATTAAGTTTCTTGTACAATTGTCACAAAGTACAAGACCAAAACATTTGTCGACTAATGAATTGAAATCAACCACTATTGAATCCTTTCGACATTTAGACTCAACAATAGTAAACAAGACAAGTTCCAATTTAACCAAATATGATGTCTATCATCATAAACCAAACAAACACTAATTGTATCCAAACATCCTTTTATCACAAGTTTTCATAATATCCAAACAAGTAATCAAAACAAAACCATATTATATTCAACCAAACATAAGTCTTCAACAATCATGGAATATAAAAGTAACAAGAGTTTACCCAAGGTATCAATTACAATAGGCAAAGGTGAAAGATTTATAGCAACCTTCAAGCCTCCAATCAACTACAACTTCTAACCAAGCCGGAAAATAATACCCAACACCTTCTCACATGTGTTTGAGCCTTCTTCTGAAAATGGCAGAGGGTTGTGGTCTTTTGGGTGAGATAAGTTGGTGAAAATTCGTCCTTAAGGGTGGAGGCTAGAATTTCACAATGAAAACTAAGCCTAAGCACTCTTATTTGTAGTAGAAATCAACCCTTAGCCCCTAAGTATGAAACTTGGGCACTAAGTGTCATAAAATGGCAGTAAATAGAGTTATTAGGGAGACATGATCGGACTTGGGGCTTAATGACACTTAATTATAAATGACTTGGGGAGGTCAGCATACATCCAACCGATCGGTTGGATTCCAACCGGTTCGGTTGGATGAAAAAGTCAGCTCCAACTGAATCGGTTGCGGGCTCCTACCGATCGGTTGGATTCATTTGGTAGAAAATGATAAGCATGAAAGTTGTAGATCTTTCTCTCCCGGTTCCGTGGCCGCTTGAATCAACTAAATCGGAGTTCGTATGCTCAACTTATGGCCAAAATGGTGGAGGTGTGTCGGGAACAAAGAGTCTTCCAATAATTCTTCGTTTAAGCTTCTTTCCTTCATTTCTTTTCTCGTTTCCCTTCTTGTGCTTTATTTTTGAGTCTTTGGAGTGACAACTTCATGAATTTTATCATCTCAAATATACTCCAAGAGACTTGAATGAGTCGGGAATTCTTCGTACATGCATAAATCATCGTTTATTGATCATTTCTTCGTCTTTTTCATCATTTTCTTGTACTTGAGCTTCCATGAGCCTAAAATACGAATTATGCTTCATTAAGTACCATAAGTTCATAAAAGTGACCAATATATATATGCAATAACGCTCCTAAAAACATGTACAATTTGAGCGTTATCAAGCAACAAATGGTAATCAACTCACCATGTTTAAGTAAACAAGAAAGAGTTTGACTCATCATGAGGGTACGGCTCTGATGTGATAATCAAATACATTTTTAGTTGACAATTTACTAAAAATTGTATGGTCTTCAACTCACCATATCTATGATAGTGAAGAGTTGGCTAGCCCACAAGATAATGGCTTATGGTAAAGGCTGTGGAAAAACCATTTGTATGGTAATTAGTTCACCATGGTAATGATTGTACTAAAAGAACTAGCTAGTCCAAAAGCAAACGGCTCTTGGTAAAGACTAATCAAATCCGTTGATAGCTGATGATTTGGTAAAAATCATATGGTTATCAATGTATCATGGTTCTTAAACCTAAACATTGGCTACTCCAGAGTTAATGGCCTTGGTAAAGTGATGAACTCAAATAAGTACATTTTATTACTATCATTTATCCTATTAATTTGACTTGTTTTACTATATTATGTATGAGGATTGATACTTAATTGTTTACTTTTGTAATTCTCAGGTAAAAACAAGCATTTGGTGAAACTTAGCGATTATGGACTAATTATGGAGCAAAACGTACATAAAGTGGAAGTCTACTGACATGGACAAGATCAAGTCAATTCTGCTCCAGATGCGCCGCATCTCACTATCAACATGCGCCGCATCTCTATCAAGATATCACCAGATACGATCCAAGATACAAGAGGACATGCGCCGCATCTAATAAAGAGTTACGCCGCATCTTCTGGCGGTGTACGAATATTCCTGAATATTATAATCTTGGACCCCACGCGAAGTTAAGTACATGCGCCGCATCTACTTAAGTAGATGCGCCGCATCTTCCCTCAGACACAAACTATAAATACCCCGTAGACCAGACGCATTAAAGAGATTCGGAAGTTCGAAAACCTAAAGACCGAACAGAAGAGGAGGACGAATTCAGTCAAGAAGGCAGCACAAGACACACCCAAATCTAAGATACAAGAGCTGTAAGAAGGTGCTGCATATGTTTAATTCATTAAGTAGTTTTGTTTTATTGTTTTAGCAAACTTTAATTCATCAGGATTGGTGGCTTGTGTAATGTGACAACGGAAAGATTGCACTCCCTTTAATACTTGCTTTCCCATCAATTAAAGTTTATATGTTGATGTCTTTGGTTACTACTTATTAGTGCATTGATAACCTCTGTGTTTATTAGTGGCTTGCGGGCATCCGACTGCGGGACAAGATGTGGCTCCCACGGTTGTTTCTAAATTGATCACTTAGGAATAACTTTTAGACATAAGTAATCATTAAGGGTTTACTCGCCGATGAGAATAGGACCAACGAGAAAGGGTTAATTACATACACTTCATATAAAGCTATCAATAAAACAAGTGACAAACTACTTAATCATAAGGACAGCCCTCTTATTGTCTCTAGTATCTATCTGTGTACGTGTGTGCTACTTGCTGATTCGTGCCTATTTGTTTATTTTATTATTTAATTGCAAACAAAACTGTGCCAGTCTCTCAGGCTGAAACCCCCTTGCGTTAGGATATTAAAATACTGATTAGAATAACGAGATAATACGTTCCACTCTTAGTGATCGACACTCTACTTACCATTATCTTCATACTGACCGGGTACACTGCTCGTTAAGTGTGTGTGTTATTGATAAGTCGGCTAAATATAAATTTAAAACTTGAGTAGGCATTAAAACTGCTAAACCGCAACGACACATCACGCGCATCAAGTTTTTGGCGCCGCTGCCGGGGAGTGAATTGTTATTATCTGTTAATTTGATTAGTATTTTAATTAGGTTATTTTTCTTTTTATTAGATTAATTGCATCATTGTACTATTTTGCATATTTGTTGTATTATGTGTTAATTGTTTTCTTTTATTTTTGTGTGTTTATTTTTGTTCGTGTGTTTTATTTTTGTTTTATTTTTCGTTTTTTTTTTTTTTTTGTGTGTTCTGCTATCGTTGTACTGTGCTAAATCAAACGATACGGCGCATCTGATCTCTCAGATACGGCGTATTGCGTTTAATTTTTTTTAATACAACGCGTTTAATTAATTCGATACGACGCATCTTTTCCCCAAGATACGGCGTATCTGTTTTTAATAAGAAATTTTTTTTTTCTAAGCGATAAAGTAATACGACGCATCTGCTTTTGCAGATACGGCGTATCTGTTTTTGAAAAAAAAAAATTTTACCAAAAAACATTAACGCCATACGACGCATCTTCTTTTGAAGATACGGCGTATCTATTATTTTAATTAAAAACAGTTTGCGAATTATTAAACAGATACGGCGTATCGATCTCTGTCGATACGGCGCATCTTACTTAACCAAAAATCTTTTATTTTTAAACGTAACGAAAATACGGCGCATTAACTTTCGTTAATACGACGCATTTAATTTTAATTAGATAAATTGATTTTTGATTGATTAATTCGATACGGCGCATTCATAAATTTAAAGCGGCGTATCTATTTTCTGAATAAAAGTCTGATTAAATTTTAACGTATTAAGATACGGCGTATCCAACTTTTTGGATACGGCGCATCGTCTGCAGATATCAGTAACTTTAATTTTTCGTATTCCGTTTTCGTTATTAATTATCTGATATATTACTTTCTCGAGCATACCCTACTGATGCTTTTTGTGATTGATTTCAGGAAGTGCATGACCAGGAGTTCTACGAAGAACTTGATTCAACCTTTCGAAGATCCTGAACGAGCACTACATTCGCTTAAAAGGCTTTTCAACACAAGAAGCTTTGATCTTTCAAGTTCACTCGAGCTTGATTACTTTTCTGAAGAAAAAGAGGAAGTTGAAACAGAAATAATGGGCGAAAACACTACTATGGAGGAATACATGAACAATACCCGTGCTGATTACACTTCAGGAGTTGCTAGACCTAAGTTTGATGACAAGTCAAAATTTGAGTTGAAGGGACAATTTCTCAAAGAGCTCAGAGAGAATGCTTTCAGTGGGACGGAACAAGAGGATGCTAATGAGCATGTTGAAAAGGTCCTGGAGATTGCAGATTTGTTTACTACAGAAAGTGTCAATACCGATCAACTCATGCTAAGAATCTTCCCAATCTCACTAAAAGGAGCTGCTAACAAGTGGCTAAGGAATGAACCTGCTAGTTCAATCACTACGTGGGAAGGTTTGAAGAGCAAATTCCTGAAGAGATATTGTCCACCTGCTAAGACTGCTAAGAAGATGGAGGCTATCAATAGTTTCAAGCAAGAGCCTGATGAAACCCTTTATCAAGCTTGGGAACGATTTAAAGATTTATTGATAAAATGTCCTCAACACTATCTAACCCCTATGCAGGAAATAATATTGTTTTATCAGGGATTGGACGTGCCTACAAGACAGATTTTGGATGCTAAGGGAGCTGTACCTCAGATGAGTGCAACTAATGCTAGGAAAGCGATCCAAGAAGCTGCTGATCATTCTCAGAAATGGCACGATGGGACCTCTACTAGATCTAAGAGCAGCACTAATTTTGATGGAATTGCTGCTATTCAAGCTCAATTGGATAAAATTAGTAGAGAGATGAAGAAGCGAGATGAAAGAGCATATGCTGCCCAAGTTGGATGTGAAAAATGCGAAGGACCTCACTACACTAAAGATTGCCCGAACAAGAATGAAAGTGAGACGTTTGAAGAAGCTTATTACACCCAATTTGGACAACCATTCCGACCTTCAGCAAGATTTAGGGAAGCTAGTCCGGGATTCTATCAAAAGAACAACTTCAATCCCGCTTATCAAGAAAGGAGGCAGACTTTAGATGATACTTTAAAGCAAATTATGGCCGATGCTGCTAAAAGACATGAAGAGAATACTGCTATGATCAAGGAAATTCGAGCTTCAACGGACACTACTACAAGAAATCAAGGAGCTTCGATCAAAGCATTGGAACAACAAATTGGTCAAATGAGCAAAGTTCTTCAAGAAAGGGGATATGGAAGTTTACCGAGCTCGACTGAAACAAATCCAAGGGATCATGTCAAGGCCATAAGCACTACTGAAGAAGTCACTCCTAATATACCTAGAAGATCGATGAATGGTAATGATGGTGCAAGACCCGAATTTTTCTTTAACTCTTCAATCAGCTTAAGGAGACTACTAAAAGAGAAGACAAAAATTGAAGAGGAGATCAAGGCAACAATGAAAGAAGAGAGCCCTGCAACCGATTCAAATGCCTTGCCTCATAAAGAAAGAGACCCAGGAAGTTTTACTCTACCTTGTTCTATTAATAATATATCTTTCAATAATGTGTTGGCTGACTTAGGAGCTAGTGTTAGTGTTATGCCTCTTAAGACATTCGCTACCCTAGGACTAGGAAAATTGGCACCAACTAAATTACTTATTGAATTGGCTGATAAAACAGTAAAACGACCTGAAGGGATTGCTAATAATGTGCTAGTTAAAATTGAGCAGTTTATTTTTCCCATAGACTTTATTATACTAGACATGCCCGAGGATATTAAGATTCCTTTAATCCTCGGAAGACCTTTCTTGTCTACTGCCCATGCTAAGATTGATGTGTTTAAGAGAAAAATTTCATTAAGGGTAGGGAATAATAAACTAGTCTATAAGTGCCAAGATCCAGTTAAAAGCATAATTAGAGGTGTTTATGTGCTAGGATTAAGAGAGCGTATGGACTTCGATCTTGAAGCTAGACTTATGGGAGAAACATTGATTCAAAACAACTCAGCTAATCCTAATCATGAAGACTTTGAGGAATTCATTGATCTTAATGTACCTACGGAACTTAGACGCGATATTGTTAGTGATTCTGATGATGAGTGGAATGATTGTGTAGTTAATTAATAAACGTAGGAGAGTAGTTGAGAAAACGAATTTGAATAATGATGTGTTTATTGAACTACCACCCCACCTTGCTTATTTGTGCCTGTATGATGATAAGAATTTCCCGTCTATCATTTTGTCATCTCTGCCCGAAAGGGACAGGACTTTGTTTATACAGATATTAAAGAAGAACGGCGTGGAAATTAAGGACGAGCAAGGAGTGTTCAATATTACTAAATTGGGGATGAAGGAGCGTGATGTTTCCGACTCCTTCAATGATCGATACTAAAGAGCTGAACGTGAGTCAAACTTGAAGACTCTGGAATAAAGACAAGTGCTTACCGGGAGACAACCCGGATTTATCTTTTATTATTCTGTTTTCTGAGTCGAGTCAGTCCAGGCCGCACGAAGATACGGCGCATCTCAGTCCTGAGATGCGACGCATCCTCTGCAATGGTCATATCTTATTTTATTTTTCTGCATTTTTATTTTCGACTTTAAAACTATTTATCAGTTTATTTTTAATGCGGCGCATCCCTGGTTAAGGATGCGGCGCATCTTTATTCTGATCCGTATTTATTCCAGGCTCGATACGGCGTATCTTCTTCAATAAGATACGGCGCATCGACTGACCTGATGATTTTCAGTTTTAATTTTTTTTAATTTTATTTTACCTAACTACTAATGTATTATGCAAGTTGAACCTTTCTTATCTTAGGTGTGTTTTAAAGTGTTGGTGGTATTATAGTTTCCTGGATTTCCTGTGGATAAATCAAGTATGAAGCTTTAACGTTCTAATCCACAAGAAGTTGATTTTTGCTCATATACAAATGGAGGATCATACCGAGCAAATCTCAGGGGAGTTTTTCCGTTCTAATTCTTTTATTTCCAGTTTTTAACCTTTTATACAAACAACGAGGACGTTGTTTAACTTAAGTGGGGGATAGGAGAATTAGAACACTTAACAATTACTTGTCCTAAACTTTTTCAAAAATTATGCTTAAAATTGTGCTTAATATATCAAACTTAAAAATTTTTTAGCATGTTTTTGTTTAAGATCTAAGTTGCATAACTGCACACATGACATTATTTTCAAAAATTGTGATTTTTCAAAATTCACAAATCTATGAGTGTGCCGGTGACTTGTAAACTTTAGAACTTGGCTTGTATACTATTCGAGACCACCATAATGAGTATTATTTATTTAATTGGAATGACTTGTCTAAATTGGTAAAATTCTAGGATTACACCAAATAGCCTTTATATGTTATGTGTTATTAACTAGCTACACTGGTTAGTTAACCCCCGTATAAACCCTTTTGTTACTCTCACTTTTAGAGTAAGATACCCCTAGAAAAACCCTCAGAGCCATTCCTTTCGTTTCTTACACCTATGTTTAAAATGTTTCGTTACACCTTAAACCTTAGCCTACCCTGTAGATTAGAATCCGTGGTTGGTTAATTGCTATAGGCAGAGTGTGTTTCCTTACATTACCTGTGTTCGCGTGCGTAATTCATTATCTATGGTTAGGTCGGGAAATTGCACAATGCAAATTGGAGTGAAAGTAAATATTGTATATCTTTTAGTTTAATTTTCGTGTGTTTACTACTTTCACTATTAGCGTTATTTCTGAAAGTATGAAAAGTATGAATAAAAAAATTATCCGGAAAAAAAGTTGTAGTGATGTGGTGAAATTTTACACATCTATGTTTATGTTTCAAGTTAAAAAAAAAAAAAAAAAAAAAAAAAAAAAAAAAAAAAAAAAAAAAAATGAGAAAAGAAAAAGAAAGAAAAAAGAGTTGGATGTTTATTTTAAGCCAACGATGTAGAGTTATGTAAGTGGTCGATATCACCACTATTTGTTGTATTATATCTATGGATTGAATGGGAATTGGCAGTTATGGGAATGCCAATTAAGGATTATTCTTTGATTAAGATTTTGTTGAGTATAATTCGTGTCTACCTAAAGCGTGTGTTTCAAGTGTTAAAGCGTGAGTTATTCAATGATATGAGTCTTATTCATGGGATGGTTGGGATAGTGATTAACCACACTTAGGATTTTAATTTATTTGTTTTGTTTATTTTTATTTTTTACACCAATTTATATCCCAAATGTTATCCATACCCTGTATTGTTCTTTATCCAACCAAACCTTTGATTTATTGAGATTAGGGATTTGAGCAATCTTAAGTATCGTAGTCGTGGATTCGGCTATGTATTTATGATTTTGTCGCCCTTTTCGATATATTATTATTGGTGAAGTTTGGACCTATCTTTAGCCTATTCGAGTTAAGGATTTGAGCAATTGCAAGTATCGTGTTCGTGGATTCGATCATGTATTTGTGATTTTGTCGCCTTTTCTGGAATTTGAGATCGATAGTGAAAAGAGAATAATTAACCCTTAAGCCTAAAAACCCTTTTTACCGCTTTAGACTTGTTATTCCTTAGCTTTAGTGGTGGAGATGTGTATACTTGCCAAGCCTATGATAGAATATTCGTCGCGACTGGACAGTTAAACGATTAGATTTGCTTTTATCGACTTATTTTATTTTACTTCTAATTCGTTAAGTGTTTAGTTGTGTGATTATGAAATAAACGAATACATGCTTAACTATAAAAATAAATCCTAACATCTTTTAGGATACATTTTCATAAGTTTTAATCTAAGGTTTACTTGGGGACAAGTAAAGTTCAAGTGGGGGGATATTTGATGAACTCAAATAAGTACATTTTATTACTATCATTTATCCTATTAATTTGACTTGTTTTACTATATTATGTATGAGGATTGATACTTAATTGTTTACTTTTGTAATTCTCAGGTAAAAACAAGCATTTGGTGAAACTTAGCGATTATGGACTAATTATGGAGCAAAACGTACATAAAGTGGAAGTCTACTGACATGGACAAGATCAAGTCAATTCTGCTCCAGATGCGCCGCATCTCACTATCAACATGCGCCGCATCTCTATCAAGATATCACCAGATACGATCCAAGATACAAGAGGACATGCGCCGCATCTAATAAAGAGTTACGCCGCATCTTCTGGCGGTGTACGAATATTCCTGAATATTATAATCTTGGACCCCACGCGAAGTTAAGTACATGCGCCGCATCTACTTAAGTAGATGCGCCGCATCTTCCCTCAGACACAAACTATAAATACCCCGTAGACCAGACGCATTAAAGAGATTCGGAAGTTCGAAAACCTAAAGACCGAACAGAAGAGGAGGACGAATTCAGTCAAGAAGGCAGCACAAGACACACCCAAATCTAAGATACAAGAGCTGTAAGAAGGTGCTGCATATGTTTAATTCATTAAGTAGTTTTGTTTTATTGTTTTAGCAAACTTTAATTCATCAGGATTGGTGGCTTGTGTAATGTGACAACGGAAAGATTGCACTCCCTTTAATACTTGCTTTCCCATCAATTAAAGTTTATATGTTGATGTCTTTGGTTACTACTTATTAGTGCATTGATAACCTCTGTGTTTATTAGTGGCTTGCGGGCATCCGACTGCGGGACAAGATGTGGCTCCCACGGTTGTTTCTAAATTGATCACTTAGGAATAACTTTTAGACATAAGTAATCATTAAGGGTTTACTCGCCGATGAGAATAGGACCAACGAGAAAGGGTTAATTACATACACTTCATATAAAGCTATCAATAAAACAAGTGACAAACTACTTAATCATAAGGACAGCCCTCTTATTGTCTCTAGTATCTATCTGTGTACGTGTGTGCTACTTGCTGATTCGTGCCTATTTGTTTATTTTATTATTTAATTGCAAACAAAACTGTGCCAGTCTCTCAGGCTGAAACCCCCTTGCGTTAGGATATTAAAATACTGATTAGAATAACGAGATAATACGTTCCACTCTTAGTGATCGACACTCTACTTACCATTATCTTCATACTGACCGGGTACACTGCTCGTTAAGTGTGTGTGTTATTGATAAGTCGGCTAAATATAAATTTAAAACTTGAGTAGGCATTAAAACTGCTAAACCGCAACGACACATCACGCGCATCATAAAGAGATATCAAAATCCATTAAGTTTTCAATGATTCACCTCTCACAGGAGTTTACACACCTGGAAGTGATGAGAATAGTATGAAACTTTAAGATCTGATGTACCTTTTGCCAATATGATGCTGAGTTGCTGAAAAAGATAAGTTGCTGTGAAGAACTGTTGCTGATAAAGATTGTAGATACTGATTACTTTGATGATGACAAAACAACAATGAGACAAACTTAAAGATACAATCTTTCCTTGAAGATAAAGATGATGAAATTCAAAGATTACAAAGGAACTTGAAATCAAGCAAGTAGAATTCAAGTTAGGGGAGGATTGTTGGGCTATAAAGTCAAAGTACTGCTGGAATGTCAAAGTACTGCTGAATGAAGAAAGTCAAAGTACTGCTCGTTGATATAAAGTCAAAGTACTGCAAGAGTTGAAGGACTGTTATGCAAATAACGTTTAAGGATTATTGTGTAATTCTAGAATGTTCTTAGTTGTTATTAGATTAGATTTAGAATTACTTGTCGTCTAATTTACCGGGGAAATTCCCCTTTACCCAAAAAAAAGTATTGCAAACCGACTAGGGTTATCCTTATGCCTATAAAAGGACCCCTATGTTGGCATTAGACGTATGATTATTAGAAGCTTTATTTAGAGATAAAAGTTAGAAGTATGTACGATATTAGTGATAGTGTTTGTTAGTGAATCTGTGTAAGTAAGCAGGTTCAAGGTTTTAATATAATCAAAGTTCTTTGTTAATTCTTCTTAGCTTTGTTGAAGTAGATTCCGCATACTTAACAAAGTATATCAGCGTTTCAATATTAACAGTTTTGGTTCTATTCAAGATTGTTAAACCTTTACAAGCTACAAGTTAGTTTGGTCAGAGTATATCGATCCAACCAAACCTACGCAAAAGGTTTTACCTCTCAAGGGATCTTGAGAAGCTTACAATCCCCACCAGGTAGTGTACCTGACCGATGTAGTATAGTGTAGTGGCAAGTACCGGGGGATTGATCGTTCTCTCGGGGAATAGTGTTCGTTAGGATTGAAAATAGTCAAATTAGGTCTAGGGGTGAGGGATGATTCTTTTTGTATTTTTATACTTTTATGGAAAGCAGGTAAAAATATCGGGTATTTTGAAGAGTGGGCGGAATTAGTTGCTAGTCAACTAACCCAAATAACTACAAATGCAAATAAAATAAAATAACAAGAAAATAAATTGAGAGAATTCTAATATGGAGACAAACGTGTTTACTTAGATTTCACTACTCCCTAGTTATCTTTTACTGATTGATAAGTTTGTTACAATTGCGTGGATACCGGGTTGTATTCCTTAATACCATTCGCGAGGCCGTGTACGATCTTCCCCAACTCTATAAGCTTCTATCTCTTCCTATGGCGACACGTTTAGTATCCTAACCATGGCCTCCTTAATAGTCACTTATGCATTAAATACAACCATTAAATCGTAGTACACATCCGATTCATGTTTCTTAAGACGTTCAAGCATGTTACCATATAGGAGATTAGACATTTTTCTTAAGCCTAACATCGATAAACATCCATCCACAACAATTAATAACAAACCAATCAATAAATAATCAATAACTAGGTTTCATTAGATCTAAGCAAACACAAACAAACCTAGCCTAACATGTTAAAGGAAAGACAAGCATACGATATAATCAAACAACACATAGACATATTGAATGATTGATAGATTACTTATTTGTTAATACAAATATCGTTCGAAAAACGTTATTTATATTTTACGATCTTTGCCATGTTTTGTTGTAGACAAAATGTAAAGTTAATTTTAGCAACAAGTTTAAATATAGTTAAGTCTTTTACATATAATGTTACAAGTCATTTTTACATAGTTAAACATCACTTTGTTACCATTTGCATAATACAAGTTAACATTAGTTTAAAACATAAATGGATTTGTAAATATTACATCATGTGTTGCATCATGATCTTTGGAAGATTTTGTAAAGATATGTATCTAGGAAAGATATGGTAATATCATGGATAGATTTGGAAGAAACCATAAGGGATTTTGTGTCAGAGATTGGCGGAACCAATCTCTAACACAGACGAAACCAAATAATTGGTTTCGTCCAATCCGTGACCTCCTGTGGTTGTTTTCCTATAAATAGCGGGCCATCCCAAAGTGTTTCTTCATCACTTACAATCATACATTATCATACATATTCTCATTACTCATATCTAACTCATTCATATTTCATTTTAGTGATTCTCTCTTGTAGCAAGAAGATCACAAAACTCATATCAAGACATACAAGCTTCAACACTAAGTTGCAACTTGTTTGTCTAATTAAAGTGTGAACTATTGTTTGTTCATAACTTCATTGATTGTATCTATTCATTAGTGATCGGTTAGTATTTTAGTCCTCAAAATACATAGTGTGACGGGAGTAGTTGTACCCTTGTAAAAGAACTCGACATCTAGCTTTGTGTCGGTAATCTTGTGTAAGCAACGTGTAAGGTATTCTCCGCCGGTGAAAAGGAGCTTGTTAACTAGTGAAAGAAACTCTCGAGTTGGGTACTCGGGGCGTGGAGTAGGGCAAGGAAAAAGAGTCCTTGTAGCTGAACCACGATAAATACTCGTGTTGTGGTTTGATCATTTCTTTCTTTAATATTTCATATTACTTATTGCTTGTTAGTGTAGTGATGCGTGGTTTTGCGACCTTACAACAGGTTTTACCTTTCAAGGGATCTCAAGAGGCTTGCAATCCCCACCAGGCAGTGTACCTGACCGATGTAGTATAGTGTAGTGGCAAATACCGGGGATTGATCGTTCTCTAGGGGAATAGTGTCGTTAGGATTGAAAAACTACTCTAATAGGTCTAAGGGTGAGGGAAGATTCTTTTTGTATTTTTTTATTTTTATGAAAGCAAGTAAAATCTCGGGTTTGAAGGAGTGGGCGGAATTAGTTGCTAGTCAACTAACCCAAATAACTACAAATGCAAATAAAATAAAATAACTGAAAATAAAAAGGTTGTGAAACTTATATGGAGAGAAGTGTGTTTACTTAGATTTCCTTACTCCCTAACTATCTTTTACCGGTTGATTAGTGTGTATTAATTGCATGGATGACGGGTTATATTCCTTAATACCAGTCGTGGGGGTGTGTACGATCTTCCCCAACTCTATAAGCTCCTACTTCACTCCTATGTCGAGCCGGCTAAGAAGCTCCTAACATGGGATCACTAGAATTCGCTCATGCATTAAATACAACCAAATAACCTTAGTACACATTGGTTCATGTTTCTTAAGACGTTCAAGCAAGTTACCGTATAGGAGGTTAGCCAGTTTTCTTAAGCCTAACATCGATAAACATTCATCCAATACAATTAATAACACACCATCCAACCAATAATTAATAGTTAGGTTTCATTAGATCTAAGCAAACACAAAGAAAACCTAGCCTAGCATGTTAAACAAAAGACAAGAACAAGATAGAATCAAACAACACATAGACATATTGAATGATTAATTGATAACTTATCTTCAATGTAACATGGAAGATCTCAAGGTAAAAAACCTTGAAAAAGCTGCTAAAATTCGTATTAGGGTTTCCTCCCACAAAGTTGCACACTAATGACTAAAAATTATGAGAATATATATAGGAAAACAGATCTGACGGCGTCACGTTATGGAGGGTGACGCCGTCACCTCGCCGCGTTTAGGGTTTCTTGATGGCCTTCTTGACGCCGTCCCCCTTTAATCTTCCAAAATCCTCTCTGGCTTATCAAGGGTTGACGGCGTCACACTGGGGCTTGACGCCGTCACAGGTACTATTCCAGCAGATTTAGAGACTTTGTCGTTTTCTTCACTTTTATGCTCCAAAAACGTCCAAAATGCTTCCTTTTCCAGATTTCTTCTCCAAAGTACCTAAAATGACAAAAGGAACGATTTAGGGCAATATTTGATCAAATAAATACGATTTAGGGCTTAAATGACCCCCGAAAAGCGGTACACTTTTCGCCTCATCAAATACCCTTACACTTGAGATTTGCTTGTCCTCAAGCAAATGCGCTTTTATTCTAATCAAAATACAAGTTAGGGGTCATTTAATGCTAATATAAAAGTAATTACAACAAATAGTCGTTCCACTTTAATCATAATAAGCACGGAGATTACACACTAGCACTTCACAAGTAGTGTTTAGATACTCACATCTCTCAGGTGTCATAAAAGTATATCTCACAAATGAAAATGAATAATATCTCTCACTACCTGTCATAGCAAATAGATTACCATAGGCTTGGGAAAGGATCAAAAACCTTCTCCACTAGGCGTAAGCACCTAAGATAAACTATCAAAGAGGGCTTTTACATGGGTTATAACGTGAGGTGTAGGGATATGATAAACACAGATTTGTTGGATAAGGGATATTTTACTGGTGGCGAGTTAAAGATCTTGATTAATCACATGTACAATATGGCGTTGCTAAGCCAAGACTAGACTCGACTAAAGCTAATCAAAAACTAATAAAAACATAAAAGGAACGGGATGGTAGTCCGTATGTTTTTTCTACTTTTCTTTTTCTCTTTTATTTTTTATTTATTTATTTTTTTTTTTGCATACACTCTTGCCCTACCATCCAAAATAATACATCATAGGGGCCTCGGTTCTTCCCTTACACTTGAACTTTTACATACTTTACAATTACTATTCTAATGACTCGAATTAAGATAATCGAAACACTTGGAGTACTTTTAAAATATTTAGCACATATGGGGGTAATAATGACATTCCTCCCCATTACTCCATTATACTAGTACTTTACCCATGAGTCCCAATCATCCCAAAACAATATGTACAAGGATATGACTCGACTTAGCAACCATGTAATCAATTAGATAATTAACTAAGGGTTTAAACAAATGTTGTCACAATAATGCACTAAAGGTGAGTGCATACAAGGTAGGCTAAGGCGATTTGGGTGTACATTTAAGTGGGGTGTAACAAATTCTTCCTTTAAGTAAAATGCTTAAAGTTAGAAATGAAAAGATAGGCTCTGAAGGGTGTACTAGGGGTATCGTGTACTAAAAATGAGTACAACGCAAAGGGTGTGGGAGAATTACTTGACTAATGTAGCCAATGTAATTATAACAAAAACACAGGTGTAAAACAAAGGGTTAATCCTAATGCCTCTTATCATGTAGTAAATCTAACTACATGAATGTAGTCTCACTTGTGGCCTCGGAATGGTCCTAACGCAAGTTCTAGAATCTAAGTGCTACCGGTACACACATCATAGCATAAATGCTTTTCCTACCAATTCTAGGGGCGAACCTCACATATTTGGGGTGGAAAATTTTTTGGTGGTACGGTTTTTGTGCTAGTCATATAACTCCTATCCATGAGACGCTCATTAAGACCAAAGTTTCACTCCTATATGTTGTAAAAAATTTTAAATTTGGCACTAAAATCGCCCTAACAGGTATTTCTCTCAGTTTTATTACACATCTACCATTAAACAAACAAAAATCAAGCGTAATTGCATTCTCTAAGGTATCGTACTTTACCCCCCCCCCCCCTTACACTTAAGATGAACATTGTCCCCAATGTTCAAATAACAAGATGTAAAAGTAAATAAGGTAAAAGAATGAAATCAAATACTCCCCTGATTTGCTCGGTGGATAATGAGGTAACATGGTTTGATCTTCTTCCAAGGTAATGTCGAAGATCCAAGATTAAAGCATTGCCAAAAGCTTGATTCCACATACATTTCCTTGTCCAAAATAACCTGTTAAACCTGAGAAAACAAACATAAAAACCTGCATAACATCAGCGGGATAAATCTGTATAAGGATATAATGCTTGTGGAATGATTATTTTGCAGATTCTTGGAGTTCATAAGTTAGAGATTTAATAAAGCATTTTATGATTCCGGAAGAAAAACAAAACTTTCAAAAATTTCAAAAAATTAAAACCTGACGCCGTCAGGTTGTAAGGCCTGACGCCGTCAGAAGTGATCTGACAGATTTTTCATGTTAAGTTTCTGAAAAATTTCTGGAAAAACTCAATCCTTATTTCCTGGAAATCCTGCAAAATATCATTATGACTCGATACAAGCATTTGACTCAAACAATTACTAATATGTATGTTAATTTAATATTGTTATGATTCATGTTCATTTGTTCTAATAAACCGATTTGGATTTCCCTTACACTTATCTTTTGCAAAATACCTTTATATGTAGTTAAGACGAAGTTAAAAACAAAATAAAGCATTTTCACAAATTAGTTTCGAACATGAATCAATAATAATAAAAATTAAACATACATACGGAAGCAAATAAAATCAAACAAATAAATAAATAAACACACAAAGCAAATAAAGCTTGGGTTGCCTCCCAAGAAGCGCTTTTCTTTATTAACGAGTCTTGTAGCTAGACTCAAAGTCCTTTTACCCTATGTAAGTGAGATCGTCATCGAGGACATCTTTAGGTTAAGCTTGGATTGAAGTTTTCTATTGGTCCGCATAGTACGATATATCTTTTCAAACTTCTCTCCATCCGGGTCATACAATGTCATCTAAATATGCCATGACCCATCTCCATCTTTAGGTGGTTTGTCCCAATCCCACTTATGATCATTGTCTTCACATGTCCACCTATTCATCCCTAGGTTAATTGGTAAAACTCCTAGGAAATCAATCATCTTCCTAAAAACTAGAGGGTCTTCAAATGGATCCAATTCGGTGTCCCTAGCCAAGAGTTGTTCTACCGTATGTGTTCGGCTCACAAAGTCCTCTTCTAGGTAAAATGGGCGTTGGGGTCCTATGAAGTCTCCATCGATCCAGGGTCCATATCTAGATGGTCTCCTATTTAACTCTAACCAATGGGGTGTTGGTTCCTCACTAGTATCATAGGCATGTTTCTTCACATCATAGACCGACCAAGTATTACCTTCTCCTACCGCTATCTTAGATTCCTTACAATCAATTATAGCACTAGCGGTCGCCAAAAATCCTCTACCTATCAACAAGGGGCATGTAGGGTCGCTAACCATATCAAGGACGTGGAAATCGGCTAAAATAGTTAATTTTCCTATGTGTACTAACACGTCCTTGACTACTCCAACCGGGTAAGCAACACTTCCATCCGCTAAGCCTATCATTACCTCGGTTTCTTCAAGTTTCCCTAGTTTTAGAGAGGTGTAGAGAGGTAACGGAAGTAGGTTAAGGCTTGATCCAAGATCGGCTAATGTTTCATAAGCCTCCGAATTACCGATCTTGCAGGGTAGGACAAATAAGCCCAGATCATCTAATTTCTTAGGTAGTTTGTTTTGAACGAAGGCGGTCCCTTTGTCACCTAACTTGAGCTTCTTCTCATATTTTTCTAAGAGGGCATTATAATAGGGGGCTCGTGCTAATACATCAATAACCGGACGTTCAAGGTGGAGCTCCTTGAATTCTTCGTCAAGGTTTTGAGTGGGAGGTGTTTCGACTATGTTGTTGACCAATTTAGTGTTGGATATCATAACTTCTTGGTCCTTTTGAACGACTTGGGTTTGTTTGAAACACGTGCTCATGGAATTGACCGAATAATATTGTGGACAAGAGCTAGGAGACGAAACCGATGAAATGGCGTTGACGTTTAGTTTCGGGTTCTTGACCGTGTTGCTAGGGAGTGCTCCCATTTCTTGGTCATTGAGGGTTTTCAACAAAGTGTCAATCTTATTGGTCATCTCGCTTTGTTTTTGTTTGAAATCGGCTTCAAACTTTGCTAAACGAGCTTCTTGAGATGTCATGAAGTTGAACATCAACCCTTCAAAGTTATTGGTACTACCATAGTTAGAAGGATTGTTGTTGAAAATACGGTTCGAGTTGGAACCGCTTGATTGGAAACGATTAGGTGGGTTGGAAGAATTGGTTTGTTGTGCGTTTTGGTCTTGTTTCCACCTAAGGTTTGGGTGATTTTTCCATGAGGGGTTGTATGAATCACCGTATGGGTTTGGCTCGGGTTTGAAATGGTACCACTTGTCTCCCGCTCCGTCGGTACGCGAGGATGCGTAGTCTGCAAAAGCTTGTTCGGGGAGTTCCACGCAATCACGAGTGTCGTGGGGACCACTACATAATTCACACGAAGAAGTGATTTTACCTCTCAAGGGATCTCAAGAGGCTTTCAATCCCCACCAGGCAGTGTACCTGACCGATGTAGTATAATGTAGTGGCAAGTACCGGGGGATTGATCGTTCTCTAGGGGAATAGTGTCGTTAGGATTGAAAAACTACTCTAATAGGTCTAAGGGTGAGGGAAGATTCTTTTTGTATTTTTATATTTCTATGAAAGCAAGTAAAATCTCGAGTTTGAAGGAGTGGGCGGAATTAGTTGCTAGTCAACTAACCCAAATAACTACAAATGCAAATAAAATAAAATAACTGAAAATAAAAAGGTTGTGAAACTTATATGGAGAGAAGTGTGTTTACTTAGATTTCCTTACTCCCTAACTATCTTTTACCGGTTGATTAGTGTGTATTAATTGCGTGGATGACGGGTTATATTCCTTAATACCAGTCGTGGGGGTGTGTACGATCTTCCCCAACTCTATAAGCTCCTACTTCACTCCTATGTCGAGCCGGCTAAGAAGCTCCTAACATGGGATCACTAGAATTCGCTCATGCATTAAATACAACCAAATAACCTTAGTACACCTTGGTTCATGTTTCTTAAGACGTTCAAGCAAGTTACCGTATAGGAGGTTAGCCAGTTTTCTTAAGCCTAACATCGAT
Source organism: Artemisia tridentata subsp. tridentata (assembly GCA_021014915.2). Classification (NCBI taxonomy): domain Eukaryota; kingdom Viridiplantae; phylum Streptophyta; class Magnoliopsida; order Asterales; family Asteraceae; genus Artemisia; species Artemisia tridentata. Next base: position 376,591,958 of record CP139505.1, read on the forward strand.
AAACATTCATCCAATACAATTAATAACACACCATCCAACCAATAATTAATAGTTAGGTTTCATTAGATCTAAGCAAACACAAAGAAAACCTAGCCTAGCATGTTAAACAAAAGACAAGAACAAGATAGAATCAAACAACACATAGACATATTGAATGATTAATTGATAACTTATCTTCAATGTAACATGGAAGATCTCAAGGTAAAAAACCTTGAAAAAGCTGCTAAAATTCGTATTAGGGTTTCCTCCCACAAAGTTGCACACTAATGACTAAAAATTATGAGAATATATATAGGAAAACAGATCTGACGGCGTCACGTTATGGAGCGTGACGCCGTCACCTCGCCGCGTTTAGGGTTTCTTGATGGCCTTCTTGACGCCGTCCCCCTTTAATCTTCCAAAATCCTCTCTGGCTTATCAAGGGTTGACGGCGTCACACTGGGTCTTGACGCCGTCACAGGTACAATTCCAGCATATTTATAGACTTTGTCGTTTGCTTCACTTTTATGCTCCAAAAACGTCCAAAATGCTTCCTTTTCTAGATTTCTTCTCCAAAGTACCTAAAATGACACAAGGAACGATTTAGGGCAATATTTGATCAAATAAATACGATTTAGGGCTTAAATGACCCCCGAAAAGCGGTACACTTTTCGCCTCATCATGTAGATTGTTGATTACACGTAAAAGTTTCTAAAGTAATTGAACTTAAAAACCGGTAAACTATTCAACCCCCCTTCTAGTTTTCCACAATTGGTATCAGAGCTACGTTACTCAAGCTTTTAAAATATATTGTGTTTTAAAACTTGAAACGATCCATGAATTTTGAAAATTACAAAGAAGGGCAATCTATGCAAAGACCACCACTATTTGAAGCAAATGGTTTTATATATTGGAAAAATTGCTTTGAAACTTACGTGAAATCAAAAGATATAGATCTATGGTATATAATCATTGATGGTGATAATATTGCAACTTTTAAGAAAGATACAAGTGGTGAGGATAGCTTAATTTCAAAACATAATGAAGATCAAAAGAAATTAATTGCTAAAAATAATGAAGCTAAAATGATGCTTTACAATGCTTTACCTAAGAAAGAATATGAAAGAGTTTTTATGTGTAAAACCGCTAAAGAAATTTGGCAATCTTTAATAGTCACTCATCAAGGAAACTCACAAGTTAAAGATAACAAAATTGATCTTCTTGTTCAACAATATGAACCATTTACTATTCCTGAAGATGAAACTATTGATTGTGCATTTGCTAGATTAAATACTATTATTACTTCACTTAAAGCACTTGATGAATCTTTCTGTAGTAAGAACTTTGTCAGGAAATTTCTTAGAGCACTCCATCCAAAGTGGAGAGCCAAGGTGACCACAATTGAAGAATCCAAGGATCTTTCAAGCATGTCACTTGATGAACTAATTGGAAATCTCAAAGTTCATGAAATGGTAATGGAAAAGGATTCAGAAATAGTCAAAAGCAAGAAAGAAAAATATAAGTCCATTGCCTTGAAAGCTAGAGCTCAATCAAGTGATGACGAAGAATCTATCTCGAATAGTGATGATGAAGAATATGCAATGGCTATTAGAGATTTCAAAAAGTTCTTTCGAAGGCGTGGAAAGTTTGTAAGGCAACCTAAAGATGAAAAGAAAGCTTTCAGAAAAGATCGTGATGATAAGAAAGGAAAAGGTGAAAGAAAATGTTTTAGGTGCGGAGACTCAAGTCATCTCATAGGAGAATGTCCAAAACCACACAAAAGAAAATCTCAAAAAGCCTTTGTGAGTGGTGCTTGGAGCGATAGTGAAGATGATGACGAGGAGCAAAAGAATGATGAGATTGCTCTCATGGCTCAAGACTCAGAAGAGGTACACTCCGACTCATCTTGTTCTTCTATTGATGATGACACATTACAAAATGAATATAACAAACTTTGTGAACTAAGCTTGAAAATCATAAACAAAAAAAAATTTTAAAACTAAAAAGCAATTTTTGGAAAATGAAGTTTATGAATTAAAAGAAAAGGCTAAAAGGTTAGATAAAAGTAAAGCTAGTGAAACAATGTGCAAATCATGTGAAGAACTTAAACTTGAAATAGAAAAACTTAGAATTACACAGAATGATCTCATCAAACAAAACACGAGATTCAAGAAGTTTGATAGGAGTATTTCATGTGTGGATGAGTTCATGAAAATTCAAAAATCATTACATGATAGATCTGGTCTAGGATTTATGAAACTAGGAGATATAAGTAGCATACAGAAACAAACTAACAAAACTGTCCCAGAAGACCACGGAACAGACGGAACCAAAAATTTGGTTCCGTCCGTAGGGACATTTGGTTCCGTGGGATCTGAGACCGAACTAGTTGGAGAATCCTCCAAACGCTCAGAATTCTTTAAAGTCACAAAGAAACAAATTGAAACCCTAGCTGTAACAAAACTAAAACCGGCCATCAAAAATGAATTTAGAGCTAAAGTAACTCAACCAAGGTCTAAAACTCCTATTCCCAAACGTCCCTTTCCAAAGAGTAACTACAACACTCAACATAACTTTCAAAATGGTTGGAACCAAAACATGCCAAGGCAATATCAAGTTCCAAACTATATTTCATGGAACTCATATCAACCATTTCCATACATGAACCAACATAATGCTATGTTTAACCAAAATGGACCCATGAGATATTGGGGACCAAATGCTTGAGTATGTGTTATGAAATAGGTATGTCTCAAAGTATCTTTGGAACCGGATGAATGGATCAAATATAGCGGGTGCTCAAGGCATATGACGGGAAACAAAGGTCTCTTTTCAACTTATCAAGAATACGATGGAGGTAACGTCACCTTTGGTAGCAAACTTAAAAGCAAAATCATCAGAAAAAGGTACTATCTCTCATAACTCTCTCTCTATAGATGATGTTGCTCATGATGATAATCTAGGCTTTAATCTACTTAGCATAAGTCAACTTTGTCGCAAAAAGTATAATGTTCTTTTTAGTGAAAACGGAAGTAAAATACTAAAAGACGGCATAACTATAGCTAAAGGTGTTCTTAAAAACAACGTATATGTCATGAAGTTTGATCAAACATCTAGAGACAAACTTTGTCTCACCTCATTTGATGAATCTTCAACTTTATGGCATAGACGTTTAGGACACGCTAATATGAGACTAATCCAAAACCTCTCATCTAAAGAACTAGTTAGAAACCTACCTAAGTTGAAATACGATCAACACTTTTGTGATGCTTGCAAAATCGGTAAACAAGTTCATAGTAGTCATAAGAGTAAAAATATGGTGTCTACATCTAAGTGTCTAGAACTCTTACATATGGATTTGTTTGGGCCATCCACTATACAAAGCTATGGAGGCAACTTCTACACTTTGGTCATAGTAGATGATTACTCAAGATATACTTGGACTAAATTTTTGAAAAGTAAAAATGAAGCTTTTGATAAATTTGAAATTTTATGTAAGAAAATCCAAAATCAATTAGGAACCCGCATTGTGTCTATTAGAACGGACCATGGTCGTGAATTTGACAATGAAACACAATTCGGAAATTTTTGTGATAAAAATGGAATAACACATAACTTCTCGGCACCCGTACTCCTCAATCTAATGGTGTAGTAGAACGAAAAAACCGGACTCTTCAAGAGATGAGTAGAACAATGCTTAATGAACAAAATATTCCACAAAAGTTTTGGTGTAACGCCGTTGACACATCAACCTACATTTTAAATCGTGTTTTGATTAGACCATTTTTAAACAAAACTCCATACGAGATATATAGAGGTAAAAAACCTACATTAGGATACTTTAGAGTATTTGGGAGTAAATGCTTTATCCTTAACACCAAGGATTATCTCACCAAATTTGACCCAAAGTCTTATGAAGGTGTATTTCTTGGATATTCACAAAATAGCAAAGCTTATATTGTCTTAAACAATGAAACCTTAAGAGTCGAGGAATCGTTGAATGTAACATTCGACGAAAGTCCACCTCCCTCTAAGACATCACCTTTGGTAGATGATGACTTAGTTGAAAGTCAAGCTATTAAAGATCAAGATAACATAGATAATGACAAGGAAGATGAACTATTAAAGAACAAAATTATCAACGTTAAAGAATCTAAAAGTCATCCATTAGATAGTGTAATAGGAAATATTAACGAAAGAACTCTAAGATCAAAAGCGCAAAATGAAAGTAATTTCTTTTGTTTCGTGTCAACCATTGAACCAAATAATATAAACGAAGCTATAAAAGATGAATCATGGGTAGTGGCCATGCAAGAAGAACTTAATCAATTTGTTAGAAACGATGTTTGGACATTAGTCCCTCAACCAAAAAGTCAAACGATAATTGGAACTAAATGGGTCTTTCATAATAAAATGGATGAAAATGGTATAGTATCTAGAAACAAAGCTAGGCTAGTAGCACAAGGTTACAATCAACAAGAAGGTATTGACTACGATGAAATGTTTGCTCCGGTAGCTAGACTCGAATCAATTAGGATTTTACTTGCATATGCATGCGCACATGACTTTAAACTCTTTCAAATGGATGTCAAAAGTGCATTCCTAAATGGCCTTATTAATGAAGAAGTTTATGTTGCTCAAACTCCGGGTTTCACCGACTTTGAAAAACCTAATCACGCTTATAAACTTAAAAAAGCTTTATATGGTCTTAAGCAAGCTCCTAAAGCATGGTATGATCGACTCAAGACCTTTCTAATTGACCACAAGTACACCATGGGACTAGTTGATAATACTCTCTTCACAAAGAAGAAAGGTTCACATATTATTATAGTTCAAATCTATGTTGACGACATCATATTCAGATCAACTTGTCAAGAATTATGTGCCGATTTCTCAAAAATCATGCATGACGAATTCGAAATGAGTATGATGGGTGAACTCAACTTTTTCTTAGGACTTCAAATTAAACAATTAGAAGATGGAATATTTTTCAACCAATCTAAGTATATAAAAGAAATGCTTAAGAAATTTGGTCTAGAAGATTCAAAACCAATTAAAACACCCGTGTCTTCGGAAACTAAGCTTATTAGGGACGATGAAGGTGAATCCGTAGATAACACTAAATATAGGGAATGATTGGTAGTCTACTTTATCTTACGGCTAGTAGACCCGATATTATGTTTAGTGTTTGTCTTTGTGCTCACTTTCAAGAAGATCCAAAAGTAACTCATCTTGAAGCCGTCAAAAGGATCTTTAGATATATTAAAGGCACTACACATTTAGGATTATGGTATCCCAAAGGAACGGGGGTAGAAACCGTAGTGTATGCCGACTCGGATCATGCCGGTGACTATGTAGATAGAAAAAGCACAAGTGGTACTTGTACTTTTGTTGGACATTGTCTTACCTCATGGTTCTCTAAGAAACAAACATCCTTAGCCATCTCAACAACGGAAGCTGAATACGTAATGGCCGGAAAAGCATGTCATCAAGCTCTTTGGATGAAACAAGCTCTAGTGGACTATGGTATTCAACTCAACGATATCTCTATTCTTTGCGACAACAAAGGAGCCATCGACCTTAGTAAAAATCCAGTTCAACACTCTCGCACAAAACATATTGAAATACGTCATCATTTCCTTCGCGATAATGTTCAAAAAGGGAACATTTCTATAGAAAAAGTGTCCTCCGAAGATAACATTGCCGACATTCTTACAAAACCTCTCAAACGAGAGCCATTCAATCTTCTTAGACTTGGACTAGGATTAATGGAACCTACCTTGTAGACTTAAGCCTTAGTCACAAACGACATTGATCAAAAATAACAAATAAAACCACCTCTGTCCAGGCGGAACCAAACGCATGAACAGGCGGAACCAATTTTTTGGTTCCGTCCGTTCCGTGCCTCCCTGGAACTCAAAATTTTATTATTTTAAAAAACAAACACTCCCTATATCCTCCAAACAATCCCATACATTAACTATCTTCCCCAAAACATTCACTCACTCAAAAATTAGGGTTCATCACCAAACTTGTGCTCAAATCATCAATGTAAGTCTTCTAATTACTCTATTTCTTCTAATCTGTGTCTAGGAATTCTATTTATGCACAAAATACAAAACTTGGGGTTATGCATTCTCTTCAATTAAGCATGTACAGGAAGATAACTATAATTCATAAACAAAATTGTTCTTCCCATAGTTAGGAATTGCATCTTGAAAAAATGTTGGTGTATTCACAAACAACCCCATGTCAAAATCCTCTAAAAACTTCTCACATTTAGGAAAAACTCTTTCCCACATTGTTGATACAAATGAAAAACGTTTTAAACATCACGTGCATAATGTCTCTTGAATGCTAAAGGAAATACCTAACTAATATGTATTTACAGGTACATTCAACCGAAGCAACATCAAATTAGGAGTGTTTGGGTTATCTCAAGTTTTATTCAAAATTTTAATTTACAAAAACTTTATATGCATTAAAAGAGTCGAGATAACCGCACCTCCACATTGTTAGCATATAGACACACACTAGATCAATGAACACGTAGTTATCATCAACTTAGACTAAAATGTGAAACTTGTGTTTCTAGGTTCAAACATGCCTCCTCTAACATTCTATGATCACAAAGACACCCTCAACTATCTTCCCAAACATCATAAGACCAAGGGTCTCACCGAAACTCAAGTCAAAATCTTTAAGGCACTAGAAAAGCGATATGTCCATGAGGGTAGAACCATCGATCCTTCCTTCCTAGAAAACACCACCATTCACCAAGATTTTGCCGCCATAGACTTTGATTGTCTTCTCAACATTGATGAGCCAATATGTCCTAGGTTCATCCTAGAATTCTATGCAACTATCACTCTACACACAAATGATAATGGACGCATGAACTTAGGCTTTAGTATCAACCAAAGGCAATACAACATTCCCCTCGATCAATTTGCTCAAGTACTTGGTATCCCAAATAGGGGTACATGTATTTACTCCGACAAATGGTCCCTCTCAGTCCTTGACAGAATGGATGATTGAATTCACCCATATGACACTCCCCTAGTAAGCAAGGAAATCATCCGTCAACACCTCTTTCTTCCTAGGGTTTCTGGAACTAGGACTAATCGAGCCGGAAATGAAGTTGATCGTGACCCTTTTGGAATGGAACACAATGAACTCAAACCTCAATTCCACAAATGGGAAGAAATTCTTAGGGCAAATGTGATTAGCTCAATAGGAAATCGTGACCACATCAATGCTTGCCTTTGCTACATGCTCTATAGCATTTCAACCCGTAAACCTTTCAACTTGGCCTACTACATAGCCAAAAGAATGGCGGACATACATATACAAGGTAAAACCGCTCTTCCATTCGGAATGTTTCTCACTCGCCTCTATAGGGCCTTTGCTTCCATTCCTGCAAATCCGAAAGGCTTTTGTCCCGACTATGATCTTGTTCCTCACATCTTTGTACCCTTGAGTGATTATAGAGTTGCCAAGACCAAATGGAAACGACCTCATCCTCCCACCTCCTCATCATCCTCATCAATGAGCGAAGAAGATGGACTTCCAAACTCAAAGCTTCCTCCTCTTGATTATCATCGACAACTTCCACAACTTTCTAATGAATCAGAGGAGTTCAAGCAAACAAAAGGGATGTTCAAGTGCTTAGGAAGGTTCATGACAAAGATCAACAAGAAACTTAGCAAGAAGTGAGAGAGCGAATGAGGTGTTTGGCACAACAATATTTGAACAATTATGTGTTAAGAATTTATGTGTGTTTAGGATATTTATTGTTTTCTTAAAATTATCATGTGAACTAACAAAACAAATGCAGGTGGATAGCAGTCATATGTTATCAATTTTCCGCATTTTCACTCGTATGAGTGAAAATTTAGCACTTGCTTAATTCTCAATGGTATGTGTGTTTTCTCTTTTGATTAAGTTGTATTTCAATGTATTTTGATCATGTGAATAGGTTATAACAACTTTCGTATCATTCCAATATCATTTCGATACTCAAAAAATTTTTGTCCTAAATCCTTACAGTAGGGTACGGCTAGGACGGAACCAAAATTTTGGTTCCGTCCGGCATGCGGTTTGGCTCCGGCCATTTTGTACCATGAAATGGGCGGAACCAAAAATTTGGTTCCGCCCCATGTTACCGTTGGTTCCGCGCTCTGATCTGCCAAATTTAAAAAAATTTCCTTTTCCCGTAAAATTTGAACTACAAACTTATATCCCGTTTTCTTCTTTAACATAGATCAAAATATAAGTATCTAAGTTATCCTTAGCCATTAGAAGATTAGTCATCCAAGAAATTTATCATAATAAGCTTAGGTACATAAAACTAGATGATCACAGTGCATTTACTCCTTATCCTTCCCATATCACTCAAACTCCACCCATTGGTTTGAGTTCTTTGATTAAACCTTCCTCTTTAACACTTCCTAATCATTATAAACAGCAATCTTTCTATGGCTCAACATTAATTCCAAACACAACTTTTCATGAATCTTAACTTCTATAAATTAGCACTAAGTTAGAACACAAATCCTCACACCTTCACTATCACTTATCCATCACCTTTCAGCCAAAATGACTAAGTCAAACACATCTTCACCACCTTCCAAGCCACCAAGGAGAACCGCAAGAATGAGTGTCAAACCATGTTGTTTTGTCAAAGTCACATCCTCATCTTCGGAGTCAAGTCCTTTAACCATCTCATCTCCAATCCATGATGAAAATTTCCTAAGTCTCACCACACCAACACCTCCTACCAAATCACAAATCAACATCTCCACTCCTCCACCAACAAAAACACCCATTCCAACCACACCTCCTCCGGCACCATCCAAATCACCATCACCACCAAAGTCACCCAAACTAGAACCAATGGAGCTTTTCTCAACTCCACCAACATCACCTCACCCATTTATGGAGAGTCTAGAGGACCTACAACCAAGCTTCACTAATCCATCACCACTTCCATCTTTTGAGTCTATTGAAAGAATGGCCAAACAACCATCTCAAGACTCAAACAAACAACCACTACTTTTTCACCCACAATACAAAGAAATCCAAGGGCCACTCTATGATGAACCAACTCATCATCAAAATGTTCCACCAGCACCACCACCTCAATCATTTTTCCCAACCTATGAAGAAATTGAGGAAGCAATGTGGTGTGATCCTCCAAACAACCAACAAAGTCATGAAGCCAATACCACCAATCTCTTAAGTGAAATCAATAATGGTCTCTCTTTCAAACACTTGATAGGTGCACACATTCAAGAAGCCATACAACTCCAAGAAGTCTTGTACTCTTCCACCACCAACATTCCACCACCAAACACTTTTCAAGCTCAAGATACTCAAACAAATCCACCACCACCAACAACCGAAACCCCTTTTCCACAACACTTTCCTCACCATGGTTGTGCCCATTGTCAAAGAGCCGTCCACATTAGTGAACAATGTCAAAAGGATATTCGTGCATTCCATGATGAAATGAGGTTCATCCTCAACCACATTCTAGAATGCCTAAATGCCATATCTCACCCTCCACAACCATAGGAAACACTTGTTTTCTCATTTAGGTGCTTTCAATAAATCCTTAGGATTTCATTTATGTCATTTCTCTTTCGTTTCGTTGTTGTGATGGAATTATTATGCATGTATTGTCCCATTATTTTGACATTTGTCGAAATAAATTTTACTTGAATGATAATGATTTCTTATTTACTTATGGTGTGATATTATGACTATTGTGGGATGTAATTTTTTTTATATATATAACTATGCTTGCACTAACATTTGTCTTATAGCACTCAAAATCCATGCATCTCCTACTTGGCACCCCATCAAGGGGGAGTATTGTCCAAGGGGGAGCTCGGGCTACATCACATTCCGCATTTGCTTCTCTTCTTTTTGTTTCGACAAAAAGGGGGGAGAAAGTATATATCTAGCAACTAGTAACAATTTTTATTTACTTGCTCTCAAACATAGTTACTAAAATTGGTTAAAAAGATCTACACTTTTCTAATCACAACTAGTAACAAACTTAATGTTTTCAAAAATAGTAATTAAAAGGAAACTAATAAGTTATATAAAAACTAGTTAACTAAAAGATCTATACTCTATTTTAACTAGTTGCTAAATATAAATTTTATGTTTTATCCTCAACAAAAAGGGGGAGATTGTTAATACAAATATCGTCCGAAAAACGTTATTTATATTTTACGATCTTTGCCATGTTTTGTTGTAGACAAAATGTAAAGTTTATTTTAGCAACAAGTTTAAATATAGTTAAGTCTTTTACATATAATGTTACAAGTCATTTTTACATAGTTAAACATCACTTTGTTACCATTTGCATAATACAAGTTAACATTAGTTTAAAACATAAATGGATTTGTAAATATTACATCATGTGTTGCATCATGATCTTTGGAAGATTGTATGATCTTTGGAAGATTTTGTAAAGATATGTATCTAGGAAAGATATGGTAATATCATGGATAGATTTGGAAGAAACCATAAGGGATTTTGTGTCAGAGATTGGCGGAACCAATCTCTAACACAGATGGAACCAAATAATTGGTTCCGTCCAAACCGTGGCCTCCTGTGACTATTTTCCTATAAATAGCATGCCATCCCAAAGTGTTTCTTCATCACTTACAATCATACATTATCATACATATTCTCATTACTCATATCTAACTCATTCATATTTCATTTTAGTGATTCTCTCTTGTAGCAAGAAGATCACAAAACTCATATCAAGACATACAAGCTTCAACACTAAGTTGCAACTCTTGTTTGTCTAATTAAAGTGTGAACTATTGTTTGTTCATAACTTCATTGATTGTATCTATTCATTAGTGATCGGTTAGTATTTTAGTCCTCAAAATACATAGTGTGACGGGAGTAGTTGTACCCTTGTAAAAGAACTCGACATCTAGCTTTGTGTCGGTAATCTTGTGTAAGCAACGTGTAAGGTATTCTCCGTCGGTGAAAAGGAGCTTGTTGACTAGTGAAAGAAACTCTCGAGTCGGGTACTCGGGGCGTGGAGTAGGGCAAGGAAAAAGAGTCCTTGTAGCCGAACCACGATAAATACTCGTGTTGTGGTTTGATCGTTTCTTTCTTTACTATTGCATATTACATATTGCTTGTTAGTGTAGATTGTTGATTACACGTAAAAGTTTCTAAAGTAATTGAACTTAAAAACCGGTAAACTATTCAACCCCCCTTCTAGTTTTCCACATTATCTTCAATTAAACATGGAAGAAAAGAGGCTTTGAAACCTCAAAATAGCTGCAAAATTCGACTAGGGTTCGTACCCTAAGTTTCTCCCAAAAGTCCTCTCTAATGAATGAAAAATAGAAAAGTATATATAGATGGCATCACCTTTTAGGATGTGACGCCGTCATCTCGCCGTGTTAGGTTTTCTTGATTGCCTAGATCCACTCTTGACGCCGTCTGGATGGAAAGTGTTCTGGGTCATCTCTCTTTATCATAAAACGTGACTACCTTGGTGAAATAACACGTGACGCCGTCACGTGTAAATGTCCAAATTCCATTATGGCCGTCAAGTGCAAAGTAACTATCCACCTCTTCATCAACAAGTGACGGCGTCACTTAGTGACTTTTGACGCCGTCAGGTACTGTTCCAGCTTGAATTCTTGACTTTGTCGTTTTCTTCACTTTTATGCTCCAAAAACGTCCAAAATGCTATGTTTTCCAGAATTCCTCTCAAAAGTACCTAAAATGACAAAAGGAATGATTTAAGGCAATATTTGATCATATTATCACGACTTAGGGCTTAAATGACCCCTTAAAAGCGTAACACTTTTCGTCTCATCAAATACCCTTACACTTGAGATTTGCTTGTCATCAAGCAAATGAGCTTTTATTCTAATCAAAATACAAGTTAGGGGTCATTTAACATTAATATAAAAGTAATTACAACAAATGATCGTTCCACCTTAATCAAAATAAGCATGGAAATTATACACTAGCACCTCACAAATAGTGTTTGGATACTCTCATCTCTCGGGTGTTATAAACTATATATAACTAATGGAAATTGAAAAATATCACTCACTACCTGTCATAGCACATAGATTACCATAGGCTTGGGAAAGGATCAAAAACCTCCTCCACTAGGCGTAAGCACCTAAGATAAACTATCAAAGAGGGCTTTTCAAGGGTTGTAATGTTAGGTGTAGGGATATGATAACACGGTTTGTTGGATAAAGGATATTTTACTGGTGGCAAGTTAATCATCTAGGTCAATTACATGTACAATGAGGCGTTGCTAAGCAAAGACTCGACTCAATATTAAGCTAAGCATAAACTAACAAAAACATAAAAGGAAACGGGATGGTAGTCCGTATGTTTTTCTCTTTTTCTTTTTCTAAATTTTTTTTCTTTATCTTGATTTTTTCCTTTTTTTTTTTTTTTTTTTTTTTTTTTTTTGCATACACTCTTGCCCTACCATCCAAAATAATACATCATGGGGGCCTCAGTTCTCCCCTTACACTTGAACTTTTACATACTTTACAAATAACTATTCTAACGACTCGAATCAAGAAAATCAAAACACTTGGAGTACTTTTAAACATTTTGCACATATGGGGGTAATAATTGATGTTCTTCCCCATTACTCCATAACAATAGTACTTTACCCATGAGTTCCAATCGTCCCAAAATAATATGTACAAGATATGACTCGACTTAGCAACCATGTAATCAATTAGACAATTAACAAAGGGTTTAAACAAATGTTGTAACAATAATGCACTAAAGATGAGTGCATACAAGGTAGGCTAAGGCGATTTGGGTGTACATTTGGGGGTGGATTGTAAACAAATTCTTCCTTTAAGTAATCGGAATATGCTATTCAGAATTTCTTCCTTTCAGTCTTTCCAATAACTTAAAGTTAGAAACGAAAAAGATAGGCTCTGAGGGGTGTACTAGGGGTATCGTGTACTAAAAATGAGTACATCACAAAGGTGTGGGAGAATTACTTGACCAATGAAGTCTATGTAATTATGTAAACACAGGCTTAAAAACATGGGTTATCCTTATGCCTCTTATCATGTAGTAAATCTAACTACACGAATGTAGTCTCACTTGTGGTCTCGGGATGAATCACTAACGCAAGTTCTAGAATCTAAGTACTACCGGTACACTCATAAGCATAAATACTTTTCCTAACAAATCTAGGGGCGAACCTCACAAATTTGGGGTGGAAATTTTTTTTGAGTGGTACGGTTTTTGTGCTGGTCATATAACTCCTATCCATGAGACGCTTATTAAGACTAAAGTTTCACTCCTATATGTTGCAAAAAAAATTAAATTTGGTGCTAAATTTGCCCTAACAAATATTTCTCTCAGTTTTATTACCCATCTACTATTAAACAAACAAAAATCAAGTGCAATTGTACTCTTTAAGGCATCTTCATTTACCCCCCCCCCCCCCTTACACTTAAGCCGAACATTGTCCCCAATGTTCAATTAAAAGATATAAAAGTAAAGAAAATGAAGGAATGAAACAAATACTCTCCTGATTCGTTCGGTGTGGATGATGTGGTAACATGGTTAAATCCTCCTCCAATAAAATGTAGAAACTTCAAGATTAAAGAAACGCCAAAAACTTGAAACTTGATGCCCAAAAACTTGACTATCCATGTACATCTCCTTGTCCAATATAACATGTTAAACCTGAGAAAACAAACAAGAAAACCTAGCGTAAAATCGACGGTAAAATCTACATAAAATAAAGTTCTAGAAAGCAAGTAAAGATATAATGCTTGTGGAATGAATGTTTGCAGATTCCTGGAGTTTATAAGTTAAAGATTTAACAAAACTTTACAATCCTGGCAGAAAAACAAAACTTGTAAAATTTTCAGAAAATTAAAACCTGACGTCGTCAGGTTTTAATTCCTGACGCCGTCAGAATTGATCTGAAAGAATTTTATGTTTAGTTTCCGGAAAATTTCTAGAAAAACCTATGCCTTAATTCCTGGAATTCCTGCAAAACAATCAGTATGACTCGATACAAGCATTTGACTCAAACAAGTACTAATATGTATGTTTATATCTCATGTTTATCGTTCATGTTCAATTTGTTCTTTGAAAACAAATTTGGATTTCCCTTACACTTGTCTTTTGCAAAATACCTTTACATGTAGTTAAGACGAAGCTAAAAACAAAATAAAGCATTTTCACAATTTAATTTGAAACATGAACCATAAAAAATAAAAATAAAAACACATATACGGAAACAAATAAAATCAAACAAACAAACAATCAAATAAAACTTGGGTTGCCTCCCAAGAAGCGTTTTTCTTTATTAACGAGTTTTGTAGCTAGACTCAAAGTCACGTACTATTACGTGACTCTATCATTGGTCACGTTCTCTAGGTCATCCTCTGAATCTCTATTCAAATCACTTTCATAGTGGAGGTATTTTGTGTGACAAATGGTATTTTTCACAAATTAATTTAATAATAAATTTCTATTTATTATGTTTATTTTGAGTATTATATGCATTTTTGCATGATTCTGCATGTTTCGGCACATTTCTGAATGTTTTCGGGAGCTGTCCTGCACACTGTAGCTTACAGTCAATACTGAAAAAGTTTATTTTTGTCAGTAAACACAAATTAATCCATTTTGGATAGTTACTGACAAGTCTCGTAATTTACTGAGAGCTTTCACACATTTTTCTGAAAAACAACGCCGCACGCGAACCGACACCACAGTAATTATGGTAAGAGTCAAGAAAAATATATTTTGAGTCATTAAAGTTATTTTACTTCATTTCTGACAAAATCGTGGCTAAAAACTTTATTTTGCGTATACGTGTCTAAAAACGTCAAACCGGGACGTAACGGTTACATTTAAGCTTAAACTGACACACGATATACCAACGAGGAGTAAAAATATCTTCCCCCTCTTCCTTGGATACCCCTAACCAGCCACCTACACACCACAAACATATATCACATGCAATTTACTCTAAAAACCACTAAATACCCTTTTAACCACAATTCACCCTAATATCCAAATCTATTATCCAACTTATATCTTTAACTAGTTTCTTGTCATTTCCATCTCACTCATTCTTCTTCTTTTCTTCTTGTTTTGCCGAGCACACAAACAAAAAAACATACACATTTCTTGCAAAACTTTGAAGATCAAATTAGTTTGGGTACAAAATCAAGTGTATTGGGTTAAATATAAGTTGATTTGGGTTGAATTGGAAGCATTTTGGGTCTCTTCTTGTCCTCCATAGCCACGTTCACATACAAACTCATTGTAAGCATCATCAAAACTTTTCAATCTTGTTTATATCATGTTTTTATGATGATCAAAGGTGTTACCAAGTGTTATATATATATATATATATATATATATATATATATATATATATATATATATATATATATATATATATATATATATATATATATATATATATATATATATATATATATTTTGTCAAGATGAAAAATATACATATATATATATGTTGCATACATGTAATCGAACCATCATAAATGCTATGAGTTAATGTGTAGATTTCTTGCTTGTGTGGTAAAACTTGTTACTTGTGGTACTAATTTGAAGGCACAAATATAATTAGTACTAATTATGCAAATTTAAAACAATATATATACATATGTGTATATATATACATGAATCGGCTCTAATAAAATTATGAGATTATTGGGGCTTTGAAAAACATAAGATTTTGGCTCAAGTGGTGAATTGGTGGAAGTTTTGTTTGGAAGATTTCAATTAAGTATATATCGAATTAACCGTAACTAATTATAAATAATTAGTTAAAAATACAATTTTTGGAGAAAATAAATATTTTGGGTCGACAAGTATAAAAATGAATCGACTAAAAATATTTTTGGCTAAACTTGGCTTTTTGAGGATTAAACATAATTAAAAGTGTTAATTATGTTTAATTATAAAAGTTATATAAATTAAAAATACTAAAATTGGTTATTGGGCCAAGTGGACCTTTTGAGCCCAAATGGGTACTCGTTGGCAGTTGGGCCGAGCCCAATGAAGAGTTTTCCAACTTTGACTTTTTGACCAAAAATTGTTATCGGGCGTGTAAGAATTAATTTCGATATATAACGATATATAAAACGTAACTTAATTCGAAATATATATTTTCAGGCTTATTTTGGACTAATGGGCCCAATAGTGGATTTTTAGCCCACTAAACTCTTCGGATGACGAAAATGAGTTTTTACAAATATTTGAGCTTATGATGAGTATTGTCGTAACATATAACGAATTATAACGTTAACTATATTAATAACAAATAATATAGTTATTACGTACTAAATTTTGCAACTAAAGCGACAAGTGATTAAATTGAGAAATTGCGACATTTGAGATAAATGGAAACGTTGAACAAACGAATGGGTCATGCCCAAATTTCTAAAAATTATAACACTTAGAGTATTTTACAAAAATACTTACATTTATATATTTTTCTAAATACAAATGTATTTACTTTAAATACTCAATTATATTATAAATAATAATAAATATTTATAATATAATATTTTCTCATTAACATTATTTTATAAAGATTTCCTAAGTATATTTAATTAATTAAAAGCTTAATTAATTAAATACATAATCACAACTATTATACTTAATATATATATATATATATATATATATATATATATATATATATATATATATATATATATATATATATATATATATATATATATATATATTACTTACGTATTATAAAGATGAATATAATACGCGGATATTCCATTATACACTCTCACACCATTCACAATCACCACGAGCCATCACCAAGAGCGTTTCTAATAATAAACTACTTTTGAAACGTACGTACCACACAACAAGCAAGAAATACACAAGTACATGGTAACACATAAAACTCCTTTCAAATGAGTCAAACATTTCAAACTCAAACACTGTGCTAAGACTTACCATATTACCTAGGTCGCGTGTCGGAGCGGTTGCACTATTTACTTGTTGACTAGCAGATTGCTCTCTTTTAAGGTGAGTTTATAGCCCCAATTTTCTTATAAGTACTGTTTTATAAACCTTGGGGTGAGAAACATGCAAAACTGTTTTCATGGACCAAACTGAACTTGTTTTTACACACTGGTATGCGGAAACCTAAGTTTGCTTGAATCCCATTTTGCCCACTATCGATAACCGTCAATTCCTGCTGGGAAACGCGTATGTTATAAATAGATCTATTGAGGGTGACTCCTCCGTTCGGTTTGACCGGGTAGGCAAACGCGAACGTATACCATGACGACCTTTTTGCCGAGTGACTGGGGATTATCACTCGCGGGCACCTTTATTGTACTTATGCCTTTGGCATACTATTGTCTAGTTCGGTTATTGAGCTTAGTGTTTGCATGCGGAATTAGTGTGTGCTTGCTATTATTGCCATGGTCCATGTGTGCTATTTACTTTAAAACTATAGACTCACCAGCTTTAGCTGACTTTTAGCATGTTTTTCAGGTGCTTAAAGTATGTTATTGTTGAAGGCAGGGCATGGCATTGGTCATAAGAAATCCTAAGTGTTTTTACACAACGCAACTCTGAAACTTTGGGACAGTCATGTAACTGGGCCTTATTTTTATTAAAACTTGAACGTATGTATAACATTTGACTTTAATAATGTTATATATTTTAAAACGGATTTTCAATCCGTTCTCTATGTATCTTGTGTTGTGATTCCTATTTAGTAGCACCCAAAACATGTAAGCTTCCGCGAATCTCTATTTTAGGGGTGTTACAGATTGGTAATCAGATCCTAGGTTATAGAGAACTAGGTAAATTAAAAACCTAAACTATAACCATTTTTATAAAAACGCTTCTTATGACCGCCGGATGCCGCCTACTTTGTTTGCCATGACTTAGTTGATTTTTGCTTTGTATGTTTAAGTGCTATACTTGTGCTGTAGGTATTTACTTAGCATATATGATATATAAGTATATTTTTATTTATACTTACACATACCGCACCGTATTTGTCACAGACCATGTCTCGTCAGTTCGATGTTTCAGAGCCTATACTGCTTGCTGGACACTCATCTCCTTCCCGTCATCCAGTTTCGTTTGCGGATGACCCGCTTATAGAGGTTATCAGGGCTGCCACTCAGCCTACACATACAGCTCCAGCATCAGTTTCACCATTCTTGCCTCATTTTGTTTCAGCTCATCGATCATCTCCTGCTCACTATTCACTCTCACAGCAGGATCAGAGTACTTCAGTTGCTGAGACTCCTGTCATTCGACGTACTGCCCGTATGTCGGTGATGATTCCTGATCAGAGTTTCATACTTTCATCTTTGTTGACATCATCATCACATAGGAGGTCCCGTTATGGTTGTACGGATACCTCTACTCCATCACCAGATCAGTCACCAGTTCCATCTCCAGTTCATTCACCAGTTTCATCTTCAGATCATTCACCGCCCCGTTAGAGATTACGGAGATCTGTGTCATCCTATTCTGATGAGGATGAGGATCCGATGGAGGATCCAGCAGAGGATTCAGAGCAGATTCCAGTTGAGTCAGCACCGGTTGAGCATACTTCGGGTTATGTGCTCAGTGACAGTGACAGAGAGGTACCTGATATGTGTCTAAATACACATATATTTACCTTGTTTAAACCCACATAAACAGCCAAAAACACTTTGAAATGTCACATAATACTATAAATATCATTGGAATGTGTTTTTATATGATTCAGATGTAAAATGATTGAAAACAGGTGAAAAACGAGCAAAGTTCACATAATTGTCATTTTCAATCCCTGAAGTTTCATAAATTGGCAAAATTAGTCCCTGAAGGTTTATTTTGAAAGAAAAAGTCAACAAAGGTCCTTGGAGTTCACAAGTTGTCACAATTGGTCCTTGGGTGAAAAGATTGAAGAAATTACAAGATTGGTCCCTCAAGTTTGACAAATGGCAAAAATAGTCTCTGGGCATTCAAAAATGGAAAATTACATCTATGGCCCTTGTACTATTCACAATTTACAAATTATACCCCTTGGATAACCTTTGGAAAGTTGACAACTCGCACCCTTCAAACTTTCAGAAATTACAAAAATGGTCCCTAAGGTTAAAACCGGATCAACTAAATACCCTAAATCCAAATCCTATCCTAAATCACTAAACCCAGCAACAAACATAACCCAATCCAATCCTAAAATAAACCCATTTCCAGTCCAATCCTACCCTTAACCCATAAATAAAACTAAACCCAACCCAAGCCCAAAACCATTTAACCCGGCCCACTCACCCTAACTAAATATCAGGGTCAAACAAAAGTTTGACCCGTCTTCTTCCCCCACTTGCCGCCTAAACTAAAACCATACCACCCCACCTCATCACCACAGCTGGCTTCTACTCCTCCACCTCATCCCTCCTCCTCAACACTCCACCTAACAAGCCAAGGTTTAATTAATGCTTCATCATCCCATCAGTTCAGAACCAAGACTTTAGCTACTTGTCCTTTTCCCGCCAAAATGGCAATTAACGATCAAGATGACTTACACTCTATTTTAATGGTGGGATTAGCTCGGAATGGATGAGGGAAGCTTCTGAGAGTACTATAAAAGGAAGAGAAGACCAAAGGAATTAGATGTCAGTAGATTAAGACCAAAAAGTAGTGTAAAAAATTAGTTAATGTTCATTTCAGTTTCAAAAGTAGTTTCAGTTGTAATTCTAGTTTGATTTAGCTCAGTAATCTTTATGTTTTCAAGCTTTGTACTCAATCTTAAGTTTAAATAAAAATTCAAGTGTTCCTGTTTAATTCAAACCAAGTTTAATGTTGATCATATAGCTTATTATATGTTTCTATAATCTCATATAAGCTTATATAGCTTATTGTGAGCTTATTTTAGTTTAACTCAGTTCTCAATTCCAAAATCAAAAAAAAGTCAAAGAAAGTCAACAAAAGCTCACAATAAGCAGTTCTGGGGGTAGAAGCTAATCTGGATGGCTTTTCTGGTTTCTAGCTTGTTGAAAACAAGCTAGGAGTGGTTTCTGATCCTTGGTTCATGTTCTTTAATCCTCACAGTTGTAAGCTAATTTCCATTTTTGCATTTATTTCATTATTACTGTACTAGTGCTTATTGTTAGCTTATTATAATAGTTATATGCTCATTGATAGTTTCTATGTGTATTTCATCCATTTCATCAGTAGTTAAATAGTATTTTCTTTATTTTGCTTAAATAACTCTAAAAAGCCAAAAACAGTCACAATATTGTATAGCTTATCTTGTGCTTATTTCTTAATTGTTAATTGCTTATTAAGTGTTAAGTAAGTTGTCTAATCAGTAGTTGTTGAATTTCATATGTTCTTATTGCCTGTTCTAGTTTCAAATTCCAAACAGTGAACCATAAGTAGTGTTTGGTTTTAGCTATTAGACAGGCCAAACCATTAGTTACTGTAGATTTACCATTAGACCAATTTTGTACAAGCTTATTATTGTCCTTATAAGCTAATTTGAAGTTCTGAATAGCCAGTTAAATAGATAATCAAGTTTTTTATGGCCTATGTTAATTTCAGGCTGCCAACAGTTCATATAAGCCAATATTAGCCACAAGCTCTTTTTGCCCTTATTGGTAGCTTTTCTGAGTCACTTTGAGTCCACTTAGTTAGTAGACAAAAGGTGGTTTGAAGTCCTTTGGTGTTGTGCACTTCTGCACAAACTCTGCACACACAGCAGACCCAGTGTATATTAAGTAGCTACAGCTGCTGATCTTGATCTAATTGTAGCTTAACCAGCCTGTTTGAGATGGGGCTTTTTGCATTTTAGGATACCCAGTAGTACTAGCTCACTTTTGCCCCCATAATATTCAACTTTTCAGCTTATTTAGTTGCTTAAAATTGCTCTGCAAGTAGCTTAGTTCAGCTGCTTTTTCTGTCTTAATTTCACAGCTGCCTATTTGCTTATCAGCTTAATTTCTTGTGCTTATTTGTGTTTATCTGTTGTTTTATGCTTCATTAAGTTGTTTAATCTATTTCCTAGCTTCTGGTAATTTTTCTAGCTTTCTAGCTTATTTTTAGCTTATTTGCTAACTGCTTATCTGCCCAAAACTGCTTATTAGGCTTAGATAAGCTCCACTTTTATTTTTCCTAGCTTTCTAATAATATTTTAGATTTACTCAAAAATTTTCATAATTTTCCTAATTCATTTGATATTTTTAATCTTTTTAATTAGTTTCTATTAGTAATTAAATCATAATAAATAAAATATTAATCAGAAAAATGTAATTTTAATTTTCATAATTTTCTTTTGTCATTTATAATCTAGGAAAAATATAATTATATTATTAGACCTTAAGAAAAACAAAAACAGAAAAATAGTGATAGCTTCTATTTAATAGATTTTATCTTTTTAAATTTTTAATTAAGCAATTTTCATTTTTATAATTTTCTTAGCTTCTTTTCACTTAATAATATTTTTAGAAGAAGTTTTAGATTTTTCTTTGTTCATTTAGTATTTTTTATAAATTTAAATAGTTTAAAAAGTAATTAAATAATAATTAGATAAAAAGTGTAAAAAATTATAATTTTAGTTTTAAAATAAGTTTTAAATAATTTTACATTTTTAATATTAGATTTCATAATATTTTAGTTTTTGTCCCATTTTAGATTTCCCGTTACGCGTTTTTAGTTTAATTAATTCGCGTTTAAATTTTCTTGTGTATATTTGTTTTTAATTTGTTAATTAGAATTAATCAAAAAAGCAAAATTCATATCATATCATCAATCACTCTAATCCAAAGCTTTCCACATTTGCCCATTCACACCTCGTTGGGAAACGACCCAGGTAATCACTTACCTGGCTTCACACTACACACGAACGTGAGTTTTTGCAAGTATCCTTCTTCACAAAGGGGTGATTTGTATTTATTCACAAGTATTCGTTCTGAGACTGTTTATATTTATATATACGTTTTCAGCCGGATCAATTTTTGGCGCCGCTGCCGGGGAGGTGTGTGCGACAATATTGTAAAGTTTAAGCGATTAGTGATTTGAGACCCTTCTTCCAGAAGTTCCTATTTCCCATAAACCAATATAAAATACAAAAATATTTTTCTTTTCTTTTCTATATATATTATCATATAAAAAATAAAAACACCAAAAACATTTTCCGATTTCTTTGTTTAATAATAACAAATAAAATTTACCATCGAGAACCAAGACAGAGTACTACCTAACTGGGGGTACGACCATAATAAGTTCCCAAACCAAAGATTAAAACTTGCCTTTATGTCGCTTGCGAATTCGGCTCACCTTTGATTGATAAACAAACTATAACGGAGGTTTAAGGATAGTTTGACATTAAATTGTCGAACTGAAAGAAGCGGGTTTTTAAGTAGCATTAATTGCCCACCTTTGCTTCTCCGCCACTCTGTGCGTTTTTCAGTCAGAGAGCTACCGTACGCTGGTTGATTTAAAGTTTAAGTTCCTTGTGTTTTGCTTTGATCTTTGTTGATATAAATAATGCCTAAACACGTTATTAATATTTTTCGATATCTCTACGTTTTGATAATCACAAAATGTAAAATCATTAATCGAAAAATTATGACGTGAACAAGTATTTAGTTGTAAATATCTATTTCTACAACTCAAATCACTTAAGGTATGAATGAACTAATGCTTAATGCATTATATGATCAAAGGAACATTTTCTTAATAACTAGATTTTTTATAAAACATCAAAAACATTTTGTATATTTTTGAAAAACATTTTTGGCATTAAATAAAAATGTTTAATCTTTTATAAAAATATGAATTCAAATTCTTAACCAAAATCAGTTAAAATGTTCCAGAAAAACCTTCCCCACAAAAGGACAAAATTGGCCAACGGACAGAAGGGGCGGCCCCCTTAATTTTACTAGGCGGCCCCTTTAATTATTAAGGGGACCGCCCCCTATTTAAGGGGACCGCCCCCGCTCCAGTAGACCTCCAGCTGTCCAATTTTTCTCCTATAAATACCAGTCTTCTCCTGGACTTTTACTCACCTTTTGCACCCCAAACTTTCTGATCTAAATCTTGTAAATATTTTCTAATAATCCTTTGATCATATAATCTTAAGCTTTGGTTTCCAAGTGATCCAAGCTTACCTCATTCAAGTGCAAAAGAAGAATACTTCTATCAATCAAGATTAGAAGTATTACAACTTAGTATCTTCTTGTTACTTAAGTTGTTAGTTTAACAAAGTTTGTAAATCATTCATTCATTTGTGTAAGGTGTGTATAGTAGATTTGTGTTGTATGTTAGTAGTGAAGAAATTGTATAAGTAGTTGTGGTATAGAAGTTGTGAAGACATAGTGTAGAAGTTGTGAAGCCGCGGAGTAGAAGTCGTGAAGCCATAGCTTTGAAATCGTGAAGTCCTAGTGTTGAAGTTGTGAAGCCATAGCGTTGAAGTTGTGAAGCCGTAGCATAAAGGTTGTGTAGCGGTCGTGTTGAAGCATTGAAGTCTTAGTCGTGAAGTCCTAGTGTTGAAGTAGTGAAGCCGTAGCATAGAGGTTGTGTAGCGGTCGTGTTGAAGTCGTGAAGTCTTAGTCGTGAAGACATAGTGTTGAAGTCGTGAAGCCGTAGCATAGAGGTTGTGTAGCGGTCGTGTTGAAGTCGTGAAGCCGTTGTGAAGTAGTCGTGAATTAGTCGTGAAGAAGTTGTGTTGTGAAGTCGTGAGATTGGTTCTAGCTACGATTAGAACTCGACATTTAGCTTTGTGTCGTTAAGCCGGTGTAAGCCAAAGTCGTGTAAGGTTTTCTCCGCCATAAGGGAGCTTATTGAAGTTGTGAAGAAAACTCTCGAGCTCGGTGCTCGGGGAGTGGAGTAGGGCAAGGAAGGTGTCCTTGTAGCCGAACCACTATAAATCTCTCGTGTCTCGGTTAGATCTTTCCATACCTTATTTACTTCTTTATCTATATCGTCATTACATTCATACACATAGGATTATATAACTGCTAGTATTTATTAGAGATCGACTTCACATAAAGATCAAATTGAAAATCTATTCAAGAAACCAAAACATTTACAATCAATTTAAAAGAATACATATATAACTAACAATAAGATTTAAGTTTTAACAAACTTGAATATAAGTCTTTAAAAGTAAAAAAAAGTTTTTATAATAAATTAAAAAGACATAAAACTATTCAACCCCCCCCCCCCTTCTAGTTTTCCACAATTGGTATCAGGAGCCACGTCAATCAAGATTTTTAAAATATACTGTATTTTAAAACTTGAAACGATCTATGGAATCTGAAAAAAATTTAGAAGGGGAATTTTTGCAAACACCACCACTATTTGAAAACTATACTTTTCTTGAATGGAAAAATAAATTTGAAAATTATGTGAAATCAATTGATCTAGATCTTTGGCATGTCATTTCGATTGGTGATTTTCAACCAGCAAAAACAAATTTTGAAAGTCTAACAAAACCGGATTTTGAAACTCAAAATGATTATTTAAAAACAAAGAATAATGAAGCTAAAATAATTATTTACAAAACCTTGCCGAAAGTTGAAAATGAAAAATTATCTTTCTGCAAAACGGCAAATGATATTTGGAAAAATCTCTTAAACATTCATCATGAAAAATGTCAAGCCAAAGATGAGGATTTCAATCTTGTACATGAATTAGTTATTTTAGAAAAATTAATAGATAAACACTTAGATAAAATAGATACATGTGCTACTAGTTCAAATGTTGTTAATGAAGGTATTAACGACGAAGGCTACATGGATCAACTCCAAAGTGAACTTAATCCAATGTCATGGAGTGACACAGACAAAGGAGAAGATCATCATCCGATATGTGACGAATGCAAACTAGATAAAGCTCCAAATAAGGTACAATCCAAAACCGAACATTTTTGCTATGATCCATTCATTTTAGAATTTTCAAAACTAGAAAATGAGTTTAAACATTTTTGCAACATAGATCTAAAAACTATGTCTAAACATAAATCATCAAAAACTTTTGAAAATAATCTTGAAAAAGAAATAATTTTAGAAGATAAAATGTCTAGATTAGAAAGTAATATTGAAATTAATCTAGAATGCAAAATATGTCAAGATTATAAACTTGAAATTAAAAGATTAAATGAAAGAGCAAAAATATTAGCTAAATTTGTAGAAAGTTCCAAATCTCTTAAATTCTTACTAAGTTGTCAAAAGCCATTTAATGATAAAACCGGTTTAGGATTTAATTCGGATAACTCTTCAACAAGTAAATCAAAACAAATTATAATTAAAAAACCTAGTAGAGAAATTTAGATATTAGGCTATTTACTGTGATTATAAATTATAAGTCAAGAAATTCATTGCTTGTTCTTCATAACAAACTGTCAAGGAATTCTTGTACTTCTTGGTGACATCTTCTTCTCATGCATTTAAATGCAATGGATGTCCCCATCTAACCATCTCGGACCCATGAGAATCTGGGTACCAAGTTGTTTTATTTGATTAGGTAATGAACGCAAAATGAAATGTAACTCAAATCTTGCGTAAACCTACTCATATTCAAAACACGCGCATGAAGACTTGTTTATCAACAAAAATGAGGTTGGAACGAAGTGGTACTCATCTATTATTCACTACCTCATATCATGAAGAAATACTGCACCTGAGATAAGTCTTCTTTTTAAACTTTCCTGTGTAGTTACTTCCTGCATAAAGTTATGATAATCACTGCCTTAAGATATGCTTAGTTTGATAAGATTGCTTTGCTCTCACACTACTAGTTATATTACTTGCTAATTAACTAGAAAACCTTAAGTTAATTCTCCTAGGCATTAAGTAAAATGTTCTTTATCGAACATACAATATTTAGTCATCACTATCGTTTAAATCTCACAATTTATTGAAAAGGATAGCATGAGACAATAGCCTTAATCAATCAAGCATGAGATTTTGTTTTAAAACAACTCCTTTTAAAAATGAAAATCTTCATATTTTGGAAAATATTTTTTCAAAAAGATTATGTCACTTCTCTATTAAACATGTTTTTATCAAATCTAAAAAGTGTAACAACTTCTTTTTATTTCCTTATAAAAACATTTTGAAACAAATTCAAATCTACATTGTTGAAACAATTTTCACAAAACCTTTTTCTCAAACATTGTTGAATAATGCCCAAAAACTCTTACTCAAATCATGCTTGATCCAAGTCTAGAAATCCATGCTATCACTAATTCCCCATCACATAGACACTTGTTAGGATTAATTAACTAGCTAATTAATCGTCATAATAATGATAGCATAAATTACTTGGTAATTATATGTTGTTCTTCTTGTTCATATATATATATATGCTTCTTGGTAAATGAGTAGGTTGCATGATAATTAAAATTGCTTAATTGAATGTGCTTAGCATACATAAGTCATTAAATTTTAAATTGCCTCAAAAAGAAGTTGGACTTGCTTGAAACTGAACTAAAAAACACAACCTTTTTCTACAAATTTCTGCCAAAAACCCATTTTCAGGAATCTGGAAGTCAGCAGATGGGCGGCCCCCTTAAATAACTAGGCGGCCCCCTTAATCATTAAGGGGACCGGCCATCTGGAGACCCGGTTTACTGTTTCCTTTTTCAATTTCCAACCCATTTTATTCCATACTTCCCAAAATTCAC
Source organism: Artemisia tridentata subsp. tridentata (assembly GCA_021014915.2). Taxonomy (NCBI): domain Eukaryota; kingdom Viridiplantae; phylum Streptophyta; class Magnoliopsida; order Asterales; family Asteraceae; genus Artemisia; species Artemisia tridentata. Next base: position 376,618,635 of record CP139505.1, read on the forward strand.
AAACACACTTTGTCATAAACCACCCACCAAAATTTACCTTCCTAAACCACATCATTCCCTCACTATAAATCCACCTTCCTATCATAAATGCCCATTCACATCATCCACTCAAACATGTCATCCTCCAACTACCCAAAATCAAAACCTTCAAGAGTTGCCAAAATCTCGGTGAGACCAATTTGGAGAAGGAAGCTTGAAACTTGTCAAAACCCAACTAATGATGTTGTTCAAACACATAACCAATCATCCACTCCTAACCCTTCATCTCCCTATGATCATTCCCAAAACCTCAATCCAAACCTCATCCACACTCAACCCACCTATTCATCAAAAACACTCACCACTCTTGGAACATCCACTTCATCCACATCACCATCTTCATCCACTCATGATTACCCAAGTTCACAAACATCTCCACCACCAAGAGTGTCACCACCACCTCCTACCAATTCACATGCTACCCCTATGTTGCATGTGCAAACATCCATCCCTCAAAACAACAACACTCTACCACCAACACCTTCATCCGAACACTTGAAGTTCATTGAGGAACTCAAGGATGCTCATGAGCTTAGTGCTCTTCTTGCCCTACACCTATCCCAAAGAAACCTTGATTAACCTCCATCTAGCTCTCCCACATCACCCCACAACCAAAACCAAGTTGAGAAACATGTCAACAATTGTCCTTGTTGCATCTTTCTTCAACAACAAATCATTGCTCTTAATGAGCACTTTACTTGGATTGAGTATCTTCTCACTAGATCAAATCCAATATCCCCAATTGAACAACATCAAAACCTTCATCCATCATGGTCCACTCCAAGCTCTCCACGTCAAATGTCTCCACCATCACCATCCACAACCTCCACACACCCAAACATATACCTTCATTGATTCCATTCACTCACCCTTTCATTTATCCCCAATTTCAAAAATCACCTTTATTATCAAGCAAGTCAAATGGATTTCTTATGCAAATTAGAATTCTTTAACAAATGTATGCTTTAAGGACTATGTATGTTGTAACAATGATTATGTTTGTCACATAATCATTTTTAATTAATGAATGTTTGTTTCTTTCTTTCCTATATATGTTTGCTATGAATGTGTTGTTTCTTTTCTTGTTTAATTAAGATATATGCTTATGACATGCTTAATATGATTTTAGTAGTTTACATATAACCATTCTTCTTTTTAATAAATTTTTTTTGTTATTATTTAATCATTCTTAATATACATAATCCAAATGAAACTTGCTGCAAAAACACCCTAAAAATGACCTTTTTCTGAAATTTTTCAAATTTGGTCGCCTGGGAAATCACCAGATGGGCGGCCCCCTTAATTCCTTAGGCGGTCCCCTTAATTTTAAGGGGGCCGGCCAACAATTAAGGGGACCGGGCATCTGGACAGTAAATTTTACTGTTTCCTTTTGCATCTTGTGACCACTTTTACCTAGCCCCAGCTACCATTACCCTTAATGCACGAGCTGGACTTGGAATATTACCACAAAACCTCCACAATTTACCTAAATCAACCACATTTTCACAATATAAATACCCTCCTTACAATTACCTTTCACCTCATCAACCATCACCTTCATCAAACACCCATTTTCATCCACCATGTTGTCACCAAAATCATCCATCTCTAAGACTCCAAGAAAGCAAAGACTTGTCATCACACCACCAAAACAACTCTTCATTGACCTCACCCAAGATGACATCAAAACTCCATCACCACCACCTCAAAATTCATCCCCAAGTGCACCTAATGCACCATCAAAAACACCCTCTACCCATGGAGCTTCATCTTCCTCCATTCCATCCACTTCATCCATCAATGACTACATACATACTCACCTAACATCATCACCAAAAATATCATCACCACCATCCACTCAAGAACCTCCATCCACTCAACTTGCCATTTCCTTATCACCCATTACACCACTTGATTCCCACTTTTCACCTCCACCAAACCCACAACCATTTTTTCCCATTCCTTGGCCACTACTTGAAACCCATGGTGACACTTGTCTTTGTTGCATCCATAACCGGACCATAATCTTTGGTCTTAGAGATGAGATATTCTTTAGGTTTTCATCACTTGAAAACATACTTACCAACCAACCTCAACCACCATCACCACCATCCTCACCCACTACACAACCACCATTTCCATTGTCACCCAAGTAAGCACATGCAATGCTTACTCAAAAATAAATTTTCCACCCATTTTGTAAGCAAGCTCCATAGAAGATTATGTTGTCTAGAATGATTATGTAGTTGGACTTATTAGCTAGTGTAGGAATGCTTGTACTCATGTATGGTTGTGTTATTATACACAACATTTATTTTTATGAATGTCTTTATTTTTCATGCATGCTCATTCTTTGTGCTATATGTATATGCTTGTGCTTCTAACATTTTTCTCGCAAGCGTTCCATAGCTCGTTTCCTTGGTGCCCCCAAACGAGGGGGAGTACACATCAAGGGGGAGTTTTCGTCCCGACATATTTGATTCTAAAAATTGTCGGCTTAACCTTTTTGATTCTACAAAAAGGGGGAGAAATAGATGTAAACTCACTAAATACTTGTCTAAAAACTAATTTTTAGATTTAATGAGTTTAGATTTTGTAATCATCAAAAAGGGGGAGATTGTTGATATAAATAATGCCTAAACACGTTATTAATATTTTTCGATATCTCTACGTTTTGATAATCACAAAATGTAAAATCATTAATCGGAAAATTATGACGTAAACAAGTATTTAGTTGTAAATATCTATTTCTACAACTCAAATCACTTAAGGTATGAATGAACTAATGCTTAATGCATTATATGATCAAAGGAACATTTTCTTAATAACTAGATTTTTTATAAAACATCAAAAACATTTTGTATATTTTTGAAAAACATTTTTGGCATTAAATAAAAATGTTTAATCTTTTATAAAAATATGAATTCAAATTCTTAACCAAAATCAGTTAAAATGTTCCAGAAAAACCTTCCCCACAAAAGGACAAAATTGGCCAACGGACAGAAGGGGCGGCCCCCTTAATTTTACTAGGCGGCCCCCTTAATTATTAAGGGGACCGCCCCCTATTTAAGGGGACCGCCCCCGCTCCAGTAGACCTCCAGCTGTCCAATTTTTCTCCTATAAATACCAGTCTTCTCCTGGACTTTTACTCACCTTTTGCACCCCAAACTTTCTGATCTAAATCTTGTAAATACTTTCTAATAATCCTTTGATCATATAATCTTAAGCTTTGGTTTCCAAGTGATCCAAGCTTACCTCATTCAAGTGCAAAAGAAGAATACTTCTATCAATCAAGATTAGAAGTATTACAACTTAGTATCTTCTTGTTACTTAAGTTGTTAGTTTAACAAAGTTTGTAAATCATTCATTCATTTGTGTAAGGTGTGTATAGTAGATTTATGTTGTATGTTAGTAGTGAAGAAATTGTATAAGTAGTTGTGGTATAGAAGTTGTGAAGACATAGTGTAGAAGTTGTGAAGCCGCGGAGTAGAAGTCGTGAAGCCATAGCTTTGAAATCGTGAAGTCCTAGTGTTGAAGTTGTGAAGCCATAGCGTTGAAGTTGTGAAGCCGTAGCATAAAGGTTGTGTAGCGGTCGTGTTGAAGCATTGAAGTCTTAGTCGTGAAGTCCTAGTGTTGAAGTAGTGAAGCCGTAGCATAGAGGTTGTGTAGCGGTCGTGTTGAAGTCGTGAAGTCTTAGTCGTAAAGACATAGTGTTGAAGTCGTGAAGCCGTAGCATAGAGGTTGTGTAGCGGTCGTGTTGAAGTCGTGAAGCAGTCGTGAAGCCGTTGTGAAGTAGTCATGAATTAGTCGTGAAGAAGTTGTGTTGTGAAGTCGTGAGATTGGTTCTAGCTACGATTAGAACTCGACATTTAGCTTTGTGTCGTTAAGCCGGTGTAAGCCAAAGTCGTGTAAGGTTTTCTCCGCCATAAGGGAGCTTATTGAAGTTGTGAAGAAAACTCTCGAGCTCGGTGCTCGGGGAGTGGAGTAGGGCAAGGAAGGTGTCCTTGTAGCCGAACCACTATAAATCTCTCGTGTCTCGGTTAGATCTTTTCATACCTTATTTACTTCTTTATCTATATCGTCATTACATTCATACACATAGGATTATATAACTGCTAGTATTTATTAGAGATCGACTTCACATAAAGATCAAATTGAAAATCTATTCAAGAAACCAAAACATTTACAATCAATTTAAAAGAATACATATATAACTAACAATAAGATTTAAGTTTTAACAAACTTGAATATAAGTCTTTAAAAGTAAAACAAAGTTTTTATAATAAATTAAAAAGACATAAAACTATTCAACCCCCCCCCCCCTTCTAGTTTTCCACAATCTTGTTGGAAAAAAAAAACCAAAAACCCAAAAATATTCATCTTTACCCTCTTACCCTTTTTTGATTCTTTATCCCTTTACCCTCTATCCATTTGATTCTAAACTTCTTATACCTTTCTTCTATGTCGTCACTGGGCTATCGCTGCTTTCGCTGTAGAGGTCCAGTGGGTGATAATCTTCGTTGTTCCAAGTGTTCGTGTGAGAAGTGTGGAAATGATGCACCAGACGGATCTTGTTATTGGTGTGATTTAGCCCTCGAAAGAGAGCTTAATTCCATCAATGATTCTCAAAGTCCTTCCGACTACCCTTCACAGCCCGAGATACGTGCTATTAATGACAAACCGTCAAGAATTAATCCAGACCTTTCACAATTTACGGTTAAAAGTTTGTCAAGAGAACGTACAGAGCTTAGAACGGTGACTAAAAAGAATGACTTGCCTACTCTTCACGTTTATCAAGAACAAGAACCAGAGACCATAACGAAAGTGGTGGAAATTCCTAGTTCTCAGAGCACACCACTTGTCCCACCTCCGGATTCTTTTTCCGAACACTCTCCACAACCCCAGCCATCTTCACTCACTCAGCTTAATTGTTGTATATGTGAAAATCCGTTGGGGGATGATTCACAGTGTAAACGATGTTTTTGCACTTATCAATCCTTCACACTTGATTATCCAGATTTTCACAACGATTTCAGTACCCCTTCTCAGGATTCATTTTGGCAAGAACCTTGTTATCAAAACTTCAATGATACATCATTTCAAAATATGCCAAATGATCCTTGTGAGCATTGTGGAGGTCCACACCCAAGTTTTGATTGTCAAGTAGGAAATACGTTTGTCTATGAACAAGATCCATGTAATCAAAACTTTGGGTATGACCAATATCCATATGACTCACCGAATCAGTCACAGCAAATGTATTGTTGTGAGTACTGTGGTGGTCCACATTATGAATTTGATTGTCAAACGAGGACCCCGCTTGTCTATGAGCATGTCCCTTGTAACAATTACGACTATTCTTGTCAAGACCCACCTCCACAGTATCAAATGATTCAACCTCAGCCATCTCCTCGTGAAGAATCTCTTGAAAAGATGATCCAAAAACTTCTAAATATGATGGATACACTTAATGATTTGGCTGTTAAAAATGCCCAAGAAGATCATCATCAGAAAACCATTGGAGAGCTTCTAGCTGAAGAAGAACAAACAGCTAGAATGAGTTCCAATTATCGTCAAACTTTCATATGCGATGACGATGATGAAGATTCTATGTGGGAAGTTTGCGAGACTTCATCAGCTGCAATTACACCTGTCAAGAAAAGGCAGGAAGACAAGACTATTGCAGAATTGCTAGCCGACAAACAAATGAAAGCCATTTATGCTAGCAATATTGATGAGGAGGACGACGAGGAGAGTATTGTTCCTTTGGGTTGCATCATTTCTCAACTCCCTCAGTCTATTGCAATCCCATCATTCTTTCCAACTTTGGACCCCAAGGATTCTCTTATTATGGGGGATGAGCATATTAGCACTATTCCTAAAAAGGAATCGGATGAATTCATAAAGTCTAGTGTTGAAAACCTTGTCCCAATCCCAAGTAAGTCCGAGGGTATTTCTGATAATATGTGTGATTTGCCTCTTCTTGACATTTCACATGATTGTGTTGAGATGTTTTCCAATTCTGACGATGATTATACTTCAAGTAATGATGATTCTTTATTTTGTGAGGACATCGATTATGTTGAGGAATTACCTTCTGAGCTTGTCAGCTTAGAAGAAGAGAATGATGAAGAAACTGATACTGAAATCAAAGATGAAGCTCTTCGAGAAACATTATTGAATGTCAGTCTTCTCATTTCTAAAATCGAGGCTTTCAAAGAAAAACCCATTTCATCTCCTATCCCCATAAAGGATAGTGACCTTTTTTCCGATGATTCTATTCCGGAAATGGAAGCCTTCTGTTTTGATCAGATGGGAGAGAAAATTAGTGGCAACACCACTTCTCATTCTCATAATTCTCTCCCCGATTATGAATCATTTACATTTGAGGAGTTCGCTGACGAACTCACTTACATCAAATCCGAATATGATTCATTCACTTTTGAGGCGTTCTCCAGTGAACTCACTCATATCATATCTCCGCCGGAGTATGATAACTTTTACTTTGATCTTGACAAAGAAAATCTTTGTGTTCCGGAGGGAGATGTTCTCAATACTGAGAATTTGATTGATATCAAAATCCCATCCCTCCCACCCTTGAATTGTCTTGATCAACTGAGCTTAAATGATGAGATTCATGATACTGAAATCATGAATTCTCCTTCTGATGATGATGAGTTAGTCATGATTTTTATCATGACTTTCTTTCTTTTCTTCACCTACATGGTGACTTCTCCTGTTCTTCACTCTTTCGGGAGTGAGGAAACTATTTTTGACCCCGGCATCTCTTTTAAGCCGGATGTATCTCAGCGGAGTGGATCTTTCATGAACTTCCGTGTTTATCCAAACATTTCGAATGAAAGTACGATTGAGATTCTCTTTTCCACATGCTTCCCCAAGAACCAATGAATGCGGGGTCGAGTCAAGCTAAGTGACTCGGTGAACAAAAATATTAGCCTACCATATGGGTTTTCACCCATGTCTCACCCAAGTGTGGGGAGATGCCCCACATGTTGTATATATATATTAAAAAAAAAAAAAAAAAAAAAAAAAAAAAAAAAAAAAAAAAAAAAAAAAGTGTGTATATATAAAGGCTATTAGTAATGTTTCCTTTTTACGTTCTAAGTGTTGGTTTAACAGCCGGTACTTTGAATATTGAGAGCAATATTCAGTTCTAAGTGTGGGGGGGAATTCTAGCGAATTTGATCATATGTACCATCTAGTACCCCCATTTTGGCCAAAATTTTAAAAAAAATTCTCACTTAGAACGCAATAAATGGTTATCAGTCCGACATGTCTAACCCACATAAGGATTGGCTAATCCGAGAGCAAATGGCTCTTGGTAAAGATATATCAAATCCGTTCATGGCTTGCAATTTGCCCAAAATTGTATGGTATTCGACTCACCATATCTTTATAAGTGAAGAGTTGGCTAGCCCGCAAGGTTATGGCTTGTGGTAAAGGCATTAGAAAACCATGATTGGTAATCAGCTCACCAAAGATAATAACTGTATTTTATCTAAGAGTTGGCTAGTCCAGAAGCAAACGGCTTTTGGTAAAGACAAATCAAAACCGTTGACAGCTGATGGTTTGCTCAAAATCATTTGGTTATCATTGTACCAAAGTATCACATACTAAAACATTGGCTACTCCAGAAGTAATGGCTTTTGGTAAAGAGATAAAATCCATTAAATTTTCATAAAAGATTGCTAGGGACTAGCAATAGTTTAGTATGGGGGATTTGATATGTGTCTAAATACACATATATTTACCTTGTTTAAACACACATAAACAGCCAAAAACACTTTGAAATGTCACATAATACTATAAATATCATTGGAATGTGTTTTTATATGATTCAGATGTAAAATGATTGAAAACAGGTGAAAAACGAGCAAAGTTCACATAATTGTCATTTTCAATCCCTGAAGTTTCATAAATTGGCAAAATTAGTCCCTGAAGGTTTATTTTGAAAGAAAAAGTCAACAAAGGTCCTTGGAGTTCACAAGTTGTCACAATTGGTCCTTGGGTGAAAAGATTGAAGAAATTACAAGATTGGTCCCTCAAGTTTGACAAATGGCAAAAATAGTCTCTGGGCATTCAAAAATGGAAAATTACATCTATGGCCCTTGTACTATTCACAATTTACAAATTATACCCCTTGGATAACCTTTGGAAAGTTGACAACTCGCACCCTTCAAACTTTCAGAAATTACAAAAATGGTCCCTAAGGTTAAAACCGGATCAACTAAATACCCTAAATCCAAATCCTATCCTAAATCACTAAACCCAGCAACAAACATAACCCAATCCAATCCTAAAATAAACCCATTTCCAGTCCAATCCTACCCTTAACCCATAAATAAAACTAAACCCAACCCAAGCCCAAAACCATTTAACCCGGCCCACTCACCCTAACTAAATATCAGGGTCAAACAAAAGTTTGACCCGTCTTCTTCCCCCACTTGCCGCCTAAACTAAAACCATACCACCCCACCTCATCACCACAGCTGGCTTCTACTCCTCCACCTCATCCCTCCTCCTCAACACTCCACCTAACAAGCCAAGGTTTAATTAATGCTTCATCATCCCATCAGTTCAGAACCAAGACTTTAGCTACTTGTCCTTTTCCCGCCAAAATGGCAATTAACGATCAAGATGACTTACACTCTATTTTAATGGTGGGATTAGCTCGGAATGGATGAGGGAAGCTTCTGAGAGTACTATAAAAGGAAGAGAAGACCAAAGGAATTAGATGTCAGTAGATTAAGACCAAAAAGTAGTGTAAAAAATTAGTTAATGTTCATTTCAGTTTCAAAAGTAGTTTCAGTTGTAATTCTAGTTTGATTTAGCTCAGTAATCTTTATGTTTTCAAGCTTTGTACTCAATCTTAAGTTTAAATAAAAATTCAAGTGTTCCTGTTTAATTCAAACCAAGTTTAATGTTGATCATATAGCTTATTATATGTTTCTATAATCTCATATAAGCTTATATAGCTTATTGTGAGCTTATTTTAGTTTAACTCAGTTCTCAATTCCAAAATCAAAAAAAAGTCAAAGAAAGTCAACAAAAGCTCACAATAAGCAGTTCTGGGGGTAGAAGCTAATCTGGATGGCTTTTCTGGTTTCTAGCTTGTTGAAAACAAGCTAGGAGTGGTTTCTGATCCTTGGTTCATGTTCTTTAATCCTCACAGTTGTAAGCTAATTTCCATTTTTGCATTTATTTCATTATTACTGTACTAGTGCTTATTGTTAGCTTATTATAATAGTTATATGCTCATTGATAGTTTCTATGTGTATTTCATCCATTTCATCAGTAGTTAAATAGTATTTTCTTTATTTTGCTTAAATAACTCTAAAAAGCCAAAAACAGTCACAATATTGTATAGCTTATCTTGTGCTTATTTCTTAATTGTTAATTGCTTATTAAGTGTTAAGTAAGTTGTCTAATCAGTAGTTGTTGAATTTCATATGTTCTTATTGCCTGTTCTAGTTTCAAATTCCAAACAGTGAACCATAAGTAGTGTTTGGTTTTAGTTGTTAGACAGGCCAAACCATTAGTTACTGTAGATTTACCATTAGACCAATTTTGTACAAGCTTATTATTGTCCTTATAAGCTAATTTGAAGTTCTGAATAGCCAGTTAAATAGATAATCAAGTTTTTTATGGCCTATGTTAATTTCAGGCTGCCAACAGTTCATATAAGCCAATATTAGCCACAAGCTCTTTTTGCCCTTATTGGTAGCTTTTCTGAGTCACTTTGAGTCCACTTAGTTAGTAGACAAAAGGTGGTTTGAAGTCCTTTGGTGTTGTGCACTTCTGCACAAACTCTGCACACACAGCAGACCCAGTGTATATTAAGTAGCTACAACTGCTGATCTTGATCTAATTGTAGCTTAACCAGCCTGTTTGAGATGGGGCTTTTTGCATGTTAGGATACCCAGTAGTACTAGCTCACTTTTGCCCCCATAATATTCAACTTTTCAGCTTATTTAGTTGCTTAAAATTGCTCTGCAAGTAGCTTAGTTCAGCTGCTTTTTCTATCTTAATTTCACAGCTGCCTATTTGCTTATCAACTTAATTTCTTGTGCTTATTTGTGTTTATCTGTTGTTTTATGCTTCATTAAGTTGTTTAATCTATTTCCTAGCTTCTGGTAATTTTTCTAGCTTTCTAGCTTATTTTTAGCTTATTTGCTAACTGCTTATCTGCCCAAAACTGCTTATTAGGCTTAGATAAGTTCCACTTTTATTTTTCCTAGCTTTCTAATAATATTTTAGATTTACTCAGAATTTTTCATAATTTTCCTAAGTCATTTGATATTTTTAATCTTTTTAATTAGTTTCTATTAGTAATTAAATCATAATAAATAAAATATTAATCAGAAAAATGTAATTTTAATTTTCATAATTTTCTTTTGTCATTTATAATCTAGGAAAAATATAATTATATTATTAGACCTTAAGAAAAATGAAAACAGAAAAATAGTGATAGCTTCTATTTAATAGATTTTATCTTTTTAAATTTTTAATTAAGCAATTTTCATTTTTATAATTTTCTTAGCTTCTTTTCACTTAATAATATTTTTAGAAGAAGTTTTAGATTTTTCTTTGTTCATTTAGTATTTTTTATAAATTTAAATAGTTTAAAAAGTAATTAAATAGTAAATAATTAATAATAATTGGATAAAAAGTGTAAAAAATTATAATTTTAGTTTTAAAATAAGTTTTAAATAATTTTACATTTTTAATATTAGATTTCATAATATTTCAGTTTTTGTCCCATTTTAGATTTCCCGTTACGCGTTTTTAGTTTAATTAATTCGCGTTTAAATTTTCTTGTGTATATTTGTTTTTAATTTGTTAATTAGAATTAATCAAAAAAGCAAAATTCATATCATATCATCAATCACTCTAATCCAAAGCTTTCCACAGTTTGCCCATTCACACCTCGTTGGGAAACGACCCAGGTAATCACTTACCTGGCTTCACACTACACACGAACGTGAGTTTTTGCAAGTATCCTTTTTCACAAAGGGGTGATTTGTATTTATTCACAAGTATTCGTTCTGAGACTGTTTATATTTATATATACGTTTTTAGCCGGATCAGTACCTATGGATGTAGATGAGAGGGTTATACCACCCCATGGAAAGGGTGTTATGGAGGATGTTCAGGGTGTATTTGAGATCGGACAGAGCTCCAGGGATGCTCAGATACATGGTTCAGAGGATGCTCAGTGGGTAGACATTCAGTGTGATACTGTTCAGGCTGCCTGTCCAGAGTATACTCCGTCGTCACCTCCACTCGTGCCACCTACTTCACCTTATGGAAAGGGTGTTATGGAGGATGTTCAGGGTGTATTTGAGATCGGACAGAGCTCCAGGGATGCTCAGATACAAGGTTCAGAGGATGCTTAGTGGGTAGACATTCAGTATGATATTGTTCAGGCTGCCAGTCCAGAGTATACTCCGTCATCACCTCCACTCGTGCCACCTACTTCGCTGATACCTTCCCCACCCGCATCACCAGCAGTTTCTTTACATTCGGATTCACTAGCTGTATTTGAGGAGCTTACTGTCATAGATGAGATACATGTTCAGTTAGCTAACCAGGAGTTGTTGCTCGAGGTTCATTCCGATCAGCTTCAGAGATTGGAGCAGTCCGACCGCCTCCCGAGGTTAGAGAGGCGTGTTGGGACGATTGATAGGGCTGCTTGTGTTTTATTTGAGGAGGTATATACTGATCGCAGAGAGAGAGTTGGGTTACAGGCTAGATTTGAGGCTTTTAATAGGTTGCATGGTAGAGAGCTCGGGATATTGTGTCACAACTCACAATTTCAGGTCATTTTCCAAACCTCGACAAGTTACTATTCATCGCTTACTATTCACCGATCATTATTCATCATTCCACTATTCATCATTTTCGGAGTCGGTTTGAGACTTTGAGAAGTTCTCAAAGTTTTTACTATTCACATGACACTATTCACTTCCGAAAGGAATACACTATTCATGATCATCATGCATTATTTTAAAGTTACGTATGTTTAATTTGTAATTAACGTTACCACTCAGTTTTACTATTAACATATACCCGACACTCCCGACAATGATCCTAATATATTTCTACACTCATTATAATGTTACAAAAATAATAAAAGTTATTCTCTCAATGTTTTGGGAATTTAGTCATTTTATACCATTAATTATATATAATTACGACGGTTTTCGTAATAACAAAGCAAAAGTTATTGAAACACCCACTATCTACAAAAATTATATTTTTATAATTTTTACAATGTTATTTTGTCACAATCGTTCCATTAAAATTTATTTCTAATTAACCCGGTACCCAAAAACACTAAAACTACAAAAACTATACACTAAACGGTACCCCGTAATCAATAAATTAAACAAAATTACACACATAATCACCAACCACACTAGGTGGCCGGTTTTGGAGCCTCACTAGGACACATGTCTTACTAAAAATTCCACTATAAAACTTCCTCATTTACCTAACATCACAACCACATGCAACTAAAACCATTTTAGATCAAAATTGAGATTTCTTTCTTCCTCTCTTTTGTGTGCTCGGCCAAGAAGAAAACAACAAGAAAAACCCATCAAATTTTCAAGAACAAGTCATGATCAAGTCCCATTAGTAGCCTATTTTAAGGTTTTGAAATAAAAACCTTTAGGTTAATTAGGTTTTCATCACATCTTTCATAATCCTTCAAAGTAAGTATGTCAAATTCTTTTTTTATAATTTTACCAAATTCTTACAAAGTTCATATTATTTTTATACAAGATTTTCATGCATGTGCAAATTTATACCACTCCATATACACTTTTGTATCATTTTTAGCCTTAAAAATATGAAATATGTAAACCCTTGGTAGATTGACTTGGTTGGTGATGTTTAGGACCCCATGACACCCTAAGAAGGTGTATGGTAGATTAAGAGTGGTTTGGTTGTTGATTGGATGGATTTGGACAAGTTATAAACTAGAAAAATCTATTTTTGACACTATTAGAAAGCTACTGTCCATTTTTGCAAAACGTGGAAACATCAGGGGTTCCTGGGTAATTTTGGCTTAAAGATTCAGAAAATACTTTCAAAAACGAAACCGTGGGCTTTGGAATGAACAAAAACGAGCTTATAACGAAAAAGATATTATAAAAACAAGATTATACTTTTAATAGCCATTTTCTGAAAATAGTGTGCTGATGCACGAATTTTGATGACCAAAACAGAACGCTAAACCTTATTAAAATGCACCGACTTGTTAAAAATTCACTAGTTCACAGTAACACGAAGCCGTGGATATAAAGAACATAGAAAATGAGCTTATAACGACCAAGATACACGCGTTTGAAACCCGACAAATCATATATATTTCCATCAGCTTTTAACCAAATATTTCTAAGTATAGAAAAACTGTTTTTGCAGGTAATCATGTTGCGAGCCAATTTTCTCATTAATCAAGACCCGTATGGTCAAAAGTTAAATGATACGACTATTAGATATTGTTACAAGGTTTTCAAAAACGCCGAGTGTCATCACTAACACCTAACGTACAACATTTCGCGACTAGTTAATTTTACGAAACCATTTTGGTCATATTTTCAAGTTATGAAAAGTGTCATTTTATGACGAACACATTATAATTGCCGATAAAACACCAAATGAGGATCGTGGAGTATCATTTCAACCTACTTACATGAAAAGTGTTTATTAACTTAACGAGACGTCAAAGTATATTTTTCGACGATAAACATTATTTTCAAAACTAACGAGTGCTATCGATAACATACGTATTTGCATGTGTAGCATCATTTCATTGCTTACATTAGAGCCTATCATTCATATTAGGTTGCGGTTAAAGATCGTGCCTCATTTCGTGTATCCACTTTTGTCTTCATAGCTATCGCACCAGGTGAGTCATAGCACCCCTCTTTTACCGTTTTATAAATGTTTTAGGGGAGATACATGCTCAATTACATGTTTTCAACTTTATGCTCGTTTTACAATTAAACTCCATGCTTGATTTACTTAAACTTGCTACTTGCTTACTCAAACACCAATTGCCTTACTTAAATGTTTCTTTGTTTATTCAAATGCTTTAAGTGTTTATATGTTACAACTTACATTACATGAGTATAGGGATACCTACATTGCCTGGGTATGGCATGATACCCATACATTGCCTGGGTATGGCATGATACCCGTACATTGCCTGGGTATGGCATGATACCCGTACATTGCCTGGGTACATTGCCTGGGTATGGCATGATACCCCTACATTACATGGTTGCATTATCACACATATCTTTTCATCTTGGTCAAAATATTACATTTGTTTACATAAACCAAATTATATTTGGCAGTGGGTTGTAAATACACAGGTTGCAAGCCTTGTATGGGCGGGGCTTGGAACTGAGTGGATTTACAATGCCTTTGCTGGGAAATCTTCATTCAAAGGCTTTTCATTACATTCTTTTTCACTAAACTCTATGAACTCACCAACCTCGTGTTGACACTTTAGCATGTATTTTCAGGTATTAAGCAATGGCACGCTACTGGAGGTTTTTGGCAGGGCATGGCATGGTCATAGAAGACTCTGATATTCATATAGGGACCGTTTAAACTATTTTAAGGGCCTAATTCCGCACTATTTTTAATAATGTAAATTCAACACTTCTGTTAAATGATTTTATTCTAAATGAATGAGATGAAAACCGTTCTTTGCACTTGTGTTGTGATACCAATTGAGTTGCACCCCAGCAACATGTAAGCTTCCGCTGGACCCGATTTTGGGGGTGTGACAGATTGGTATCAGAGCCTTGGCTATAGAGAACTGGGTGTTTTTAAAACCTAGACAATAGCTACTTTCACGAAAACTTAAACCTATGACCGCCACGTGCCTGCCTGCCAAGTTGGTGCCTCCTTTGTGGTTTGTTACTGACTTATGCGATGAGATTGTATCTCATTATTAGATATATTATATTCACTTATTCTAGCTGATCACCATAATTGTCTTCCATATTAGTATGCTTACATATCATACGCGTCTCACTGTTACGCCTTTTCCTTGCGTAGTTTCATCATTCAACCTCGAGTTCGGTCACTTGCCTTAGTCTTTCAGAACATCTTTTCATATGTGAAGGACATAGTATTAGTATAACTGAGCTGAGTATTTAAAAATTCATGGAACCTCGATGGAATGTAGACTGGTCATCTACATTCGACCCGAGACAGTAGGATATGGACTGACCACCTATATTCGACTCAGAGATGAATTTTGCAATACTGAGAACAGTTATAATAAAATTTTGTCTGGATTGAATTCTCTACTCAATTTCCAAATGTTTCATTCATGTGTGTGTACTCAAACGTTGCAAGAACATTCACATCTACATCACCTCGTGAACCACCGCTTAGAAGCACGTCAACAAATCATTACATCTCATGAACATTCACATTTATGCACGATAAACTTACATCACAGTACTCTCTTCCATCACAATCTCATTAGAACCTCAGGAGGCTACCTTACATTCTCACCATCACCATCATTTCCCTTCTCCATTCCCATACATAAGGAATTAGATAACACTCTATAGATACCTACACCACTCATTACTGACTCAACCGATAAGTTGGATTCCATTATCAATCGCCCTTCTAAGAAAGACTTTCCATATCATTACGAGAAGGATTCCTCGATACAAGAAAACAATGAAAGGATTACATCCCCACTAATCAAGGACTAGAAATATGCAGTAAGACGATTCAAATCTCAACAGAAATCTCAAGATATCGCAAGACAATTCAAACCACTATCACTGGCCTGATCGCCAAAATTCCATCATCTGGAAAGTATTGGCTTGACTAAATTACAAGATTATTTTCGATGCGAATGCTCATTAAGCAACACTATAGAGATAAATCCAACCTCCTAACCAAGACTATTGAGCATCCAATTGAACATGACCTCACCAATAGACATTATTCAAACATGTTCGACACCTATGCATTTGTGTAGGCATACCTACCGACTATTTTATCCTCTTAATACTTTCACTTTTAAATGGATTTTTCCCCAAACTGCAGTTATACAAATCATATATCTTGTAAGAAATACTTTTCTGAGGCAATTATTTTGACAAGCAAATTCCTTTTGGTTAATCTTTTACAAAACTATTGGACGTTAAGAAATTTTAAACATCAATCTTTGGCAAACCATGCTATTCACCTCATGTTGAAAACAGTCCTATCTTACATAACTACTAAATTTTGAAACATCAAGAAAAATGTTACTTAGGAAGCTGTTTGCTTAAAATTGTAAATTCATTTATTTGGGGAAGGCTTATGAACAAAACACACAATCTCAAAACAAACTTTGAAAATCAATCACTATATTACATCATTTATACATTTAGGGTTTTGTGATTTGACGATATAGTGCATAGGAAAAATATTAGTAATGGAGACTAAGCACCGTAGGTGGAGAAAGACTCGATTCATAACATTCTTGCGGAGAACCAAAACTTTATTCCTAATCTATTCTTTCCAATAACACCCTTTGACGAACTTAACCTTGTAAGATCTGTTTCACAAGATTCATAATACCCATTCCAATTATTCCTAATAGAGGAATTCGATTCACCTCAAACTTCGGGCAATTTCTTTAAGATTCCTTTGGAACTACACCACTTATCACCTTTAGACAATGGTCAGAATTAGAGAACGACTCAAACATAGGGAGATATGCCCAAATCGGGTGTAATGGATTCTGGAAATGGTTGGGCTAACCATTTGCTATAAATCGAATTTATTTACAACAATAGTTATCACAAGATCCCAAAGACAACACCAACTGAAACACAATCCACCAAAAACATGAGAGACAAACTCGATATACATTGAACCATTCGATACTTCAGACTTGAGACTTTATTAAAGAACAATAGGTTACACAAACATGTTTCACGTTTTCAAATCTCAAGAGATATCTTTCAGATGAGTCACTCATAATTCCATTAGAAGAAATCCAACTCAATGACAAACTTAAACCTTGTAGAAGAACCAGTAGAAATCATGGACCGTGAGGCCAGACAATGAAACAGAGTCAAATTCCTATCGTAAAAGTTCACGGGAATTCTTGAAGATATCCCAAGTTCACTTGGGAACAGGAAGACCTGATGCGACTCAAATACCCACATCTTTTCGCCGAGACCACTCCAGAGACCAACACCAGCTGAATTCAGGGACTGAATTCCTTTTTGGGTGGGCGAATGTCACAACTCACAATTTCAGGTCATTTTTCAAACCTCGACAAGTTACTATTCATTGCTTACTATTCACCGATCATTATTCATCATTCCACTATTCATCGTTTCCGGAGTCGGTTTGAGACTTTGAGAAGTTCTCAAAGTTTTTACTATTCACATGACACTATTCACTTCCGAAAGGAATACACTATTCATGATCATCATGCATTATTTTAAAGTTACGTATGTTTAATTTGTAATTAACGTTACCACTCAGTTTTACTATTAACATATACCCGACACTCCCGACAATGATCCTAATATATTTCTACACTCATTATAATGTTACAAAAATAATAAAAGTTATTCTCTCAATGTTTTGGGAATTTATTCATTTTATACCATTAATTATAAATAATTACGACGGTTTTCGTAATAACAAAGCAAAAGTTATTGAAACACCCACTATCTACAAAAATTATATTTTTATAATTTTTACAATGTTATTTTGTCACAATCGTTCCATTAAAATTTATTTCTAATTAACCTGGTACCCAAAAACACTAAAACTACAAAAACTATACACTAAACGGTACCCCGTAATCAATAAATTAAACAAAATTACACACATAATCACCAACCACACTAGGTGGCCGGTTTTGGAGCCTCACTAGGACACATGTCTTACTAAAAATTCCACTATAAAACTTCCTCATTTACCTAACATCACAACTACATGCAACTAAAACCATTTTAGATCAAAATTGAGATTTCTTTCTTCCTCTCTTTTGTGTGCTCGGCCAAGAAGAAAACAACAAGAAAAACCCATCAAATTTTCAAGAACAAGTCATGATCAAGTCCTATTAGTAGCCTATTTTAAGGTTTTGAAATAAAAACCTTTAGGTTAATTAGGTTTTCATCACATCTTTCATAATCCTTCAAAGTCAGTATGTCAAATTCTTTTTTTATAATTTTACGAAATTCTTACAAAGTTCATATTATTTTTATACCAGATTTTCATGCATGTGCAAATTTATACCACTCCATATACACTTTTGTATCATTTTTAGCCTTAAAAATATGAAATATGTAAACCCTTGGTAGATTGACTTGGTTGGTGATGTTTAGGACCCCATGACACCCTAAGAAGGTGTATGGTAGATTAAGAGTGGTTTGGTTGTTGATTGGATGGATTTGGACAAGTTATAAACTAGAAAAATCTATTTTTGACACTACTAGAAAGCTACTG
This sequence comes from Artemisia tridentata subsp. tridentata, assembly GCA_021014915.2. Classification (NCBI taxonomy): domain Eukaryota; kingdom Viridiplantae; phylum Streptophyta; class Magnoliopsida; order Asterales; family Asteraceae; genus Artemisia; species Artemisia tridentata. Next base: position 376,637,196 of record CP139505.1, read on the forward strand.
TCCATTTTTGCAAAACGTGGAAACATCAGAGGTTCCTGGGTAATTTTGGCTTAAAGATTCAGAAAATACTTTCAAAAACAAAACCGTGGGCTTTGGAATGAACAAAAACGAGCTTATAACGAAAAAGATATGATAAAAACAAGATTATACTTCTAATAGCCATTTTCTGAAAATAGTGTGCTGATGCACGAATTTTGATGACCAAAACAGAACGCTAAACCTTATTAAAATGCACCGACTTGTTAAAAATTCACTAGTTCACAGTAACAGGAAGCCGTGGATATAAAGAACATAGAAAATGAGCTTATAACGACCAAGATACACGCGTTTGAAACCCGACAAATCATATATATTTCCATCAGCTTTTAACCAAATATTTCTAAGTATAGAAAAACTGTTTTTGCAAGTAATCATGTTGCGAGCCGATTTTCTCATTAATCAAGACCCGTATGGTCAAAAGTTAAATGATACGACTATTAGATATTGTTACAAGGTTTTCAAAAACGCCGAGTGTCATCACTAACACCTAACGTACAACATTTCGCGACTAGTTTTACGAAACCATTTTCGTCATATTTTCAAGTTATGAAAAGTGTCATTTTATGACGAAAACATTATAATTGCCGATAAAACACCAAATGAGGATCGTGGAGTACCATTTCAACCTACTTACATGAAAAGTGTTTATTAACTTAACGAGACGTCAAAAGTATATTTTTCGACGATAAACATTATTTTCAAAACTAACGAGTGGTATCGATAACATACGTATTTGCATGTGTAGCATCATTTCATTGCTTACATTAGAGCCTATCATTCATATTAGGTTGCGGTTAGAGATCGTGCCTCATTTTGTGTATCCACTTTTGTCTTCATAGCTATCGCACCAGGTGAGTCATAGCACCCCTCTTTTACCGTTTTATAAATGTTTTAGGGGAGATACATGCTCAATTACATGTTTTCAACTTTATGCTCGTTTTACAATTAAACTCCATACTTGATTTAGTTAAAGTTGCTACTTGCTTACTCAAACACCAATTGCCTTACTTAAATGTTTCTTTGTTTATTCAAATGCTTTAAGTGTTTATATGTTACAACCTACATTACATGAGTATAGGGATACCTACATTGCCTGGGTATGGCATGATACCCGTACATTGCCTGGGTATGGCATGATACCTGTACATTGCTTGGGTATGGCATGATACCCGTACATTGCCTGGGTATGGCATGATACCCGTACATTGCCTGGGTATGGCATGATACCCCTACATTACATGGTTGCATTATCACACATATCTTTTCATCTTGGTCAAAATATTACATTTGTTTACATAAATCAAATTATATTTGGCAGTGGGTTGTAAATACACAGGTTGCAAGCCTTGTATGGGTGGGGCTTGGAACTGAGTGGATTTACAATGCCTTTGCTGGGAAATCTTCATTCAAAGGCTTTTCATTACATTCTTTTTCACTAAACTCTATGAACTCACCAACCTCGTGTTGACACTTTAGCATGTATTTTCAGGTATTAAGCAATGGCACGCTACTGGAGGTTTTTGGCAGGGCATGGCATGGTCATAGAAGACTCTGATATTCATATAGGGACCGTTTAAACTATTTTAAGGGCCTAATTCCGCACTATTTTTTATAATGTAAATTCAACACTTCTGTTAAATGATTTTATTCTAAATGAATGAGATGAAAACCGTTCTTTGCACTTGTGTTGTGATACCAATTGAGTTGCACCCCAGCAATATGTAAGCTTCCGCTGGACCCGATTTTAGGGGTGTGACATATTGGGAGCTCAGGTGAGAGACCTAAGGAGAGGTCAGCACCGGACACATAGGATGCCGAGCAGAGTTCGAGGTTCTGAGCGTGCTCAGTGGCAGAGGATTGAGACTGCTGAGTACCTGATCGGAGCAGTGATGGCAGAGAACCAGGAGCTCAGGCACCGTGTGATTCAGTTGGAGGCTACCACGGGAGAGATGACAGCAGCATTCGAGCAGTTACGCGTCGAGCGTGACCGCATCTAGTCTAGTTTCGTAGGATGTTGTACTTTCCACTAAACTGATGAGTCGTCAGTTAGTGATGATCTTCTAAACCTGCTTGTATTTTGTGTACTTCAGATTTGATATATGAATATAACAAGCTTGGTTTATCTATTCGATTGTTCGTTTCCTATATGATTGACTTTATTCTTGCATCTTGTCTATGATATTGTATATTCATGTGACAATCTTTTCCATGCTCAAGATCTCATTTATCGCCATCTTTGGTGATGCAGATAAATGGCACCTCGGCGAAAGTCAACCAGATCCACTCGAGGACAAACTGCTAATCCACCGGTTACCGTAAGAGTTGTGCGTGGCGAAACTGCGGAAAATGCCACTTCAGCAAGGGCTACACGAGGAAGAAATGCTGAGGATGCAGTCCCACCCAGGACCGCGAAAAATCCACCAGCAGTGAATCATGCCACACTTGACCACCTGGTCAGTGATCGCGTAGCCACCGCACTCGCTGCTGCGAACAATTCAACCACCAACACTGGAACTTCAAGACCACCTACTAACACCCGTGGTTGTTCCTACAATGAATTCAAGAAGGCTATGGATGGAGGATTCAAAGGAACAGAGGGAGCCATTGGTTTACTTAGATGGATTGAAAAGTTAGAAACTGTGTTTCACATCAGTGGCTGTAGTGATGAGGATCGGGTTAAGTACGCATCTTTCACTCTCATGGATTCTGCTTTGACCTGGTGGAACAACTACAAGAAATCAGCTGGTATTGAGGTTGCTTATGCTATGTTGTGGGATGACTTCAAGGAAATGGTACTCAAGAAGTATTGCCCCCGTAATGAAGTCAAGAAGTTGGAAGTAGAGTTCTGGAACCTGAAGGTACAGAATAATAACATGGCTGCTTATAACCAGAGGTTTCAAGAGCTAGTGTTGTTGTGCCCAGAGATGGTTCAGACTGAAGCCGGATTGCTTGAGAGGTATGTGGGAGGATTACCTAAGTCGATAAAAGGAAGTGTGACTACCTCTAAGGCTAAGGATCTTCATGAGACCATGGAGATAGCCAACAAGCTGATGGACCAGCTATTGAAAGAAGCTCCAGAAAAGAGTACCGACCACAAGAGAAAGTGGGATGATCAAGCTAAGGGAAACAGCGGTAGCTCTCAAAACAAGAAACAGGCCGTGGTATATGCAGTTGGTACAACTGGGAAGAAAGAGTATGTAGGAAACGCACCTCTTTGTGACCGCTGCAAGCTACACCACAGGGGAGAGTGTACAGTTAAGTGCCGTAATTGCCAGAGAGTAGGGCATTTGGCCAGGAACTGTCGGTCTAGACCCCTAGCTACTGCTCAAGCAACCCCACCCAACAACCGTAAAGCGGAAGTTACCTGCTTTGGTTGTGGTGAGAAGGGTCACTACCGCAATGAGTGCAAGAAACCTAGGAACCAAGGAAATGGTGGTGGTAATGCTGGAAATCAGGGCACTGGAGCAGTTGTTGCAGCAAGAGTTTATGCTGTTGGCAGAAGGGAAGCTCAGGACGACCCGAATGTGGTGACAGGTACGTTCCTTTTAAATAATCGCTATGCATCGATTTTGTTTGATACGGGAGCAGATAGAAGTTTTGTGTCGACTGCATTTAGCTCTTTGATTGATATTGCCCCGACCACCTTATATAATGTCTTTGATGTAGAATTAGCTAATGGGAATCTAGAGAGAGTAGATACCATTATAAGAGGATGCACTCTAAACTTGCTAAACCACCCTTTTAATATCGATCTTATGCCAGTAGAGTTAGGTAGTTTTGACGTCATCATAGGGATGGATTGGTTATCCAAATACCATGCTGTCATTATCTGTGATGAAAAGACCGTCAGAATACCTTACGGAAACGAGATCCTTATTATTGAGGGAGATCGAAGTGATCATGCGCGTTCGTCAAGGTTGAACATCATCTCGTGTACGAAGGTGCAGAAGTACATCGAGAAAGGATGCTACCTCTTTCTAGCTCACATTTCCGAGAAGAAAGAGAAGAGTCCCACAGAGAAGCGATTGGAAGACGTGCCAATTGTGAGGGATTTCCCAGAAGTCTTTCCAGAAGACTTACCTGGACTACCGCCAGCGCGACAAATTGAATTCCGTATTGATTTGGTGCCAGGAGCCGCGCCTGTAGCGCGAGCCCCCTTCCGGTTAACACCAACGGAAATGTAAGAGTTGTCGGAGCAGTTGGCTGAATTGTCAGGCAAAGGTTTTATTATGCCGAGTTCTTCGCCTTGGGGAGCTCCGGTTCTATTCGTCAAGAAGAAGGATGGATCCTTCAGGATGTGTATCGATTATCGGGAGCTGAATAAGATAACGATTAAGAACTGATACCCACTACCCAGAATCGACGACTTGTTCGATCAACTTCAAGGATCATCGGTTTACTCCAAGATCGATCTGAGATCAGGTTATCATCAACTTCGAGTCAAGGAGGAGGATATCCCGAAGACGGCATTTAGGACTCGATATGGCCATTACGAATTCCAAGTTATGCCATTCGGTTTAACTAATGCACCTGCAGTATTCATGGATCTCATGAATAGAGTGTGTAAGTCGTACTTGGATAAATTCGTTATTGTGTTCATTGATGACATCTTGATATACTCTAAAGATGAGAAAGAGCACGAGGAACACCTCAGGCTAATCTTAGAGTTATTAAAGAAAGAGGAGCTATATGTCAAATTCTCGAAGTGTGAGTTTTGGATATCTACAGTTCAGTTTTTAGGTCACGTGATTGACAGTCAGGGTATTCACGTGGATCCTGCCAAGATTGAGTCGATTAAGGATTGGGCAACACCTACGACACCCACAGAGGTATGCCAGTTTTTAGGACTCGCCGGTTATTACCGAAGGTTTATCGAAGGTTTTTCAAGATAGCTAAGCCTTTAACTGCATTAACCCAGAAGAGCGTGAAGTACAACTAGGGAGATGATGAAGAAGAAGCTTTTCAACTCCTTAAAGAAAAGTTGTGCAGTGCACCTATTTTGGCCCTACCTGAAGGTAGTGAAGACTTTTTCGTTTATTGCGACGCTTCACATAAAGGTTTGGGAGCCGTGTTAATGCAAAGAGAAAAGGTGATAATGTATGCTTCGCGACAACTGAAAACTCACGAGAAGAACTACACGACTCATGATTTGGAGTTAGGCGGAGTTGTGTTTGCACTACGTATTTGGAGGCACTATCTCTATGGTACTAAGTGTGTGGTGTATACGGATCACAAAAGTCTACAGCATATCTTGAACCAGAAGGAGCTGAACATGAGACAGCGACGATGGTTAGAATTGCTAAGCGACTATGATTGTGAGATTCGTTATCATCCAGGCAAGGCGAATGTAGTTGACGACGCACTTAGCAGGAAAGAGAGGATTAAACCACTCAGGGTCAGATCGTTAGGGAATACGATTATTTCCCCTCTTCCAGCGAAAATTCTTGAGGCTCAGGAGGAAGCACTCAAAGAGGAGAATAGACCAAACGAGAAAATTTACGAAATGCCAGAGAGCGAAAAAGGCTTCGTAAAGAGGTCTGATGGAGTTTTGTGTTATGGAGACAGAAGTTGGATTCCATTGTGTGGAGGAATTCGTGATTTGATTATGCACGAATCACACAAGTCCAAATACTCCATTCATCCAGGAGCTGACAAGATGTACTTAGACTTAAAGAAGCTATATTGGTGGCCAAACATGAAGGCTGACATAGCTAAGTACGTCAGCATGTGCTTAACGTGTTCGAAGGTTAAGGCTGAACACCAGAGACCGTCAGGTTTGCTTGTGCAACCAGAGATCCCATAGTGGAAATGGGAGCGGATAACTATGGATTTCATCACCAAGTTGCCAAGGACGTCGAGCGGTTATGACACGATATGGGTAATCATAGATCATCTCACAAAGTCTGCACATTTCCTTCCTATGAGAGAGAACGATAGCATGGATAAGCTTGCCAGGCTATACGTGAAGGAAATTGTGGAAAGGCATGGAGTGCCAGTTTCTATCATCTCTGATCGAGATAGTCATTTTACATCCAGTTTTTGGAGGTCGCTTCAGGATGCATTGGGTACAGATCTTGATATGAGCACAGCTTACCATCCTCAGACTGATGGTCAGAGTGAGAGGACTATTCAGATGTTGGAGGACATGCTCAGAGTGTGTATTATTGATTTTGGGAACGGCTGGGATAAGCATTTGCATTTAGTCGAGTTTTCCTACAATAAAAGCTATCACACCAGTATCAAGGCTGCACCGTATGAAGCACTTTATGGTCGTAAGTGCCGATCGCCGATATGTTAGGCTGAAGTCGGAGAAAGCCAACTTACTGGACCAGACCTAGTTCACGAAACTACTTAGAAAATCGTGCAGATCAAGAATCGAATGCAAGCTGCTCGTGATTGCCAAAAGAGCTACGCTGACAAAAGGCGAAAACCCCTTGAGTTCCAAGTGGGTGATAAAGTGATGTTGAAGGTCTCGCCATGGAAAGGCGTGATCAGATTTGGTAAACACGGGAAGCTAAACCCTCGTTATATTGGACCTTTTAAGATTCTTGCAAGAGTTGGGCCCGTGGCCTACAGACTCGCATTGCCTTCTGAAATCAGCGCTGTGCATGACGTTTTTCATGTTTGTAACTTGAAAAAGTGTTTATCTGATGATAATCATGCTATTCCTTTGGAAGAAATCCAAGTCGACGAGAGGTTGAATTTCATCGAAGAACCAATTGAAATCATGGACCGGGAGGTTAAGCGACTGAAGCAGAGTCGTATCCCAATCGTTAAGGTCCGCTGGAACTCTCGCAGAGGCCCCGAGTACACTTGGGAGCGAGAGGACAAAATCAAGCGAAAGTATCCGCATCTCTTTTCGAACTCATCGAATGGCGTGAACTGAAATCCGGGACGGATTTCGCCTTAAGGAGGGGAGACTGTGACAAATGGTATTTTTCACAAATTAATTTAATAATAAATTTCTATTTATTATGTTTATTTTGAGTATTATATGCATTTTTGCATGATTCTGCATGTTTCGGCACATTTCTGAATGTTTTCGGGAGCTGTCCTGCACACTGTAGCTTACAGTCAATACTGAAAAGGTTTATTTTTGTCAGTAAACACAAATTAATCCATTTTGGATAGTTACTGACAAGTCTCGTAATTTACTGAGAGCTTTCTCACATTTTGTCAAGATGAAAAATATACATATATATATATGTTGCATGCATGTAATCGAACCATCATAAATGCTATGAGTTAATGTGTAGATTTCTTGCTTGTGTGATAAAACTTGTTACTTGTGGTACTAATTTGAAGGCACAAATATAATTAGTACTAATTATGCAAATTTAAAACAATATATATACATATATGTATATATACATGAATCGGCTCTAATAAAATTATGAGATTATTGGGGTTTTGAAAAACATAAAATTTTGGCTCAAGTGGTGAATTGGTGGAGGTTTTGTTTGTAAGATTTCAGTTAATATATATCGAATTAACCGTAACTAATTATAAATAATTAGTTAAAAATACAATTTTTGGAGAAAATAAATATTTTGGGTCGACAAGTATAAAAATGAATCGACTAAAAATATTTTTGGCTAAACTTGGCTTTTTGAGGATTAAACATAATTAAAAGTGTTAATTATGTTTAATTATAAAAGTTATATAAATTAAAAATACTAAAATTGGTTATTGGGCCAAATGGACCTTTTGAGCCCAAATGGGTACTCGTTGGCAGTTGGGCCGAGCCCAATGAAGAGTTTTCCAACTTTGACTTTTTGACCAAAAATTGTTATCGGGCGTGTAAGAATTAATTTCGATATATAACGATATATAAAACGTAACTTAATTCGAAATATATATTTTCGGGCTTATTTTGGACTAATGGGCCCAATAGTGTATTTTTAGCCCACTAAACTCTTCGGATGACGAAAATGAGTTTTTACAAATATTTGAGCTTATGATGAGTATTTTCGTAACATATAACGAATTATAACGATAACTATATTAGTAACAAATAATATAGTTATTACGTACTAAATTTTGCAACTAAAGCGACAAGTGATTAAATTGAGAAATTGCGACATTTGAGATAAATGGAAACGTTGAACAAACGAATGGGTCATGCCCAAATTTCTAAAAATTATAACACTTAGAGTATTTTACAAAAATACTTACATTTATATATTTTTCTAAATACAAATGTATTTACTTTAAATACTCAATTATATTATAAATAATAATAAAATTTATAATATAATATTTTCTCATTAACATTATTTTATAAAGATTTCCCAAGTATATTTAATTAATTAAAAGCTTAATTAATTAAATACATAATCACAACTATTATACTTAATATATATATATATTACTTACGTATTATAAAGATGAATATAATACGCGGATATTCCATTATACACTCTCACACCATTATAAACCTTGGGGTGAGAAACATGCAAAACTGTTTTCATGGACCAAACTGAATTTGTTTTTACACACTGGTATGCAGAAACCTAAGTTTGCTTGAATCCCATTTTGCCCACTATCGATAACCGTCAATTCCTGCTGGGAAACGCGTATGTTATAAATAGATCTATTGGGGGTGACTCCTCCGTTCGGTTTGACCGGTTAGGAAAACGCGAACGTATACCATGACGACCTTTTTGCCGAGTGACTGGGGATTATCACTCGCGGGCACCTTTATTGTACTTATGCCTTTGGCATACTATTGTCTAGTTCGGTTATTGAGCTTAGTGTTTGCATGCGGAATTAGTGTGTGCTTGCTATTATTGCCATGGTCCATGTGTGCTATTTACTTTAAAACTATAGACTCACCAGCGTTAGCTGACTTTTAGCATGTTTTTCAGGTGCTTAAAGTATGTTATTGTTGAAGGCAGAGCATGGCATTGGTCATAAGAAATCCTAAGTGTTTTTACACAACGCAACTCTGAAACTTTGGGACAGTCATGTAACTGGGCCTTATTTTTATTAAAACATGAACGTATGTATGACATTTGACTTTAATAATGTTATATATTTTAAAACGGATTTTCAATCCGTTCTCTATGTATCTTGTGTTGTGAATCCTATTTAGTAGCACCCAAAACATGTATGCTTCCGCGAATCTTTATTTTGGGGGTGTTACATTTTGGGTCTTCGAAATCAAAAATATCCTCTTGATATTTAGAACTAAGCTTACTAACATCTTTAAAGAATCGACATGACAAATCAAAAGTGTTTTTACATCCTCTCCTAACATCATCATCACATAATAAAAGTTGGGAACCTAGCTTATCGAGTCTCTCGCAGTCTACCCCCTTGAAGTCTCTCATCTTATACGGTGTTTGGTATGAGACTTTCCTAATCCCATCGGTGAAAGTCATGATTCCAATGCGTTCGTCCACAACTAAGTTTGTGATTTCGCAAAAGGGTGCCCCAAAGATAACTTGCGATAAACTAGGATCGATGTACTTTTCAATATTATCAATGATTGTAAAGCTCATTGTGAATGTCATATTACCTACAAACACTTGCACATCTTTGTCTATGCCAACAACATCCTCTCCCTTATACATCATCCCCTATCTACAAATATTGTTATAATGAAACAAGGACATCACATTCTTGGGTAAACATGTGTCTATGTAAACATTATAAAAATGCTTGCGACCGATCATACAAGGTATTTTGAGATTATTCGGATCACGTCGCTTTATCCTACTCGGCCTTCTACCTTGTAACCCCCTTGTGTTACAGATTGACGATGGTTGGTATTCATACACTTTTTCATTACCATCCCAAAAAATCACTTTCCTGGCATCATCGGTGAATAATGCGCTATTATCATTCTCATCAAGCATTACTCCCGTTTCTCTTATGAAGGGTTTTCCTAGGACAAGGTTAGTTAATGTTGGGCGAATGATTGAGTCCATTTCATTAATCACGGTTAGGTCGATGTTATAAATGAACTTGCCTATCATAATTGGTACTCTTCTGATTATCCCAACGAAATTAAATCCCTTATACGTAACCTGATTCGTGAAGGCTTCGTTGTATAGAGAGAGGGATATTGCATTCATTGGAGAGTCGGGATCCACGTAGGCATTAATAATGAGCTTTTTCCTAGTGGTGCAAGAGATCTTAAAAACATTGGAATCGCCCTCTTCTATCCTATTTCTAAACCCTATGGAGAGCTTTGCCGTTCCTTTCTCAAGTTCCTCCATAAGGGAGCTATCCAGCAATCCTGGAAGTTCCTGAGGTTTTTCGGACACTTCTTCCGAATCCTTCCTATCACTCAACCCTCCGGTGATGGAGTCTCTGGGTGAGTCTAAAGGGTTGTTAGATACCTCGTGGTTCTCCTTAAGAATTTTACCCTCTACTTCATCGTCCCTATTCCCAGTTGATCGTTGGTTCTTATTGGGGTTAGGCGTAGGTATTGTGGTAATGGTGTTCATGAAATGGATTGGTTTTGAGGAGGCAGGAGGATCCCTAGTTTCTTTTCCTTTTGGTGGCATGTGTTTGAAGAGTTTACTAGGGTTCTTTATTTTCACAAGAGAGGGCGTTTGGTTAGTGATGGTGACGGACTTAACCTCTTCAGCTCGTGCCAATTCATCAGTTGACTTTCCAACAATGCGATCATTGATAACACTCAACAGGTTACTAACCTTGTTATTCATATCGGCTTGCTGTTGTCTGAATTGATTCTCGAGTTTGGAGAGCTGCGTTTCTTGAGAGAGAATGAATTTTTGCAGTGCTTCTTCATGGCTTTGTTTTTTAGGCTTATTTTGAGGAGGGTAATGCTCAGACCAGGTGAGTGGGGGAGAGTCATTGAATGATACACTTCGGGTTTGGTTCCAACTAAAATTTGGCTTACTCATCCATGCCTCATAACCCTCGCTGGGATTCCTAGGTCCATAATTAGTAGTGATCCACTTATCTCCCGCTTTGTCAATTCGCGAGGATGCGAATTGTTGAGGCAACATTATCAAGATCCCCTATTGTTTTAATGATGACAAATAAACCTTCGAAACACATAAAATATCAAACGGTAGCAAAAATTCCCCGGAGCCCATGTCTGCTCCTGGCGCGCTGCCCGCACGTCAATGCGCGGGTGACGCGCCAGGCCACTGTATAGCCCGGGACGAATTTTGAAAGTCAGCCTTCCCCTTACCCGACAAATGTGGATCTTTCCATTCAGGTATGAATATGTTATGTGTTTAATTGAGAACACTCGAAACGAGTTTTGAGATTTGAGAGATCCTATTTTTAAAACACCCGCTTACGGGAAAACACCAACTCATATTTTCTAACTCTTGCCTCTAGCCAAGGATTTTCTAAACTTAGGGAGCTTATATATTTCACGTAACAACACGTGAAAGCATCCATATGCTCATATCCCGTACTTACGTCTTCTTTGATCACGTAACGGGTTTACTCCCTTATTGGTAAAACCAAGTCCAAGGTCCCTTTGCGTAAACGCATCCTTTCCCGCTTGGGTTATGCTTTACATCAAGACAAAGCACTTGGCTTGTTTGTTCCAAGGTGTTAGTTGAGATCGTCGAGTCGTGGAAAGTCACGAGATATGAAACTATGGATTCTCGACGTGGTGTTACTGTGATTGTTTTTGTGGTTGTTCATACTTAGACCACTTGGTTATCTTCGAGGCTTGAAGTTTTTAAACATCTAAAAAGCCGAAGAAACCGTATTCACCCCCACCCCCTCTACGGTTTCTACAATTGGTATCAGAGCGGTATACTCAAGTTTTTGAGCGTTAAAACCTTCCCGAGAAGTCGTTTTAAGGCAAAAACTTCTTTTCCAAAAATCTAAAATCCTAACTAAGATTTTTGGTAAAGTAGAGTATAGATCCATGGCTCAAGAGAACTATGTTGAGGGGTGCTCTATGCAAATACCACCTTTGCTAGAGACCGATGGGTTTTGCTTTTGGAAAACCTGATTTAAGACCTATGTTAGGTCCAAAGATCTTGACTTATGGGAGGTCATTCAAAATGGAGATTTTGTCTTCATGATGGTTGATCCGGAAACTAAGTTAATGATCGAAACGCCATACTCGAAACTTAAGGAAGATGAAAAGAAAAAGTTCATCAAAAATCAAGAAGCCAAGATGATGATATACAATGCTTTACCTCGAAGGGAGTTCGAAAGAGTCCATGTGTGCAAAACCGCTAAGGAGATTTGGCACTCACTCATCATCACTCATCAAGGGAACTCACAAGTCAAAGATTGCAAGATTGACTTACTCATACAACAATACGAGAAATTTTCAATCTCCGACGGTGAAACAATTGACAATGGTTACACACGATTCAATGCTATAATCACAAGCCTCACGGCTCTTGATTCTAGTTTTTGTAACAAGAATCATGTGAGAAAGTTCCTCCGAGCTCTTCCGGTCAAGTGGCGTCCAAAGGTAATGGCTATTGAAGAAGCAAAGAATTTAGCAGAACTTCCTCTTGACGATCTCATTGGCAATCTCAAAGTTTACGAGATGATCCTTGAGAACGACAAGGCAAGTACCAAAGACAAGAAGGAGAAGGTTAAGTCTTTGGCTCTTAAAGCTAAAGTCACTAGTAGCCAAGCTAGTGATGATAGCGATGGTCAAGATGGTAGCAATGAAGAAGATGATATGGACGACGAAGAATACAACCTTATGGCTAAAAACTTTCGAAGATTCTTTAGAAGAGGTGGTAACTTTATGAGGGGTAATAGGTTTGGCAACCGAGGTTATGGTGGAAGAAACAATCTTGGTGGTAATAGAGGTGTTGACAACAAAGTTGGTGAAAGCTCAAGGCACACTCAAGGATGCTACAATTGTGGCGAAAAGGGTCACTTCATCAATGAATGTTCAAAACCCAAAGTGAACAAGGCATTTATCGGTGGAACATGGAGTGATAGCGAAGAAGAAGATCAACCAACCAATGAAGTCACTTGTCTCATGGCACAAGAAAAACTCGAGGTATCTCAAAACCCTCCTATTACTAACAATCTTGATATTAGTAATTTGCAAAAGGAGAATGAGAACTTAGTAAAATTTGATAAAGATTTTAGAAAAACCTTTGAAAATTTTTTTAACGAAAAACAAATCATTGAACAAGAGCGTACTAAACTTAATGAGAGAATTTATGAACTCGAGAGAGAAGTAAAGAAACTAAAACATGGTAAAGAGGTGATTGAACCATGTAAGAAATGTGAGTCTGATGAGTGTCTAAATACTCATCATTTCTGTTACATTTAGACTGCAAAAACATTTAAAAACATGCAGATATGCTTCAAAATACATGAAATATCATTTGATTGTGTTTTTATCTGTTTCATGTGCAAAAGGATTGAAAAAGTTGAAAAACGAACATAGTTTGCTTAATTGTCAATTTCAGTCCTTTAACTTTCAGAAATTGGCAAAAATAGTCCCTGGTGTTAAAAATATCATTCAAGGTCCCTAAGCTATTTAACTTTTACAATATTGGTCCTTGGATGAAAGTTTTAAAGAAAAGGAAGTTTTGGTCCTTCAAGTTTCAAAAATGGCAAAACAAGTCCCCGGGTTTTAAATATTGAAATTTAACATCTTAAGTCCTTGGGGAATTGAAACTTGGCATAAATGGTCCTTGTAATAATCTTTGGAAAATTGTCACCCCAGCCCCTTCAAAATTCAGAAAATACAAAAATGGTCCTTGTGCTTATTTAACAAACCAACCGGACCCTTTATTAAAATAAACCCAAACCCTTAACCTACCCTATAAACCCAACCCACTTAAATATAACCCAAGCCCAACCCTAAATAAACCCGACCCAACTCCTTTTATTAATAAAACCAGGGTCAACCCCCAGTCAAACCCACCCTTTATCCCCTTCCTCACAACACTGCAGAACCAAAACCACCCTTCCACCTCCATGGTTTTCACCACCACCTGTCCGCCACCTTTCCACCTGTTTACCTACTCTTACCACCACCTCCTTCCACCTAAACACAAGCCCACATTGCATTTAATGCTTTCCCATAACTAAACCTTACCCTGTACCACTCACTTCCCCTGTTTTGCCACTAAGTACGAATTTGGCTATAAACCTTTCCTTTCATGTCCCCTCCACCAATACAAACCTCCAAAATTCTTTAATTGCAAAAATACGGCTGCAAGTTACATAATCCACTTTTGGCGCCAAAAGTGGATTTGAAGGCCAGGATCACTTTGACTCATCCAACAGCTGAGATTATTGATGGGAAATGTTCAGAAGCATGTGGGGAGTGCAAGAAGTCTATAAAGAAAGAGAAGGATGCAGCATTGTAATATATCTAGTGTAATTTTAGTTTCTTAGTGTCGAATTAGTTAAATTTTAATTTCCAGTCTTAAATTAAGCTTTCAAGAACCTTTGTTAAGTATTATCAGTTGTAATCAATCTTTTGTAAGTCTCAATTACAGTGTTAATCATCAATATCAGTTTATGCAATTTTCTTGTTCAAATTTCATGTTACCTTGAAATGTTGTTTGTAGTGTTGTTATTGGACTCATAAGCTCATATAAGCTCCTTATATAGCTTCTGAGAGCTATTAGAAACCTTAAAATCAGTAGTAGTCATAAAACTCAAAAATACAAAAAAATCACAAAAAATTAGATGAAAAATCAAAAATCAGTGAAGATGATCAAGAAAGCTGGAGCAGGGTAGATTTTGGATGGCCTTGAGTTTAGAAGCTTAGTGGTAAGCTATTAGGATTGATCTTGGTCCTTGTTCTTGGTTCTTTAGCTGAATTGCAAAAAATTGTAAGCTTTTCACCATTTTTTGCATTTCACTGTGGTTCTGTGTTTCATGTTGTTATTGCTATTGTTTTATGCTCATATGGTCTTATGTTATCATCTTATAACTTTTGAAATCAGTTGCATGGTCTTAATCTGTCATTGGCTTTGAAAATCATCAAAATCAGTTGTTAAAGGACTGTTTGGATTTGCTGTGGTTATCTGTGATTCAGGTTGTTTGTATTGTTGTTTGTTGTTGTTATATGCTATATTAGTTGATATTAGCTCAGTCAAACAATAAAAACCAGTGCTCATTAGATAGAAAGTCAAAATAGCCTTTGATCTCACTTAATTTGCTAACTGTTAGGATTTAAAGTGTAAATTTCATCACACTAGTTCATAATCTGATAAGCTAGCTTAATTCAACTTCTTTTCATCATAATATAACATGTTCAGTCAGTAAATCTAGCTTAAAGTTCATATAAGTCAACTTATTAGTGTAATTTAAAAAGTCAAAATTTCATATCTGTTAAAATAGAGTAGTTTTCTAGATCACATGTAGGATTTAATATAGATTGGAAATAGATAAATTTTGCTTATTTGTGTTATTTGGTTGCTTGTTTAACTGAATCAAGGAGAAAATTTCATTTTCAAATTGATTTGCTTATTAAAAAGTAGTCTTGAAGTTGCCAGTTTAGCCTTTTACTTCCCCTGTGCACAGGCTTAATAGCCTTTTTCACAAGCTTGCATCTTCTTCATTAGTTAGCTTTAGCTTGTAACATTTGGTGTTTTGTGAAGCCCTTCTGGCCAGCTTGCTGCAAGTATGCTTGTTTTTCCATGTATTGCTTATTCTCTGTGCTTATCATGCTTATTTTGTTTGCTCAAACCAACTCCCTATACTGAGTCATCAGTATAGGTGAGCCTTTTTCATAAGCCCATCAAAAGCTCATCAGTAAGCTTGAGCTTGTGTGCTTTGGCTTTTTCTAAAGCTAATCCACCCATCTCAAAGGTTCAGAGCTCATCTTTGGCTTTGCAGCTTATTTGATAAGCCTGCAAGTAGCTTTTTGATTGTCCCATTTTACTGCATACACTGAGTATTCAGTGTATTATAAGCATTTTCACAAGCCCTCCAAAACCTCATTAGTAGGTCCCACTTTGAAAGCTTTGGCTTTTTGAATAGCTCAGCAAGCCATCTCAATACTTCAGTCATTATTTTGAGCTTTTCAGCTTATTTGATAAGCTTAAAGTTGTATTAAAGAAAGTTGCAGGCCTGTTTGGTTCTGTGGCCATTTGGATTTGCTTATTTGCTTACATTGGCTTATTCAGCTTGAGTTTCTTGTTGTTTTAACTTTACTTCAGTTCCTTTAAGTTGCTCATAGCTTATTTTCAAGCTTGTGTTCACTGAGTAGCTTGTTCCAAGCTTATTCAAGCTAAAAATTTGCTTTTCAAGCCATAAAGCCAACTGTTGGGCTTATTAGCTTGTTACCTGCTTATTTTTAAGTTTCATCAAGTTTGTTTTTGTAAAAGTTCCATATTTTCAGTAGTAAAATAGTTTTGTAAAAGAAAAGCCAAGAAAACCAACACATAAAAATAAGTGATAGCTTCTATTTAAGCCATTTGGTTTATTTTCAGCTTTTTCAAAAAGCACTTTTCAATTTTATATTTTTCTTATCTTCTTGTCACCTTAGAGTATTTATAGAAAAAGTTTCAGATTTTTCTTTGTTCATTTAGTATTTATTATAATTTAAATTAGTTTAAATAATTATTAATTAGTAATTAATTAATAATAATTAGATAAAAAGTGTAAAAAATATATTTTCAGTCTTAAAATAAGTTTTAGGTTATTTTAGATTTATCTAAGTTAAAATTTTAATTTTCTAGGTTAATTTCCTATTTTCTTTTAATATTAGTACACTTTAAATAATAATTAAATAGTTATCAATTAATAATAATTAATTAAATAGTTAAATAATTAATTTTCTTTTTCTTAAAATTTTCTTTTATCTTTAGGTTTATAAAAAAGTTATTTTCATATTTTTAGGATTAATATTTCTTCATTTTCACTTTTTATTTTGTACGTTTACGTTTATTTAAATTTAAACGTACGTTTCTAGGTTTCTAAACGTTTTTAAGTAATTTGGTTTCCTGTATTTATTCCTATAGCTTGTTTAAAGCTATTCTCTTTTATTTCCTTAGTCCAATAATTCAAAACCCCCTTTTCCATTCAATATCACCAGATCACAAATCCGTTTTACTACAGAATTCACATCTCGCTGGGACTTAACGACCCGGGGATACACTAACTCCTTGGATAATTGCATTGTGCCCTAGATTGTTTGACTCTTGTTGACCATTTACTTGGTCAATATTAGCAGACTGTTTAGCACGAATCAAATTTTGGCGCCGCTGCCGGGGAGGTGTGCTGCGTAAAAACGTATTTGAAGAATCAGTGTTGTTGAATATACATCCATTGTATATTAACCATCCTTGTCCATATTCTCTTATTTTCAAATAAAAACCAAAATTATCGTGAAGTTAATTCGTTTGACGGATCGATAAGCCAAAAATATCGTATTTATTTTCTAAAACCAACAAAATCCAAAAAGATTCTTCTTATCTTTTCTAAGTTTCCACCACTATAAAGGATTCTTAGACTCGTCTTAGTGCATGCGCACTCGTTCTTCTAGGTCTTCAAGCCCTTTTCGTGAGCTTGTAAACATACCTCGAAGACGTCGTAGACGTTCTGCCCCATCAGTCGTATCTGAGGTACGTACTGACCCTGTCATCATGGCAGATTTGCCGATGAATGAGCTTCTCCAAGCACCCATCGAGGGTTATGGAGATGCCATTGTTGTTCCAGCCATCGTGGCTGATAGTTTTGAGCTCAAAACCGGGTTACTGAATCTTGTAACCTCAAGTCAATTCTATGGTTTTGAGAGGGATGATCCTCATGCTCACATTCGATGGTTTAACAAGATTACATCTACCATCAAATACAAGAATATCCCTTCTGAATCAATCAAGCTTCTTCTATTCCCATTTTCTCTCGAGGGACAAGCCCGGATATGGCTTGAAAAACAACCCCCTCGTTCAATTGAGACATGGGAGGACTTAGTTACAAAGTTTGTAAACGAATTCTTTCCACCGTCCAGAACGACAAGTCTTAAAAATGAAATCATCAAATTCACACAAAGATTTGATGAATCGTTTAGTGACGCGTGGGATCTTTTCAAAGAATTGCTTCGTAAATGTCCTCATCATGGTTTCACCGAGTTGATGCAAATCGACACTTTCTATAATGGTGTGAGCCAATCTGACCAAGATTCTCTCAATGCCTCCGCTGGAGGTAACTTTTTGAGCAAAACCACCAAAGAAGCTTTAGCAATTATTGAAAATAAGTCTAAGGTCCGTACTGCACGAACAAAGCCATATCATTCTCAGGCTAGTGCTGGTCCTTCTACTTTATCTCCCGTGAGTACTTCTAGCACCGATGCTAAGATTGACAAACTCACGGATGCTATTCAAGCTTTGGTTCTCTCAAACCAAAAGAAAGTCACTTTCACACAAAATCCTTCACATGCTGAAGTGAAGAAAGTGGAAGTCTGTGTTACTTGTGGTGGCCCTCACGCATACTACAACTGTACTGCCACCGATGGTAGTCCTTTTGAAGCTAATGCTATAGCCGGTACTTCAAATCAGGGAGGTAATCAATACCGTCCTCAATTGGAACCAAGTTACCGAGCTAATACCTACCAAGGACCACCCGGTTTCAATCAGAACCAGAATTTGCAAAACCGAAACCAAAACCAACCTCGAATGAACCAAGGTTATCAAAACCAAGGGAATTTCAATTCTGGACATAATCAAGGTTTCCAACACCAAGGAAACTTTAACCGAAACTATTCCAACCAGGGAAATCATTTTCAGGGAAATGGTAATCCAAATCATGGGAATTTTCAACATCAAGGTTATAATCAAAATAACCGAATCCAAAATTTCCCTAATCAACCTCAAGCCATTCCAGCCCCACAACCATCATCTGATGAGTTATTGAGGCAATTCATGAAAGCTCAAGAGGACACAAACAGGTTGTTGGTCAGCCACATCTCTGAGATCAAAAAGTCTTTAAATGATCAACCTTCGGGCTCAGGAAAACTTCCGAGCAACACGATCGCTAACCCGAAGGGCGATGTTAAGGCGATCACAACCCGAAGTGGTGTTTCATATGATGGACCCACTATTCCTACTACCACTTCTTCTTCTTCCCCCAAGGTAGTGGAAAGTGAACCTGAGGTGACTAAGGACAAGATACTTCCTACTAATAACGGAGGTACCGACAACGTCCAACCTCAAGTTGTCTCGAAACCCAAGACTAAACCTGGAGTTGTCTTTGAACATCCTGAAACCCCAGTTGAAAACCCTAAATCCAAACCTTCTATTCCCTACCCATCACGTTTAAATGAGCAAAAGCTCCGCGAAAAAGCTAGTCAACAAATGGATAAATTTTTCTAAATTTTTCAAGAATTACATTTTGACATAAGCTTTGCGGATGCTATCATTCTGATGCCCAAGTTTGCATCCACAATCAAATACTTGTTAAGCAACAAGGAAAAACTGTTTGAAATGGCAAAAACTCCATTAAATGAGAACTGCTCAGCAGTTATCTTGAAAAAGCTTCCCGAGAAGCTTGGAGATCCTGGAAGATTTCTAATACCTTGTGTCTTTCCAGGAATGGTTGAATGCTATGCCTTGGCCGATCTTGGTGCAAGCATCAACCTGATGCCTAAATCAGTATGGAAGAAACTTTCTCTTCCTGAACTTACTCCTACCTGCATGACTCTTGAGCTTGCAGATCGTTCAATATCTCGTCCACTTGGCATTGCTGAGGACGTATTTGTGAAAGTAGGAAAGTTCCATTTTCCAGCTGACTTTGTGGTTGTTGATTTCGATGCTAATCTTAGGGTCCCTCTCATTCTTGGAAGAGGATTTCTAAGAACGGGCCGTGCTCTCATTGATGTATTTGAGCATGAAATCACATTACGTGTGGGTAATGAAGCTGTCACCTTTAACCTCGATCAAACTTCAAGGTACTCCTCAAATTATGATTCTGAATCGGTTAACCGAATCGATGTCATTGATATTGCTTCAGAGGAGTACTCTCAAGAGTTTCTTGGTTATTCTCATAATTCTGTGAGTGGGGATCCCACCACATCTTCTCTACGTATCATTTCCGACTCTTCCCCTTCTCTCACTCTGTTTGAGAGAAGTGATTTCATTTTGGAAGAGATCGAGGCTTTTCTCAAGTGTGATTCATTTCTAGAAGGGATTGATAACGCTGAGATTGATCTGGAGGGAGATATTCTTCTTCTTGAGAAATTGTTGAATCAGGACAATTCTCCTCCACTCCCTCCCGTTGAACTTCATAATGAGGAAATCAAATCAGTTGAGAAAACCGATGAATTTCCTGAGGTCGAACTCAAAGACTTACCGCCTCATCTTGAGTACGCATTTTTGGAGGGTGATGATAAATTACCCGTCATTATTGCTAAAGATTTAAGTGATGAGGAAAAGACTGCTCTAATAAAGGTCTTGAAGTCACACAAGCAAGCCATTGCTTGGAAACTCTCCGACATAAAGGGTATCGACCCTGAATTTTGTACTCACAAGATTTTAATGGATGATGACTTTAAACCAGCAGTCCAACATCAAAGAAGGGTGAATCCTAAAATCCATGATGTTATCAAACAAGAGGTTCTCAAACTTCTTGATGCAGGATTGATTTATCCCATCTCTGATAGTCCTTGGGTTAGTCCCATTCACTGTGTTCCAAAAAAGGGTGGCATAACTGTTGTCACAAATGAAGAGAATGAGTTGATCCCAACTCGATTGGTCACTGGGTGGCGTGTTTGCATTGACTATCGTAAGTTAAATGATGCCACCCGTAAAGACCATTTTCCTCTACCTTTTATGGATCAGATGCTTGAGAGATTAGCAGGGAACGAGTATTATTGTTTCCTTGACGGTTTCTCAGGTTACTTTCAAATCCCCATTGATCCACAAGATCAAGAAAAGACTACCTTCACGTGCCCTTATGGAACCTTTGCTTATAAACGTATGCCTTTCGGCTTATGTAATGCTCCAGGCACGTTCCAGAGGTGTATGATGGCCATATTTACCGATATGATCGGGAAAACTATGGAGGTCTTTATGGATGACTTCTCGGTCATTGGGGATTCATTCGAAACATGTCTCTCCCATTTAGAGAATATGCTGAAACGGTGTGAAGACACCAATCTTTGTCTAAATTGGGAGAAGAGTCACTTTATGGTCAAAGAGGGCATTGTCCTCGGCCATAAGATATCAAAGAACGAGATTGAGGTTGACAGATCTAAAGTGGATGTCATTGCTAAATTACCTCATCCCACTACCGTCAAAGGTATTAGGAGTTTTCTGGGTCATGCCGATTTCTATCGTAGATTCATACAAGATTTTTCTAAAATCGCCCGGCCTATGACTCATCTCCTTGAAAAGGATGCTCCTTTTATCTTCTTACCCGAGTGCATCAAAGCTTTTGAAACATTAAAGAAAAAGCTTACTGAAGCACCCATTCTAGTTGCCCCCGACTGGGATCTACCCATTGAGCTCATGTGCGATGCAAGTGATTTTGCTATCGGTGCAGTCCTGGGGCAACGAAAAGCCAAACACTTTCAGCCGATCCACGACGCAAGTAAAACCATGACTGAAGCTCAAACTCATTACACCACTACAGAAAAAGAATTATTAGTATGGTGTATACCTTTGAGAAGTTTCGGCCATATTTGATCTTGACAAAATGTGTAGTGTATACGGATCACTCGGCTCTCAAATATCTCTTTGCAAAACAAGATGCAAAGCCGAGATTGCTCCATTGGGTTCTCCTCCTACAAAAATTTGATATCATTATACGTGATAAAAAAGGAGCTGAGAACCTAGCTGCTGATCATCTATCCCGATTAGAGAACCCACACCAAGATGTTTTCGAGAAAAAGGAAATAAATGAAACATTTCCTCTCGAGACACTCAATGCAGTTGCTTTTCGTGGAGATTCTACTACCCCATGGTTCGCTGACTTCGCAAATTACCATGCGGGTAACTTCATAATGAAAGGGATGTCGACCCAACAGAAGAATAAATTCTTCAAGGATGTTAAACATTACTTCTGGGATGACCCCTACTTATTCAAAATCTGTGCGGATCAAGTCATCCGACGGTGTGTTTATGGACAGGAAGCTATTGACATTCTCAAAGCTTGCCATGCTGGACCCACTGGAGGCCATCATAGTCCAAACTACACCGCCAAAAAGGTGTTTGATTACGGGTTTTATTGGCCCACAATCTATAAGGATGCCCATGATCTCATCAAATCATGTGACGCTTGTCAGCGTCACGAAATATTTCACAACGAAATGAAATGCCACAAAATGCTATTCAAGTTTGTGAAATCTTTGATGTCTGGGGCATTGACTTTATGGGGCCATTTCCATCATCTCGAGGAAATAAATACATTCTTGTGGCTGTTGACTATTTGTCAAAATGGGTTGAAGCGAAAACTTTACCCACAAATGATGCCCGAGTTGTTGTAAAATTCTTGAAAGCTCTTTTTGCCCGTTTTGGAACTCCACGTGCTATAATCAGTGATCGTGGTACGCATTTTTGCAATGACAAGTTTGATAAAGTCATGCAAAAGTATGGTGTAACTCACCGTCTTTCTACTGCGTATCACCCACAAACAAGTGGGTAAGTAGAAGTTTCAAATCGGGGTATTAAAAGAATCTTGGAAAGGACTGTAGGAGAAAATCGTGCATCCTGGTCGGATAAATTGGATGATGCACTGTGGGCCTTTCGTACAGCTTACAAAACACCCATCGGGTGTACGCCTTACAAGCTTGTGTACGGAAAGGCATGTCATCTTCCGATCGAATTAGAGCACAAAGCCTACTGGGCCTTGAAACATGCTAACTTTGACCTCCAAACTGCGGGTGATCACCGTAAAGTTCAAATGAATGAATTAAATGAACTGCGTGATCAAGCATACGAGAACTCTTTGATCTATAAAGAAAAGACAAAAAGATTCATGACTCAAAAATAAAGAACCGCGTTTTTAACGTTGGTGATCGAGTCCTTCTTTTCAATTCAAGATTGAAGATTTTCTCGGGAAAACTCAAATCCCGTTGGTCTGGTCCATTCACTATTACAAAAGTTTATCCATATGGTACCGTTGAGTTATCTCAAAATGAAGGTCCAAATTTTAAAGTGAATGGCCATCGGTTAAAACACTACTTTGGAGAGGACATACCACCCATGGTTGTTCCGGATCTTCAAACTTTCCCCATGGACCAATAAATTCGGGGATCGAGTCAAGCTAGTGACTCGGTGATCAAAAACATTAGCACAACATGGGTTTTCACCCATGTCTCTGACTTCTTTCTTTGTTCTACCACCCAAGTGTGGGGGAGATGCCCACATGTTGTATATATGTACATATCAAAGTTTTATTATAAAAAAAAAAAAAAAAAAAAAAAAAAAAAAAAAAAAAAATGTGTGTATATAAAATAATGGCTATTAGTATTTCCCTTTCACGTTCTAAGTGTTGGTTTAACAACCGGTACTTTGAATATTGAGGGCAATATTCAGTTCTAAGTGTGGGGGGGAATTCTAGCGAGTTTTATCAAATGTACCATCTAGTACCCCCATTTTGGACAAAATTTTAAAATTTTTTCTCACTTAGAACGCAATAAATGGTTATCAGTCCGCCATGTCTAACCCACATAAGGATTGGCTAATCCAGGAGCAAACGGCTCTTGGTAAAGATAAATCAAATCCGTTTATGGCTGACAATTTGCCAAAAATTGTATGGTTTTCGACTCACCATATCTTTATAAGTGAAGAGTTGGCTAGCCCGCAAGGTTATGGCTTGTGGTAAAGGCATTGGAAAACCATGATTGGTAATCAGCTCACCAAAGATAATAACTGTATTTTATCTAAGAGTTGGCTAGTCCAGAAGCAAACGGATTCTGGTAAAGACAAATCAAACCCGTTGACAGCTGATGATTTGCTCAAAATCATTTGGTTATCATTGTACCAAAGTATCACATACTAAAACATTGGCTACTCCAGAAGTAATGGCTATCTGGTAAAGAGTAAAATCCATTAAATTTTCAAAAAGGATTGCTAGGGACTAGCAATAGTTTAGTGTGGGGGATTGATGAGTGTCTAAATACTCATCATTTCTGTCACATTTAGACTGCAAAAACATTTAAAAACATGCAGATATGCTTCAAAATACAGGAAATATCATTTGATTGTGTTTTTATCTGTTTCATGTGCAAAAGGATTGAAAAAGTTGAAAAACGAACATAGTTTGCATAATTGTCAATTTCAGTCCTTTAACTTTCAGAAATTAGCAAAAATAGTCCCTGGTGTTAAAAATATCATTCAAGGTCCCTAAGCTATTTAAATTTTACAATATTGGTCCTTGGATGAAAGTTTTAAAGAAATGGCAGTTTTGGTCCTTCAAGTTTCAAAAATGGCAAAACAAGTCCCCGGGTTTTAAATATTGAAATTTAACATCTTAAGTCCTTGGGGAATTGAAACTTGGCATAAATGGTCCTTGTAATAATCTTTGGAAAATTGTCAACCCAGCCCCTTCAAAATTCAGAAAATACAAAAATGGGTCCTTGTGCTTATTTAACAAACCAACCGGACCCTTTACTAAAATAAACCCAAACCCTTAACCTATCCCATAAACCCAACCCATTTAAATAAAACCCAAGCCCAACCCTAAATAAACCCGACCCAACTCCTTTTATTAATAAAACCAGGGTCAACCCCCAGTCAAACCCACCCTTTATCCCCTTCATCACAACACTGCAAAACCAAAACCACCCTTCCACCTCCATGGTTTTCACCACCACCTGTCCTCCACCTTTCCACCTGTTTACCTACTCTTACCACCACCTCCTTCCACCTAAACACAAGCCCACATTGCATTTAATGCTTTCCCACAACTAAACCTTACCCTGTACCACTCACTTCCCCTGTTTTGCCACTAAGTACCAATTTGGCTATAAACCCTTCCTTTCATGTCCCCTCCATCAATACAAACCTCCAAAATTCTTTAATTGCAAAAATACGGCTGCAAGTTACATAATCCACTTTTGGCGCCAAAAGTGGATTTGAAGGCCAGGATCACTTTGACTCATCCAACAGCTGAGATTATTGATGGGAAATGTTCAGAAGCATGTGGGGAGTGCAAGAAGTCTATAAAGAAAGAGAAGGATGCAGCATTGTAATATATCTAGTGTAATTTTAGTTTCTTAGTGTCGAATTAGTTAAATTTTAATTTCCAGTCTTAAATTAAGCTTTCAAGAACCTTTGTTAAGTATTATCAGTTGTAATCAATCTTTTGTAAGTCTCAATTACAGTGTTAATCATCAATATCAGTTTATGCAATTTTCTTGTTCAAATTTCATGTTACCTTGAAATGTTGTTTGTAGTGTTGTTATTGGACTCATAAGCTCATATAAGCTCCTTATATAGCTTCTGAGAGCTATTAGAAACCTTAAAATCAGTAGTAGTCATAAAACACAAAAATACAAAAAAATCACAAAAAATTAGATGAAAAATCAAAAATCAGTGAAGATGATCAAGAAAGCTGGAGCAGGTAGATTTTGGATGGCCTTGAGTTTAGAAGCTTAGTGGTAAGCTATTAGGATTGATCTTGGTCCTTGTTCTTGGTTCTTTAGCTGAATTGCAAAAAATTGTAAGCTTTTCACCATTTTTTGCATTTCACTGTGGTTCTGTGTTTCATGTTGTTATTGCTATTGTTTTATGCTCATATGGTCTTATGTTATCATCTTATAACTTTTGAAATCAGTTGCATGGTCTTAATCTGTCATTGGCTTTGAAAATCATCAAAATCAGTTGTTAAAGGACTGTTTGGATTTGCTGTGGTTATCTGTGATTCAGGTTGTTTGTATTGTTGTTTGTTGTTGTTATATGCTATATTAGTTGATATTAGCTCAGTCAAACAATAAAAACCAGTGCTCATTAGATAGAAAGCCAAAATAGCCTTTGATCTCACTTAATTTGCTAACTGTTAGGATTTAAAGTGTAAATTTCATCACACTAGTTCATAATCTGATAAGCTAGCTTAATTCAACTTCTTTTCATCATAATATAACATGTTCAGTCAGTAAATCTAGCTTAAAGTTCATATAAGTCAACTTATTAGTGTAATTTAAAAAGTAAAATTTCATATCTGTTAAAATAGAGTAGTTTTCTAGATCACATGTAGGTTTAATATAGATTGGAAATAGATAAATTTTGCTTATTTGTGTTATTTGGTTTGCTTGTTTAACTGAATCAAGGAGAAAATTTCATTTTCAAATTGATTTGCTTATTAAAAAGTAGTCTTGAAGTTGCCAGTTTAGCCTTTTACTTCCCCTGTGCACAGGCTTAATAGCCTTTTTCACAAGCTTGCATCTTCTTCATTAGTTAGCTTTAGCTTGTAACATTT
The DNA here is from genome assembly GCA_021014915.2 of Artemisia tridentata subsp. tridentata. Lineage (NCBI taxonomy): Eukaryota > Viridiplantae > Streptophyta > Magnoliopsida > Asterales > Asteraceae > Artemisia > Artemisia tridentata. The sequence goes on from CP139505.1 coordinate 376,663,536, forward strand.
GGTGTTTTGTGAAGTCCTTCTGGCCAGCTTGCTGCAAGTATGCTCGTTTTTCCATGTATTGCTTATTCTCTGTGCTTATCATGCTTATTTTGTTTGCTCAAACCAACTCCCTATACTGAGTCATCATATAGGTGAGCCTTTTTCATAAGCCCATCAAAAGCTCATCAGTAAGCTTGAGCTTGTGTGCTTTGGCTTTTTCTAAAGCTAATCCACCCATCTCAAAGGTTCAGAGCTCATCTTTGGCTTTGCAGCTTATTTGATAAGCCTGCAAGTAGCTTTTTGATTGTCCCATTTTACTGCATACACTGAGTATTCAGTGTATTATAAGCTTTTCACAAGCCCTCCAAAAGCTCATTAGTAGGTCCCACTTTGAAAGCTTTGGCTTTTTGAATAGCTCAGCAAGCCATCTCAATACTTCAGTCATTATTTTGAGCTTTTCAGCTTATTTGATAAGCTTAAAGTTGTATTAAAGAAAGTTGCAGGCCTGTTTGGTTCTGTGGCCATTTGGATTTGCTTATTTGCTTACATTGGCTTATTCAGCTTGAGTTTCTTGTTGTTTTAACTTTACTTCAGTTCCTTTAAGTTGCTCATAGATTATTTTCAAGCTTGTGTTCACTGAGTAGCTTGTTCCAAGCTTATTCAAGCTAAAAATTTCCTTTTCAAGCCATAAAGCCAACTGTTGGGCTTATTAGCTTGTTACCTGCTTATTTTTAAGTTTCATCAAGTTTGTTTTTGTAAAAGTTCCATATTTTCAGTAGTAAAATAGTTTTGTAAAAGAAAAGCCAAGAAAACCAACACATAAAAATAAGTGATAGCTTCTATTTAAGCCATTTGGTTTATTTTCAGCTTTTTCAAAAAGCACTTTTCAATTTTATATTTTTCTTATCTTCCTGTCACTTAGAGTATTTATAGAAAAAGTTTCAGATTTTTCTTTGTTCATTTAGTATTTATTATAATTTAAATTAGTTTAAATAATTATTAATTAGTAATTAATTAATAATAATTAGATAAAAAGTGTAAAAAATATATTTTCAGTCTTAAAATAAGTTTTAGGTTATTTTAGATTTATCTAAGTTAAAATTTTAATTTTCTAGGTTAATTTCCTATTTTCTTTTAATATTAGTACACTTTAAATAATAATTAAATAGTTATTAATTAATAATAATTAATTAAATAGTTAAATAATTAATTTTCTTTTTCTTAAAATTTTCTTTTATCTTTAGGTTTATAAAAAAGTTATTTTCATATTTTTAGGATTAATATTTCTTCATTTTCACTTTTTATTTTGTACGTTTACGTTTATTTAAATTTAAACGTACGTTTCTAGGTTTCTAAACGTTTTTAAGTAATTTGGTTTCCTGTATTTATTCCTATAGCTTGTTTAAAGCTATTCTCTTTTATTTCCTTAGTCCAATAATTCAAAACCCCTTTTCCATTCAATATCACCAGATCACAGATTCGTTTTACTACATAATTCACATCTCGCTGGGACTTAACGACCCGGGGATACACTAACTCCTTGGATAATTGCATTGTGCCCTAGATTGTTTGACTCTTGTTGACCATTTACTTGGTCAATATTAGCAGACTGTTTAGCAAGAATCAGAGTCACTCACACTCGAGGTTAACTCTTTGAATGATAAGGTATCTAAACTTCAAAAACAGTCTTTAAGCTTTTCAAAATTTAAGAAAAGTACAAATGATTTAGAAGAAATCATAAGTCGTCAAAAGAGATCCCAAGATAAGGAAGGTCTTGGATTTTTGAAACATGGTCAAACCACTTCCATAAGTCTAACAAAACCAATAGCTTTTGTAAAGGCCAAGGAAAACGAAACTCCTAAAATTTCCGAGGCTGACGCGCTGCCTGACGCGTCAACGCGCCAGCAACGCGCCAGACCTCTGAGGAAAAATGGAGAATCGTTAAAAACATATGACAAACAAATTACACCTCAAACTCCTTTTGCAAACACTCGAGGTAATCAAGCTCCCATTAAAAGAAAAGAAAACCCAAAACAATGTTTTAACTCGAATTTTCGCAATGGTCTTGGTTATACACAACCTCGAGTGAATAGTAAACCACTTTTACCTACACCTAATATGAGACCTTCTACCTCATACAAAAGATCTTCATTTCATAATAATCAAAGAAGGAATGTCTATAATCATAATCAAAGGTCATCTCAATACCAACATAATAACTACCCAAGGAGAGACAACTCCTATTCAAACCAAACCTTCTCTAGACCTCGAGGATATAACTACTATAGACCAAGTTATCAAAATCAAAATAGTTTTCAAATAATCCTTGGTCCGCTTTCTCTAGTTTTGGTATTGAAAAATTATGTGTCTTGCTTCAAGACCCAAGAATGTTTAACTTGGGCACTTTAAATGCTAACCGAAATGGACCCAAAAGACAATGGGTACCAAAAGCATGAGTTATATCTTTGTTGTAGGTTTGTCTCAAAAGTAATCTACAACCAGATGAGTGGATAGTGGATAGTGGTTGCACTAAACACATGACCGGGAATAGAAGATTGTTTACTTCATACATGGAGTATAACGGCAATCAAGTCATTTTTGGAAGCAAACTTAACGGCAAAATTGTCGGCAAAGGTAATGTCCTTCATGACTCCATAGAAATCTCCAATGTTGAGCATGTTAGGGGGTTAAGTTTTAATTTGATTAGTGTGAGTCAATTAAGTGATGATGATTGTGAAGTAAAATTTACTAAAGTAGATTGTACTATTAGTAAAAATGGTGTTGTGTTAGCTAAAGGTCATAGGAGGAACAACTTGTATACATGCAAGTTAGGTGATAATTCTAAGCAACACATTTGTCTTACGTCCATGGTGGACAACTCAACACTTTGGCATAGGAGGTTAGGTCACGCCAATATGAGGTTGGTTCAAAACTTAGCTTCTAACGAGCTAGTGAGGAATTTACCAAAGTTGAGTTTTGAAAGACATTATTGTGATACATGTCTAGGGAGTCAAGGACAAGCAAATAATAGGTATAAAAATGAAGTGTCAACTAATAGGGTTTTAGAGTTAGTTCACTTAAATTTATATGGTCCATCCCCAATTCAAAGCTATGGGGGAAACTTCTACACTTTGATGATTGTTGATGATTACTCCAATTATACATGGGTGTTGTTTTTAGAAAATAAAGATGGTGTTTTAAATAAATTCGATATTCTAAGAAAGAAGCTTGAAAACCTACTCGGTTGTTCTATTGTTTCAATAGTAACAAGTCATAGTAGTGAATTTGATAAGATGCAATTTGGAACCTTTTGTGAACAACATGGAATATCTTATAACTTATCGGGCCCGTTCACTTCTCAATCGCATGAGATTGTTGAAAGAACACATCGTAAGTTAAGAAAGATGAGTCGAGCTATGCTTGATGAACAATCCATCCCATAAAAGTTTTGGTGTCATGCCCTAGATACCGCTTGTTACATCTTTAATAGAGTCTACATAAGAAAGGTAATTAATAAAACTCCTTATGAAATACTTAGGAATAGAAAACCATCCTTAGAGTATTTTAGAGTATTTGGTAGTAAAGTGTTCATACTTAACACCAAAGAATACCTCACCAAATTCGACCCAAAGTCGTATGAAGGTGTTTTCTTAGGATACTCTCAAACGAGTAAAGCATACATAGTGCTTAATAAGGAAACAATGAGGATTGAGGAATCTCTCAATGTTACCTTTGATGAGAGTTTGCCCGAGCCCAAACTATCTTCTTCGGTAGAAGATGACATGATTAACGAACATGTAGTTCAAAATCATGAAGGGTCGCCGACATTACAAGTTAATGTTTCGGATGACGGCAATCCTAAAGATATGAGAGAAGCGAGGGGTCATCCCATTGAACAAGTCATTGATGACTTGAATAAGAGAACTCTTAGATCACAAACAAAACAAAATTAGGTTTTGGCATGACATTTTCCATAAATCCAAATTGCTTTGGGATAGGTCTAGATGTTCATGATGGATATGCATCTTAAGAGAAAAATCTTTAAACACATTGTCTAGAAGTCATTTGCAAGTCCTTTAAACGCTCTTAGAGATTATGTGCTTATGTGACTAGGACTAATATGAAGGCATAGAAGGAAACACTAATTGTTTCCAAGAGGAAAGATACGTATCAACTCATCATTCAAACAATGATTGATAATATCCTAGATCCAACATGTCTATACTATGTGTTTGAACAAGAAAACTTGACACAAATTATCTTGATTTACCTCGATAATTTTGACTATGTCAAGTTTCCAAGATTAGATAAAATATCAAAACACAATTTACACTTGTGTTAAAATCTTGTATTTAATTCTACTTGTTCACCTTATGTGATAAATACATGTTGCATGCCAAAATTAAAATGAATAATGTTATTTCCTAATAATTCATTGCTTGAAGCTTCATGCATAGGTTTGGTGCATGCATGAGAAATGATGGTAACTAGCATAAGTATCTAGTCCTTCCAACCTCAACTTAATCCTAACTATAACAGTCATGGCACTTTGAATATCTCTTCCCAACACCATGTGATCTAGGCATATTAGTACATGACTTAGATGGGTTGAACATATTATCAAGCATCTAAGTACCTTGATCATTAATAACTTGACCAACTTTTAAGTGCTAAGAATCCTAACTACCACCTTAATCCATCTATAAAAGGAGTGATCTTACTTGTTATCTAGACATCAAACATTGAAAATAACTCTTAAACACACTCAAAAATGGATATGGAAGATGGATTTGTTGGGTCATCATACCACTTTAATGATGGTAGGCGCATGATGACGAGAGAAGAGGAGGAAAATATAGATTGGGACAACATTAGTAGTTCGGAGATCTCAATTGTGAAAGACTTCCTCAAACTTTGTTTTGTTGGAAATGACATTTGGGCCAAGATTGAAGGAAAACTTGGCAAACCCCTTGAGAATGATCACACTCGTAGGTGTGCATGTTGCTCAACCAAAGATGTGATTGAGCGGAATGTTCTCTCTATTCGTGAGGAGATGAGAGAATTGCATAAATCAATCAACAATGACATGTTGGTGATGACATCTCAAGGGTGACTCTTCAAGAAAAGGATGAAGAGTGAAGTGGTGAAACCTTGTTCTAGTGGTGTCAATCTAGGATTGTTCACAAGCTTGTATGAATAAAATATGATAGGATTATATGATGATCTTCTTGTATGATGATATGTGTTCTAATAAAATGCTTGTGATTATATTTCCATGATATGATTTCTCTTGTTGGTATTTGGAAACTATGATGATTGGCCTCCTACATACATATGATCTTCTTGTATGATGATATGTGTTCTAATAAATGCTTGTGATTATATTTCCATGATATGATTTTCTTGTTGGTATTTGGAAACTATGATGATTGGCTCCATATATATATATATATATTCTTGTGTCTTGCTCAACATTCGGATATTGGAGTCATCTTGGACACTTATATATTTATGTTGTAAACTAACCCATGTTGAAAGTATCCAAATGGTAACCTAACCCATTTTTGGACCTTCACATGTGAGGATTTCTTGGTTGTTTCATGTTGTGTTGGTATGATGTAGCTAGGCCACCGCAAAGGTGAGGCTCTTGACCCATGGATCCCCGCCTTGAAACAAGGGGGAGCAACGATCTAGGGGGAGCTGGGTTCAAGGGGGAGCACGCTCGGGTGCACTTACAAGCTACTTACCCATTCAAATGGAAGTCCCGCCTTTTTGATTTGACAAAAGGGGGAGAAAGAAAGCAAGAGCGTGAAGACCTACTCAAGTTCAAAAACAAATGGCTTCACTAAATTACAAGGCAAAGTCAAGACGCAAGCTACACCAAAGGCGCGCTTGTCTTCGCTACGTTTTGTAATTTTATTTGCTTTCGGATTTTATTTGTCATCATCAAAAAGGGAGAGATTGTTGAGGCAACTTTATCAAGATCCCCTATTGTTTTAATGATGACAAATAAACCTTTAAAACACATAAAATATCGAACGGTAGCCAAAATTCCCAGGAGCCCATGTCTGCTCCTGGCGCGCTGCCAGCGCGTCAACGCGCGGGTGACGCGCCAGGCCACTGTATGGCCCGGGACGAATTTTGAAAGTCGGCTTTCCCCTTACCCGACAAATGTGGATCTTTCAATTCAGGTATGAATATGTTATGTGTTTAATTGAGAACACTCAAAACGAGTTTTAAGATTTGAGAGATCCTATTTTTAAAACACCCGCTTACGGGAAAACACCAACTCATATTTTCAAACTCTTGCCTCTAGCCAAGGCTTTTCTAAACTTAGGGAGCTTATATATTTCATGTAACAACACGTGAAAGCATCCATATGCTCATATCCCGTACTTACGTCTTCTCTAATCACGTAACGGGTTTACTCCCTTATTGGTAAAACCAAGTCCAAGGTCCCTTTGCGTAAACGCATCCTTTCTCACTTGGGTTATGCTTTACATCAAGGCAAAGCACTTGGCTTGTTTGTTACAAGGTGTTAGTTGAGATCGTCGAGTCGTGGAAAGTCACGAGATATGAAACTATGGATTCTCGACGTGGTGTTACTTGGATATATAAGTAACCTTTGATTTTCTCAACTTATAATCTTAATTGTCTAAACCTTTTCTTCCTAATGACAATTAGATTATTTCCTAATCTTTTCTTTATTACATTCTTAATTTTTACTTAATCTTTCTCTTTTCCTAAACACATTACCATCTAAACCAAAACCACCTACACCAAAACCATCAATACCAAAACCACCAAACCTCCCACAAAAAGTGTACCAAAACCACCAAACCCAACACACTCTTACATATTCCCTTACACACTTACACAAAAAGTGTACCTTTTTCTCCCACACACAAACTCCCACACATTATTCCTTTCCACTTTACCAACTTCCCATACACACACTTATACACCTTCCCCATACAAACACATACACTCTTTTCTACACACACTCATCCTTACACATACATACTCACACACACTTACCTTTACATTCAAAATACACACACTCCACTCACATACCACTCTTCACACACACTTACACATACCTTACATACATAACTCATACCTATACACATCCCGTCCTTAAAACTCACTCTCTACATACTCCAACACCTTTTCATTCAAAATACACACACAAGGCTCCCCATCACATCCCACACTTACACACTCTCTTACACACATCACATCCCTTCACTCTTACACTACACAACCCTTTATTCCTTACACACTCTTCATCTCAACCATCCATTTCCTTACAACACATCTCAACCATTCATCCACCCTTCCTCCCCAAGAAAAGCATATTCCTTTGAAATATCCTTTCTCACCCAACCATGGTTACTTCTCAACACATAACCTTTCTCACCCAACCATGGTTAACTCCTAAACCTTTAACCTAACCTTGGTTACTTCTTAACCCAACCTTCCTCACTCTTCCCTATAGAGGAATATACCATGGCATATTCTCTTCTCACTTATGCCATGTGAGGAATACCATTTCTACCCTTACCAAATTACCCTTTCTACTCTTCTACCCTTGGTAATTTGTTTTCTATTAAAACACATCACAAAACATTTTCCAAATTGGCTATTTGAGTTGGTAAACCTTAGATTGATTAATGTTAAGGTTTAGTGTGAAGTACAATTGGGGGTTTAGCAAGGTGAGGTATTTACAAGGACCAACACCCAAGTTTTGGGAAAATTGTGACAGAGTCCTGGCGCGCTGCCCGCGCGTTGACGCGCGGGTGACGCGCCGGCCTCGGTAAAATTTTCCCAAGTTTGGGTCTTGGCCTATAAATACCCCCTTGCCTCTTGTATTCCTTACCCCTTGCCATTATTCTTTCTCTCTATATTCTTTCTATCAAATCTCTCTCAAATCTCTCTAACTCTATCTTGTGTTCTTGATTTTCATATTAACATCTTTGAAAGAACACATCTCCTTGCAAGGGAAGAATCACAAGAACTTAATCCACTCTTATGATTGTGTCGAGGGTCTTCTTATCTTTACCCTTTCTACTACAATCGAGTCTCTAGGTTAGGTTAGGACTTGGTTGAAAAAACATTCAATCTTTCATTCATTTGTTTGTAAGGGAAGTCTTGTGTCTTTGTGACCAAGCCTAGATCATTGGGGATCTAGTTGGGGTTTGATACTTCCGGGTGGTAGTTTTGGTAGTAGTCTTGGTGACTAAGTGTAAGTCGAGTCACGAGGTTCTTTTGGGTGATTTCCGAGGGCGGAATACCGTTGGGGAGTAACTCCTTCTTTGTGAGCATCAATATTAGGGAATATTGGTGGAGTGAATTGTAACGGTTTATAGTCCACCGAAAGGATTATACTAGTTGAATAGTATAGTGTCGTGGATTCGCAACTGGACGTACGGATGGTATAAACCCCCATCCGGAACCAGTATATATCGTGGTGTTCTTTACTAGCTTTATATACTTGTAGTTGTGATTGTCTTTGTGGTTGTTCATACTTAGACCATTTGGTTATCTTCGAGGATTGAAGTTTTTAAACATCTAAAAAGCCGAAAGAAACCGTATTCACCCCCCCCCCTCTACGGTTCTACACGAATTCTTTAAAAGCTTGTTTGGGGAGTTCCATGCAATTATGAGTGTCGTGAGGACTATTACACAATTTTCATGAAGAAGTGATTTTGTTCACTTGGCTTGACGGTTTAGGGGCTTCGTAAGATTTCATGAGAAACTTGACTTGGTCCTCAAGTTCCATGATCCTACGGTCGGGAGTGCTTGAGTTATTCGAAGGCAAAGATATTTCCTTGACCATTTTGTTCAAATCACGGGGATCATTCCAACTTTCGTTGTCATAGAGAGCAAGATCTTCTATGAGTTCCCATGATTCTTCCGCACTTTGATCACGTAGCTTACCACCGGCCGCTTGGTCAATGGTTTGCCTCGTGGAGAGATTGATATGGTCATAGAAGATTTGGACTTGGAGCCAAAGATCTATGCCATAATGAGGGACTTTTTGAAGTAAGTCCTTGAAACGAGTCCATGCTTCGTAAAGGGTTTCGCCTTGACGTTGTTGGAACATCAAGATGTCATTCCTTAACTTTGTGGTTCTTCCCGGTGGGAAAAATTGAGCAAGAAAAAGATAGGTGAGATCATCCCAAGATGTGATGGATCCCGCGGGTAAACGCTCAAGCCATTGACTAGCTTGGTCACGTAGAGAAAATTGGAAGAGACGAAATCGGGTCGTCTCTCAAGTTTCAACATCAAGGTCTATGGAATCTACGATTTTAAGGAAATCCTTGAGATGTTGGTTTGGATCTTCGGAACGAAGTCCATGGAATGCACATCCGCTTTGCACCAACCGGATGGTGTCGGATCGCAAGGGAGACACATTGGCTCCTTGAGTGAGCTCAATGGTGTTTCGATAGCCTTGGTGGCTAGGACGGGAGTACTCTCCTAAAGTGCGGGCTCTAAGAGGTTGGTTTTGTTGTGGTGGGTTTTGTGGTGGTGGGTTGGCGGGGTCAAAGATATTACCACCTCCCATGATGGCGGATGGTAATGGTTACGAACAAAGGAACGAAGAAAAAAGATAGACTAAAGAAAACCTAATAAAAATAAAATAAAAATCTCATTAGAAAGGAATCTAGTGAGTAGACCTAATAAAAATAAATTTCAACCTAAACAATAACTATTCCCTGGCAGCGGCGCCAAAAACTTGATGCGTGTGGATTGCAACCTACGCAAAAGGTTTTACCTCTCAAGGGATCTTGAGAAGCTTACAATCCCCACCAGGCAGTGTACCTGACCGATGTAGTATAGTGTAGTGGCAAGTATCGGGGGATTGATCGTTATCTCGGTGAATAGTGTTCGTTAGGATTGAAAATAGTAAAATTAGGTCTAGAGGCGAGGGATGATTCTTTTTGTATTTTTATATTTTTATGGAAAGCAAGTAAATTTCTCGGGTATTTGGAAGAGTGGGCCGAATTAGTTGCTAGTCAACTAACCCAAATAACTACAAATGCAAATAAATAAAATAACAAGAAAATAAATTGAGAGACTTCTAATATGGAGACAAACGTGTTTACTTAGATTTCACTACTCCCTAGTTATCTTTTACTGATTGATAAGTTTGTTACAATTGCGTGGATGCCGGGTTGTATTCCTTAATACCATTCGTGGGGCCGTGTACGATCTTCCCAACTCTATAAGCTTCTATCTCTTCCTATGGCGACACGTTGAGTATCCTAACCATGGCATCCTTAATAGTCACTTATGCATTAAATACAACCATTAAATCGTAGTACACATCCGATTCATGTTTCTTAAGACGTTCAAGCATGTTACCATATAGGAGATTAGCCAGTTTTCTTAAGCTTAACATCGATAAACATCCATCCACAACAATTAATAACAAACCAATCAATAACTAGATTTCATTAGATCTAAGCAAACACAAACAAACCTAGCCTAACATGTTAAAGGAAAGACAAGCATAAGATATAATCAAACAACACATAGACATATTGAATGATTGATAGATTACTTATCTTCAATTAAACATGGAAGAAAAGAGGCTTTGAAACCTCAAAATAGCTGCAAAAGTCGACTAGGGTTCGTACCCTAAGTTTCTCCCAAAATTCCTCTTCTAATGAATGAAAAATAGAAAAGTATATATAGATTTTATAATCTGACGGCGTCACCTTTTAGGATGTGACGCCGTCATCTCGCCGTGTTAGGGTTTCTTGATTGCCTAGATCCACTCTTGACGCCGTCTGGTTGGAACGTGTTCTGGGTCGTCTCTCTTTATCATAAAACGTGACTACCTTGGTGAAATAACACGTGACGCCGCCACGTGTAAATGTCCAAATTCCATTCTGGCCCGTCAAGTGCAAAGTAACTATCCACCTCTTCATCAACAAGTGACGGCGTCAGGTACTGTTCCAGCTTGAATTATTGACTTTGTCGTTTTCTTCACTTTTATGCTCCAAAAACGTCCAAAATGCTATGTTTTCCAGAATTCCTCTCAAAAGTACCTAAAATGACAAAAGGAACGATTTAAGGCAATATTTGATCATATTATCACGACTTAGGGCTTAAATGACGCTTAAAATCGTAACACTTTTCGTCTCATCAGTTTTGCAGGTAAATGACTCTCATGCTAGTAAAATTAATGTAAGAATGTAAAGAGTAACAAATTCTAACTAGTTTATCCTTGTGTTTTATTAGGGTTATCATGTGTGTATGAAACACAGTTTATCTTAAATTAGTTTTACAGTTACTAATATTTGCAACATATGCTTTAGTATCGATCCAACAACTACACTATGAGATGAAAGATAAAGCTAAACGTTCATCTTTGGATAGAATCAGCAACCTTCCATCACCCATTATATAAACCATACTGTGTCTTTTACCGATTAAACAGGCAGCAAGAACAAGTATTCTCTCGAAGGAATGGAGATACTGTTGGACCAAAATTCCTAAACTTGTTTTTATTGAGCATAAATTTGGATTGTCAACCAAAGAACATGAGCTGTCCATTATGGAGAAAACCTTTAGAAATCCACCAAGTGATAGAAAAAAAATGAGCTGGAGGCGTCAGTTTTTCTCTGCGATATATCAAGTTTTGTTAGTGCATCAAGGACCAATAATTGAATTTGTTCTTAGTGTGCACGCAAATGAAACTTGTGTTGAAATTGATCAAATAATAGCTCATTTGTCGAGAAACAATGTTGTCAAGAAGTTTATGCTTGATGGGATAGATTTTTTTTATTATAAAGTACCCTTATCTATCTTCTCATTGCACCAGTTAACGCACCTACATCTCCAAACGTGTGATCTAACACATCTCGCCCTTCGACCAACATCCAGTGGATTTGTGAACCTTACAAACTTACATTTGGAGGATGTAGACACCGGTCCCAGTGTTATAAAAACAATTATACATCTGATATCCAAATCTCCATTACTCAAGAGTTTCACCTGGGTGAGTTCTTAAATATAATTACTAGAATCTCCATTATCATGGACAACCAACTGAATGTTGCAAGCCGATGTAGATTATAAACAATGCTGGTCTTGATTACGTGTCCAAGTCTGATGATCTCTGATGACGTATAGTCCGTATTCGGGTCACGAACCCGGCCAACACTTAAGCCCATCACGAATGGGCTATCACAATGACGGTTTGGGCTCACGATGGCCCAAACCCAAAGTTATTTATGGTTTTGATATAGGATATCTCTTATTTATGGGATATATATCAAATAACCGCCTTAGGCGGGATATGCCGAAGAGTAAGGAACACGAAACCAACAAGGATTTCGTGTCTATATATAGAGGGCATCTCGGCCCTCACAAAGGTACGATCTCACAACCCTAACTCTTCAACTAAACCCTAAAAACCGATTACTTACTCTCACGCCGGGGGATAATCGTGGGAGACAATCCCACGGTAAGCCTAACGGTGTCTTTTTGCTTTCTTAGTGCGCAGGTCTCAAGCATTAAGATCTGATTGGTACGGAAACGAGGAACGCCCAACTTTTGTATCAACAAGTGGCGCCATCCGTGGGACCCTACACTAAGGATTCTACTAAGTACTAGAATGACAAATTCTGGAAACCAAAACCAGCGGACTCCGCAGGCGAAGAGAACGCATGGCAACCTACATGGGAAAAAACAGCAAAGTGATGCAGCTCCTAAACAGGCCCCAGGGACAACCAGCGCGCCTAGAAATCAAGGATCAGGCCCAGATCTGACCTTTACTACAGTAGGACCGCTTGCAGGGACTATCCACGCTACTACAACAAGTACTAGCACGGAAGACCTACAGCGTACCCCTCTTATCACGCTGGAAACAGACCCCACTGAGCCGCCAAACGCGCCTAATCGAAACAGGGGTCCGGACTTGGAAACAAACATCCGCGCGCTAGAAGGAGTCGCGCCGGAATTAGCGCCAAGCGACTTCGTGTCTCAAAATTATGAAACCTTGGCTGCCCTCATGCAGGAGGAAGCGAAAAAGAGGTCAAACCAGAGCCTGCACGCCCGGCTCAACTTCGACCCTGACCATGAAGCATCTCCACCACGTTACCGAAAAGAGAGGCGCGAGAAGGATAGACGCCAACATCCAGTGTTCACTAGGATCGGAAGGAAAGTGGTGGATGATGAGGAAACTGATTTGCGGTATCTGGAGGAGCGCGAAGATGACGGATGGCGTACCAACGCCCACGCTAGGCTTGGTAGGCGCAGAGTCCATGACAGACTTGGGCGAAGATGCTCCCCAAGTGAAAGCCCTTCGAGCTCAAGTTCCGATGACAGTCGGCGCAAGCGCCGCAGAGGAGCAAGCTCAGATTCTGACGATAGTAGGCGCAAGCGCCGAAAAAGTGTAAGTCCATCCTCAAGTAACTCCTCGGACAACGAGGACGAGGATACAGGACACTGGAAGTCAAAAGGAAGATACCGCGACCAGGAGGATGAGGACATGTCTCGTCCCTGGCGTCGTCAAAAGATTGATGCGTTCACGCGACGCATCAGTGATTTTTCAGAAAACAAGAGAAGGCGCATGCCCGCTATCGTTAAAACCTATGATGGGACTGGTGATCCTGACGACCACCTAAAAATTTTTGAATCAGCAGCCACAATCGAAAATTGGCCACAACCTGTGTGGTGCCACATGTTTAACTCCACGTTAGTAGGGAATGCGCGAAACTGGTTCAGTAAGCTTCCACGTAGAAGCATTGATGGGTTTGAAGAGTTACGGAAGGCGTTTCGTTTGAACTTCACTCAGAGGAAGAAGTGCGCCAAGAACCCTGTCGAACTCGCTAGGGTAAAACAACGCCAAGGGGAATCCACAAGCGCTTATGTGGAGCGCTATAAGGACGAGTGCATACATGTCAAGGCATGTCCAGAAATATTAAAGATCTCAGGGTTTATGAACGGAATCAATAACCCAGAACTGATCAAAAGGTTAAACGATAGGGTTCCCCAAACTTTTGACGAACTCATGAAGCGCACGAGGTCCTTCATCCAAGGAGAAGCCGCCGCTGCGGACAGCAAGAAAGGCTACTCAAACTATAGGTCACAAGAACAGCCAGGAGACAATCCAATGACCAGAGTAGCAACCGTAATAAAAGCTATCGCAGTGAAGGAGGCGGACGAGGGAACGATAAGTATACCCCGTTAACGAAGACCCCAAGGGAGATATTCGCAACAGAAGGCGCGAACTTCCCGAGACCCCCACCAATGCGCACCCCAGAAGGGCAGCGCACAGGAAACGGGTAATGCGAATATCATGGACAGAAGGGCCACACCACAAACGAATGCGTCCAGTTGCGCCAACTAATTGAAAAGTTAGTAAAAGAAGGCAGATTGGACCATCTGGTTAAAAACATCAAGGAGGGGAAAGACAAACAGAAGTCCGGGGTCAAGAAAGAAGCACCTAAGGACAAGGCTGACACCATCTACATGATACAATCATGGGAGCGAAAGATAAAGCAAAAGGTCAGCCAAAAGTTTTCTCATGGAAACGAAATCTCTTTCCCAACCTTGGCTGCGGACAACGCAGTTGCGGAACCACTCACCATCGAGATAAATACGGGGGGTCATGATATCCACCGCATGTATGTTGATGGAGGAGCGTCCGCAGACATAATGTATGAACATTGTTTCAAAAAACTGCGACCTGAGATACAAAGACAGTTAAGCCCGGCCACGACGCCGTTGACTGGCTTCACAGGAGAAAAGATATGGCCTATGGGGCAACTACGACTACTAGTCGTTGTGGGTAATAAGGAACACTCCACAGCAGCCTGGATGAATTTTATGGTGATTAGCTCTCCTTCACCATACAATGGCATAATAGGAAGACCTGGAATTTCAGCCATACGCGCAGTGCCTTCCACAGCACATGGGATGCTCAAATTCCCAGTAGAAGAGGCATCGTCACCATCTACAATAATGCCAGGCCACCCAGAGAGTGTAACACGGTTACATGCGAAACGACGCACATCCCAGAACAGCGCGCAGCTAAGGTACCAAACCTGAAGGTAGCAATTCACCCTGACTACCCAGAGCAAGAAGTGTCGATTGGAGGATCGCTGTCTGACAAAGGCAGAGCTGCCGTGTGCGCACTCTTGCAAAAGAACCTAGATATCTTCGCGTGGGAACCAAAGCACATGATTGGTGTGCCGCGCTCAATCTCAGAACACAAGTTACAAATCCGACAAGGATATTCCCCAGTGCGGCAGAAAAAGCGCGGCCAAGCTCCAGAGCGCGCAAAAGCCATTCTAGAGGAAGTACATAAGCTTGTGGACGCAGGTATCATGCGCGAAGTCTATTACCATGACTGGCTTTCCAATCCAGTGATGGTCAAAAAGAGCGACGGTAGCTGGCGGATGTGCGTAGACTTCACTGATCTCAACAAAGCATGTCCACAAGACTGCTACCCATTACCAGAGATAGATTGGAAGGTGGAGTCTTTGTGCGGATACCCCTTTAAATGCTTCTTAGACGCATACAAAGGGTACCACCAAATCCAAATGGCTGAAGAAGATGAGGAAAAAATAGCTTTCCACACAAGCCAAGGGGTCTACTGCTACACGAAGATGCCTTTTGGCTTAAAAAATGCAGCGCCACCTACCAGCGATTGGTAGATAATGCATTCGAAAAGCAAGTGGGCGCAACCTAGAGGTTTATGTGGACGACCTTGTCATAAAAAGCCATACTGAAGATGAAGTGGTGCGCGACATTGAAGAAACATTCAGATCACTACGAAAGATCAACATGAAGTTAAATCCCAAGAAATGTACTTTTGGCGCTACAGAAGGCATGTTCCTGGGATACTTGATAGAACCAGATGGCATTAAGCCATGCCCAGAGAAAACAGAGGCTGTCATCCAACTTCCTTCACCGCGCACGTTGAAAGAAGTTCAGTCTCTGAATGGAAAGCTTGCGGGGTTGAACAGATTCTTGTCCAAGTCAGCAGATAAGTCACTCCCTCTCTTTAAAACACTCAAGAAGTGTACAAAAAAGGGAGACTTTCGTTGGACTGCTGAAGCGGAAGAAGCCTTTACACAGCTTAAACAACATATAGCAGCGCTTCCCAAGTTAGTCGCACCCCGACCAGGGGAGGAGTTAATCGTCTACTTATCTGCGACTCATGGAGCAGTCAGCGCAGTGCTGCTGACAGATAGGAACTCTGCACAAACACCGATATATTTTGTGAGCAAAGCGCTCAAGAAGACGGACATTAACTATAGCCCCATGGAAAAGTTGGTCTTGGCATTAGTATTTGCCGCCAAAAGACTGCGCAGGTACTTCCAAGCGCACCCAATAGCGGTGATCACAGACCAACCTATCAAGCAAGTTATCTCCAAACCAGACGCATCGGGACGACTACAAAAGTGGAGTGTGTTACTGGGCGAGTATAACATCTCTTATAGACACGCACTGCGGTTAAGGGACAGATACAGGCTGATTTCATCATCGAAAAACCGGAAACCGATGATGCACCCCCACGAAGCAAAAGGTAGAACTACAGGAACCATGGGTCCTGTTCACGGATGGATCCTCATGCGTGGATGGATCAGGCGCAAGCCTTATCCTTACCAATCCAGAAGGAATGGAATTCACTTACGCACTGCGTTTTGAATTCACAGCCACGAACAACGAGGCAGAATATGAAGCACTAATTGCTGGACTACGCATCGCAACTCGAATGGGTGTACGCAACCTAGAAGCGAATGTGGACTCCCGATTAGTAGCCAACCACGTGTTGGGGGAATATGTGGCCAAGGAGGATAACATGGTCCAATACCTCGAGAAGACCAAGTCACTAATCCAGAGTTTTGACAGGTTCACTATTAAACAAGTTCCTCGGGGAGAAAACAAAAGAGCGGATGCACTAAGTAAGATCGCATCCACAAGCTTTGCGCATCTGTCAAAACAAGTATTGGTGGAGATCTTAAAGAACAAGTCCATCTCGGAGATGGAAGTATCGACGGTGATAGAGGAGCAGGATCCTACGTGGATGACCCCTATCATTGAATTTATAAGCAAAGGCACACTACCCCAGGAGCAGAAAGACGCTCGAAGGATACGGCGCACAGCCAGAGGTTTGAGCTTCGAGATGGTATCCTATATCGGCGATCTTTTCTACAGCCATGGCTTCGTTGCGTTAGGACCTCTTCAAGCAGATTACGTACTCCGAGAGATCCTACGCCGGTTCATGCAGTATGCATTCAGGACCACGGTCCGTTGTGGCACGAGCCTTACGGTCAGGATACTACTGGCCTACGATGCACCGTGATGCGCGTGATATGATAAAGAAGTGTAATGACTGCCAAGTTCATAGACCCATCCCGCGCCGACCACAACAAGAGCTAACACCCATCACTTCGCCATGGCCATTCTACAAGTGGGGTATCGATATTGCTGGCCCCTTTCCTGTTGCAGCAGGAGGATTGAAATTCCTTATTGTGGCGATAGACTACTTCACTAAGTGGATTGAGGCAAAAGCAGTGGGACGATAACAGGTAATCAAGTGAAACGATTCGTTTGGGATAATATAGTATGCCGCTTTGGATTACCTGGGGAAATCATCTCAGACAACGGAAAACAATTCCGTGACAACCCATTCAAAGACTGGTGCGCGCAGCTAAACATTACACAACACTTCGCGTCAGAAAAACACCCACAAACCAATGGTTTGGTTGAGCGCGCAAATCGCAGTCTAGGCGAAGGAATCAAAGCGCGCCTGGACAGACACAAAGGAAGATGGGTGGACGAACTGTCGCATGTCTTGTGGGCGCACCGCACGGAAATCAAAGTTAGCAATGGGGATACTCCCTTCTCTCTTGTCTATGGGACAGAAGCTGTCATACCCGCCGAAATTGGGATGCCAACTATTCGCACTGCGGAAGTTAATGTTGCAACCAATGATGACGAACGGCGTATAGACTTGGACCTATTGGAAGAAAGGCGTGAACGCGCAGCTATACGTGAAGCAAAAGCCAAGTCAAAAATGAAGGGATACTACGATGCTAAAGTTCGAAGCACTTCATTCAGACCAGGCGACTTTGTATATCGTGCTAATGATGCAAGCCACGCAGAAGATACAGGTAAACTTGGACCAAAGTGGGAAGGACCTTACGAGGTCGTTGAAACACTAGGAAAAGGCGCGTACAAGCTGCGTGACATGGATGGCCACGAGCTACAACGCACATGGAACATTTGCAATCTCAAGAGATGCTATCTTTAGGAAGGGTTACGGCCCCACACACGGACATCTACGCACTTTAGTATGTGCTCAATAAATACCCGTGTATTTACATTTTGTTTTATTTAGACAACTGTCTTTCTTTTTCCAAAAACTTGCAAGTATTAATCAAACGTCGTGGTTTCTAGCTAACTCCGCGACACAATTCACTTTATTGTTTACATGTTATTTATGCTTCAATATGGTTGTCACATTATTTTTTGCCTACATGGCGTACATTTTGCCTACGTGGCGTGCATGCACTTATTAAAGACCCACGCTGGCACAAGGATGAGTAAACCTACTAAACAACTCGTTGAGTAAGAGGGTTGCAAACCCATCAACATCGGATCACGCATCCTGGTTAAACACCTTACTCTCAAGACGTTGGAGTAAGTTCGATGTGCATCCCACGATGGGTGCGCAACAATGCACACTGTGCGCGTTTAACAAATTCGGAGTTAAGACACTTAGCTCCTTAATATGGCATTCACAATACGCTGCATGCCAATCCATACACTTGTAAAATTTCATACACGATTATGATCTTTTAAATTATAAATTTCATACACGACTATGATTCTTTTTTATTTATGAACTTCATACACGATTATGATTTTCCTTTAAGTGTGTTTTGATTCTTAGACATCTTTTACGCAAAGATATATAACTAAGTACAAATATCATAACCACAACCACATACAATATGCGTACAATCGCAATTCAAAGAAAGAATTTTATTATGGACTACGAGTTCGTACAAAAGCATAGATTCAAACATGCACAAGTGCTACAAAGTATTAATCTATTACAAAAATGGCAAAGACGAACATTCTACATACTATGTGTGCGTCTAAGCCCTGAGCTGCCTACTTGGCGCGCCATGCTGCCAGCCTCTGAAAGCCTCTTCAACAGATCAGCATCCTTGGGTGCTACTGTTGGCACGCTAACAGGAACCCCATCCGACCTGGAGATATGTGCTGCACCAAGACCACAAAGGATGGCCTTCCCCTTCATCCCCTTTTTCTTCGCAAGCCTCATTTCGTGAGCTTCTAAGGCCTTCTTCAAGGGAATTTCCTTCTCAAGAGCGAAGGGATTCAGGATGTCACGAGGACGCGCAAAGATGGGAACCTGCAGCTGCGACACATCAGGCTTCAAAAAGTAATCAGGCTGTTCCTCAGCGCCTTCTCCTGTATGCCTAGCCAAGGTCAACCCCTGCATGACAACGCTGATAGGGAAATCCTGATCGCGCTCCATCAAACCAATATGTGGAAGCTCTAACAGCTTCAACTTCCCCATTGCAGCAACGAGATCATCATACGCATTCTCGTTGTAGCCTGGCACTTGGGAGGGGGACATGGTCAACAACTTGCTCTCACACAGCTTTTCTACAGCCTCTGCCTTGCCACGCGCTAGCGCACACTGAACAACCTCTCCAAAGGAGTCTTTCACCTCTTGCGACTCCAGTGTAGTTAAAGCAGCAAGGCGCAAGCCATGGCTGATGAGCCACCTGCAAATAAAACACCATTGTATTATACGGAATAGTTTCAAAATAACTGAATGCTATAAGTATGGAAAAAAGAACACGATTCAAGGGAAGAAAAAGAAAAAAAAACGCTACCTGTGCTCAGCAATGGTCGACACCAAGTGAGGATACAACTCTTCATCATATTCGATGTTGAGCTTGCGCAGTTTGCTTTCTTGATTCTCCATCAAGCTCTCCACATTCTTGCGGAACTCCTCCAACTGAGTGAAATGCGCGTCCTTTCCATGCTCCAAGTAATTCAAGGCCCACAGACAATTGGCCTTGTACGCCTCATGACTAGCACGCTCCTGGTTCACTTGAGCAAACAGCGACAATCTCTCGTCCGCAAGCTTCTGAGCATATACAGTGGTTGACTCTACTTCAGCCTGAGCAGCAAGCCAACTGCGCCTTTAGTTGCGCAATCTCCTTGTCTTTTTGCGCAGTACGGCTACCCTCCCCAGCGTACCTTGTTTGCAGCTGTGCAACTAAGGAGGCTTGGTGTGCAGCAGCCAAACCCAGCTCCTCTATCAAGAGATCTGTCGGCACGTTCTTAAACCCCTCTGGCTCAGTCTCTCGGCCCTTTGGCGATAAGTCATCAGAGTGAACGGAAAGGGCTTTGGGTGGCGATCTCTCAGCATGCGCAGCAGCATCTCCTTCAGCCTCAACACTGCACGCAAAAGACCAAGGGTTAAAGTTATTCTATAATACAAACACAGACTATGATTTAAAGATTCAAGAACACAAGTTTAAATCACTTACTTGGGAGAAGAAGTTTCCATAGTATCCTGCGCATCTTCCTCTGAAGACGACTGCTCACCAGATATGAGATGGCGCCTCCTTTTTGATGTACCAGCACCATCATCAACGGAAGCCTGCTTGCGCTTCAACCCTTGACCAGCGTCCTCTGTAGAATCAGTATGCGACAGCTCTATCACAGGGATTTGCGCCACAGGAGTGGGAAAACTGCGAATAGGCTGCGGCTCCAGAACAACTGGGGGGACATCCTCAGACCCCTCTTCATGAGCAATCTCCATTGTGCGCCCCGCGGTAGCCTGCAAAACTGGCTCCTCACCCTCCCTCAAGGGGCACACACCTACTGTCACTTGCGTAGGTTTCGCCAAGCGAACGACACCAAAAAGATCCATCTCTGCGCAATAAAACAACAAACAAAGAATAAAGAAAGTTAGATAAGCTACAAAGAGAAGAGCGCTTACAACTAATAAGCGAAGAAGAATGAAGGACAAGCACCCACCCCGGCTATTCTCATCCAAAAAGGTTGGCACCTCATCTGGACCACCGAAGAAGTTGCGACTGATGCCCATGTGACCGGGAAACTCTTCTGGATACGCTTTGATTGGGAGGCGATTGGCATTTATTGTATCCGCATATCCTTGGTCAAAGGTCCCGGGGGTAGGGCGCTCATCCTTCGGTAAAGATTCACGGGTATAAAATTCGAAATCCCACGGGAAAAACTTATTATCTACCCAAAAGAAGTACTCTCTCCAATTTCTCAACGCATCTAGCTTTTCCGTGTAGCACTGCAGACGTCCTGCGCGCTTGGAAAAGGTTACCCACCCATTTGACCACGTCGAATGATAGAACGCGCGGAACAAATGGATTGTAGGGTCAATCGCCAATAGGCGACAGTTTATTTCAAAATTCGTTATTTTAGCAGCGCCTATGCAATGCAGCTGCGAGATATGGAGGCGATAGTAGTTTAATATATCGCACAAGAATAAAGATATGGGCACACGCTGATTGGCGAACTCAAAGAAGCGCGTGTATACCCCCACCTTCCCTTTCAGGGAAGTCCGCCATAGATGCGCCCGCCTCCGGAACTACCGGATGCAGTGCAAGCGGGATATAGTAATCCGAGGTGAACTGACGGAGTTCATCCTCGGATATATCTGATGCGAAGTCAGTTAATTGAAGAACCATGGTTAAAATTTAGTGGATTATACAGCGCACGCGCTGGTACCTTCGAATTTGTTGATTTCTGGGCTGCTCTTTGAAGGTTTAACAATGGTGGAAAAGAAGATATTTTTACTGTGATAGAAACAGTGAAATGAGGGGAACACTTTATAGGGTTACTGCCCTCATAGATGATCGACACGTGTCCCCACTTGCTTTAATCGTGTGGGCAGGAAGACCAAGAGGTGTGACACGTCTCACCCACCTTTTCGCGATTTACGAGGGATATATATGGACTAGATTCATTGGTATAAACTCTTGGGCGGGAAACGTTTGACACTTCCCGCTACGACTTTGGAGTATTTTTGCTATGGTAGTTAGTCTAGCATCCGCGGGTTCCACCCTGCGCATACTAACTGGGGGGACATGATGACGTATAGTCCGTATTCGGGTCACGAACCCGGCCAACACTTAAGCCCATCACGAATGGGCTATCACAATGACGGTTTGGGCTCACGATGGCCCAAACCCAAAGTTATTTATGGTTTTGATATAGGATATCTCTTATTTATGGGATATATATCAAATAACCGCCTTAGGAGGGATATGCCGAAGAGTAAGGAACACGAAACCAACAAGGATTTCGTGTCTATATATAGAGGGCATCTCGGCCCTCACAAAGGTACGATCTCACAACCCTAACTCTTCAACTAAACCCTAAAAACCGATTACTTACTCTCACGCCGGAGGATAATCGTGGGAGACAATCCCACGGTAAGCCTAACGGTGTCTTCTTGCTTTCTTAGTGCGCAGGTCTCAAGCATTAAATCTGATTGGTACGGAAACGAGGAACGCCCAACTTTTGTATCAACAATCTCACCATTGTTGATCTCTTCAAGTTTTTACCGCTGATTGAACATCTGATTATTTCACTTTTGGTCATTCAGGTAATCTTTATCCATAATATATTATTTGATTCGATTGTAAGAGAAAGAACGCCTTGTTTGTTAATCTTTATTTTGGCCCATGGTTCACGAGAGCTTCCAACGTCATTAGTCCACCTTAAAGACTTCTGTTTCGAAGAAATGTGTTTCTATGACACAAATGTGCATTTTCTTCTTCTTGGCGAAGTTTATGAAGCTTATCTTTGGAAATCACCCATGTTGAAGAAGGTGAGAATACTGCTCGACAGGTCTGTTGCTGTGAATAAAGAGTTGAAGGTGAAAAAACATCTCTTGCGCTCTCCATGTGCATCACATCTAGTAGACATCATTGTTGAGCATCCTTTAAACTATGAAGACAGCAGTCCTGAAGACGATGACAGCAGCCAATCTGAAGACGAAAACAACAGTCTTTAATCTGAAGATGAAAACAGCAGTCCTGAAGATGAAGACGGCAGCCAATCTGAAGACGAAGACATCGGTTGAGTTTAGACTGATGAGATTTTCTGGTTGTTGGCTTCGAAAAAAGTGATGATCCTAGAAAGATTTCTTTTACTTCTTATTAAGCAGAATATTCTAAATTGAAATTGGCGGTTATGACATCAACTATTGTGCCATCTATCTTTTATCACTACATTTTGGTATGAAGTTTTCTTTACTAACTAATCAACTTTTGTCTACCAAAGGCTTCTTGGCCCAGAGCGGTATGTGAGTGTCCCATCAACCTAAACGTTGTGGGTTCAAGTCTCGCTAGAGACATGTGAGATATAATTTGTGAGATAAGTAGCGTAGGCTGTAAAAATTGTTGTTCAAAAAAAAAAAAAAAAAAAAAAAAAAAAAAAAAAAATCAACTTCCGTCTAAAATGTGAGCATTATTTTTTGTTGGAGTGGTTTCGATCCATTAGATTTGGACATTGTTTCGTGTATAGTCGATGCCGCACTTTGTTGCAAGTTTATAAATGATGAGTATTTGTGATTTTTTCCATGGATATATTACGTTTAATGTCACGCCTCACGCTAGCTTAACTTTTGCATCAACTTACTTTTAAAGTTTTAAAGAAAATTACACATATATACGTGAAAATATAAATTGACACAAAATCATATGTCAATATTTCAAACTGATAGAGGTGTGGTTATCTCGTGGACGTCATCTCACTTACCGATTATATTAAAGTTTTTAACCGAATATGTTTTCGCATTCTCGACTTAAGTAATGAATCAACACGTTGTGTCTTTAGTTAGTAATGTGATTGTGATCATTTGTTACGTTCTTTCTCGTGATCACTACGATGCCGGAAATGTAACCACCGACTAGTATGACAACGCGACGGTGATTCATTTACTGGTGAAGTTGTCGGAAAATGAAACACCCGCGAAATTGACAACATAAGTAACAGCAGAGGTGACGTCAGTGAAGCAAGTTGAGAGGTTTAAACCAAAGCAACTGGAGAAGTTAAAGAGCGAGATAACGACGAAACAAGAAATATTGTGAAAGAGTAATGAGAATTTCAAATAGCAATTACTACTTCTTCACATTAGTATTTTGGAGTATTTTGATGTAAAGAAAAAGTGTAAAATAAAAGAATAAAAAGATAAAGAAGATGAATTACAAATGACTAAAATACTCTTGTTGACTAGTCAAAAAGGTTGTAAACCAGTTTCGCTCGCCTTAGAAAAGTACATAAACGCTTTTACCTATAAATTTTCGGTTCAGTTTGATTTTCGATCCGATATGCTCAGCTTTAGAAAAGTACATAAACGCTTTTACCTATAAATTTTTATTTATTTATTTTTTTTGAACTTTTACCTATAAATAAATGAATGAGTGTTTTTAGTTTTTACTATGAATTCGTCTCAATTGAGTTATTTTTCCATACTTTGGGTGAAACTGACTTTTTTTTTTTAACAATCATTATTAAACTGAAATAATGTTCAACAAAATACGATCAATCTCTCTCTCTCTTTCCCTCCCCTTTCCTCTCGTTACACTCTCTTTGGGTTTCTACGGTTTTACTTTCAAGGCCACCGCCCCCCTTGCGATTACCCTTCTTAGTGAAATTGTTTGGGACATCGAAGCGCGGAAGCGAGAAGCTAGAGGATGGGATAGAGTTGTTAGATGATGCAGGTTTTCTTATTTGTATTAGTAATTTATGGGTAGATCTATTTCTGGATCTACTGTAATCTCTCTGTTATCATCAAGGAAAAGTATGTAATCAATCTTCTTATAAAACACTTTGAATTTTAAACAATAAATAATTACTTATTTATTTCCCAATTTTCCAATAACAACAGCAGCGGCGGTGGTACTCAATCGCCGCCGTGAAAAATGACCGGATGTGACCTCACCGGCGGATGTCCTAGTGACTACGTGGCACTTTGCATCTCTATCATCTCATTCATATTGTATGTTATTATTTTTATTTCAATTGCTTCTTTTGATTAATGCTATGTAATATCTTCATACATGTTTATAAAGATTGAAACTTTGGATTAGTTAACTAAAAGGGTTTCTTGGGTTACCTTATTTTTATGGGCTTATTCGCCTTATCAAGATTTGTAAAACCCAATAAACCTCACTTCTTTCAGCTTATTGTTATGAGATTATGGACTTGAGCCACAGGCTCAAGGTAATAAGCACTTTATAAGCTGAAAAGTGTGAGCCTTATTGGCTTTTCAAATCTTGATAAGCCAATAAGCCCATAAAAATAAGCTAACCCAAACATCCCATTTAAAAAGATTGAAACTTTAGATCTAGTTAGCAAGAAACTGAATTGGCTTAGAAATAATCCAAACAGTTGCTGCTTATATGTGGCGGCGTGGCACTATTTGTGAATGTGTATAATGAACATAGTTCTTGTCTTGCAGCCTTTTCGCGAGGTCGACTATACCCTTTTTAATTCACAAGGTTCCTCGACCTAAAGGAAGTAGTTTTTGGCTCCCGGCAATTCAGATCATTGCTAGCTTCAGTTTTTTGCTGTCACTTGTGGTAATGCTATTTAAAACATTAAGTTTTTGTATCTTACTGTTCTTTATTGTTCATTATCATTGCGTGTTAACTTGTTTTACCTTCACACAGATGTCACTTCATGTTTTGAGGTTTCAAAGGCGGCATTGGTGGCAGTCCTGCTATCTATGGGCAGGTATATTCACTTTTCTCTTTGATTTCTAAACTTATAATCTATGTTCATTTTTGTTTGTATATTCATATTTGCCTATAGCAAATTTTTGGTTTCAGGATGGGTTAACGGCCTACTAAGATTTGGATTGTTGTTGAGTTGTCGTCTTATACAAGCGGCCCACTTGTACTTCGTATTTGTCAAGTTAGTCTATTTTTCCTTTCCGTTTGATCTTTATGTTATGTAAGTAAGTTGATGACTTGATGTACATTTTTATGTATATGAAACATCGGTAACGTTGCTCTTTATGATTTTCAGGAGGCGTCTCTTCCCTATTAGATCGTATATTAGCCTTCCACTTGCTCTTCTGCCATGGCTTGCCTGGGCTGCATGTAAGATACTCTTATTTTACTATAATTTAATTCTTTTAGGCTTTTAGCCTTAACTTTTTTTTTGCCCCATGACTTCCTCCATCTTCCATGGTCAGTGCGGCATTATTATTATGATTTAAATTATTGAGTTCAATAACTGAAATGCACTTTGCAATGCTTATATAGTTATATGTATTATGGCATAAGTTAATGAGTCGAGATTACCACCTACAGACCACGTATAATTTCTAAAACAAGTTGTGTTTCTCTTTAATGCATATGTATGGTTTTATGTATTCCTGCTTTTGATCTAAGTTACAGCTGTTCAAATTTTGGTTTGTTTGCTGTAGTGCTTCAGATAAAGGGACCTCTAAATAATCGTTGCCACATGGGGAGTTGGGGACTCAATGGGCTGTTCCGTATATATGTTTTCCTGTGTTATATATCGCTGCTTTGGTTGTTATAACTGGTACCATTCATCATATTGAATTCAAATTCGATGACCTCAAGGACCTTTGGCGAGCAATACTCGTAACCGTGTTTTCTATCGGTACGTAGTGAATTAATATTGCACTAATTCTTAAATAATCTCATCGACTGCAATTTGCATCTATGTAATGTGAAATATATGCTTAAAGTCATTTCTGCCCTCCTCTGAAGTTCCACAATGATTATAATTTAGGGTTAACGTGCTTTATCATTTGTGTCGTTTTAGTTGTTGCACTACTTCTTTTGTACATCTAAAGATGTTTTTTTTGTCTTATTTGGTTCATGTGTAGTAAGCAGTATAAATACTTCAATATAAAAGTTAACAGCGTATATTAATATAACATTTTTATACAACAATTAATCAGTTGTATACATAATATAACATTCTTATAGAAAAGTATCTTTATTTGAAAGCTTGTATTCAAGGGTTTTTGGTTACATAATGACCCAAACGGGACACAGAGCATCATTTGGTGACCCAAATGTACCAAAAAAACTACAATGACTAAAACCGGACATATGAATAAGTATGTTGGTATTTGTTGCAAAAACACTTTTTTGATTTTTATGTACTATTCTGCTACGCCTCTAGTATAAGATCATTGAGTCTGATCTTTGATCAGAAGTGCTAGTAATAGTAATTGGCATCATGATAACCATTATCTGGTTCCTGTTTGTTAAGATTTATAATTTTTATATGTTTTAGGTGTATGGGCGGTTGCTTATGTTTTGAATGAGACGCATGAGGAGATCAGATGGCTTCAAGTCTCCACAAGATGTGTGCTTTTAGTTGTGGTATATTTATTACTTTCACTATACTTTTAGTTCTAGTTATGTTTTAGCTAAACTCTTTTTCGACCATTATTCCATAGGGAAGTTTTCTTGTGGTAGCTTTCTTCTCTGTTTCATTCTCTCAACCTCTCGTGTCGGTTATGAGCTTGAACAAGAAAGAAAGTTTTAATATGAAGACGATGGGTGAGGCTCTTGG